>OY978514.1:4368840-4701857 GCA_963854855.1 Nasturtium officinale | reverse complement strand
AGATTGTAGTTTAAATTTTAGGGGCTTTGGAGGAGAAAACTCCAACTGGATTCACTCAAGCATACACGATATATACATTACAAGATCCAATCTCGGGTGATTAGTACATGGACTCAGGAGCTACGACATTAATGGACAGTATTTTATATACAATAGCCAGTAATGGGCGGCTGACCAATAAAACTCATATCCATATAGTCCGAACATAGATATCACAACTTTATATTTGACCAATTTTTTTTATAGTTTAACCAATAATAAAATTTATTTATTTTAATTTTATTATTATTATAATCTGAAAACAAATAAAATTAACCAATTTAATTGATTAAAATAAACCAAATAATAATCTCATTTTCCAATATATACGTAAAATTTTGTTTTCCCGCAAAAAACATAAAAACTCAATTTCTGTCATAAACACTAAATCTCATATTTCGCAAAAACGTAAAATCTCAAATTTCTGCCAATAATATAAAATATTATTTTATGTTATAAACGTAAAATCTTGTTTTCCTGCTAAAAACATAAAATCTTGTTTTTCGGGCAAAATGTAAAATATTGTTTTCCTGTCGAAAACATAAACTTTTGTTTTCTTGGTAAATATATAAAATATCGTTTCTCTACCAAAAACATAAAATTTTAGTTTCCCGCAAAAATGTATATTTTTCTTTTCCCGTACAAATACATAATCTTATTTTCCATCAAAAATATAAAATCTTATTTTCCCGGCAACAATGTAAAATCTCGGGTTTTTTGGCCAAAAACTTTGTTTTTTCGTCCAATTGATTTTTCTTCCCCTCCAACCAATTTGCGACCATTATCTGTTCATAATATTCCTGTAACACCAAATATTGTGAAATTTTGATTTCCGTCTGAAAATTCAAAAGAGATAATTTATGTAGTGTTGAATTTATCCGTTTGGGTTTTATGTGAAGGATATTCATATTGATCGAGAATACTAGAAATGATGTTGAAGATTCAAAGCTCTGAAAGAAGATGATCTAGCCGTTAGTGTCAAAGTATGGAGGTCGCGTAAACCTTATCTCTATGGACAAAAGACGGAGCTTTGAATCTTATAAATATCATTTTCTGTTAATTTCAAATTTATGCTTTATGTAAATCTTACATTCTCAAACGTGAGAAATTTGTTTGTGAAAATCTAATGCCGCCAATATATATATATATATATATATGGCGTGTTGTCTCGTGTATCAATTAATCTAAGTTCTCTTAAAATTTCTCTATGTGTTTCTTCTTCTTGTTCATAATGTTCATCTTAATCTCAGAATCTCTCAATCTATTCGACTAAAAACAAACATGTTATCAGAGCATCGATTCTCCTTCACCAATCTCTATTCTCTTGCCTCTCCCTCTCTCTCTTTTCTTTAAATCCATCTCTGCTCTCAAAAATCTATGAAGAAATCAAGTATCGGTTGAGTAATCTTTCAAGAAAACATCAAAAGTCTTGAGTTTTTTTCTAGGAGAACTTGAACCGTTATTTGAAAAACTCTTACTTTGTTTCATAGATTCTTCATCTTAAGAAACTATCAAAAGTCTTAAATTTTTTTCTAGGAAAGGTCAAACCTTTATCTAGAAAATCAAACCTTTGTCTTGTTTTTTTAAAATCTGAAATCTTCATGGAAACACAAGTTATAATTCCAGTTATCCTCGAGGGAGTAAGCTATCTTCTTTGGGCCAGAACTACAAAAACTGCTTTGTGTGGTCGTGGGTATTGGTCTCATATCGAGGCTTCTCGTGTTCAAAAGAGTATTAATGAAGAAGATGGAGCTGAAGTTATCAGGGAAGAGGAGTATGAAGCTACACGAGCTGAAGAAGCACAATGGTTTTAAAAAGATCAAACTGTTCTTGGGCTTCTTCAAAACTCCCTCGAACCACCAATACTCGAAGCTTAGTTCTACTGTGAGACTGCAAAGGAGCTCTAGGACACACTCAATAATGTTTATGGAAACATCTCCATTAATAATTTGAGCCAAGAAGACCTTGAGTTCACCAGACACTTAAGTAAGTTTCGCTCTCTATGGGCTGAGTTGAAGACTCTTAGGCCAAATACCTTGGATCCCATGGTTCTCCGAGAGCAAAGAGAGCAAGACAAGGTTTTTGGATTACTTCTCAAACTTAATCCCCCATTCAATGACCTCATCAAACATCTTCTCAGAGCTAACGAGCTTCCAAGTCTTGAGGAGGTGTGAGGTCAGGTTTATTTGGTGGAAAAGGAACTTTCCTACAGCTAACAAGAGCAACTATCAGGGACACAACAACAAAATCCCATGGTGCGATCACTGTAAAAGGAAAGGGCATCACAAGACCAAATGTTGTCATCCTCATCTCAAACCAAGCAATCTGAAAGCCAACATTACTCATGAAGCCGAATCCTCCAAACAAGGTGATGGATCAGATTTGGCGGCTAAGCGTGGAGATGAAGATGTTGTGAGAAAATCAGACCTTGAATCACTCATCAAAGCCATCGCCAATCTAAACCAATCCGGCATCACATTCCCTACCTCAAAACTTAGTAAATCATTAATAATTGATTCTGGAGTTTCTCATCATATGATTACTAATCTTAGCTTAATTATTAATATTAAACATGCTAATGGTAATGTTGCGATTGCAAATGATGATCATATTCCGATTAAGGGAGTTGGAGATTTAAGGATCTTTGACAAGAATACAAAAGCTTTCTTTAAGCCAAAATTTACCTCTAATCTTTAACCGTTAAAAAGCTACTCATGTTCTAAATTATTACACAATATTTAGACCTAACAGTGTATAATTTCAGGATGTTTACACTAGGAAATTGCTTGGAGAAGGAGACTCAAGAGGGGAACTATATGTTCTTGACAACCTCTTACCAAGCGATTCTACTTCTTTACCTTTTAGATCATGGTTTGCTGTCAATAATAATTCCTTGTGGCACTCAAGACTAGGAAATACTCACTCTCGTGCTCTTGGAATATTGTTACCTAATGTTTCCTTTGACAATTTGAACTGTGAAGCTTGTATTCTCGAAAAACATTGCAAATCCTTATTTCCTAAATCGTTTACTGTTTATGAAAATTGTTTTCATTTAGTGCACTCTGATGTTTGAAAATCTTCATGTGCAGAGATGATAAAAAGTATTTTGTTACATTTATTGATGAGAAACAAAATATACTTGGATTACACTCTTACCCTTAAAAGATATAGTTTATGATGCCTTCATTAATTTCCAAAATTACATTGCTAATCATTTCAATGGTAAAATTACAGTACTTAGATTGGATAATGGAGGCAAATATATGAGCTCAAGGTTTAACGAACACTTAGCCAAGAATGGGATCTTGCATCAAACAAGTTGTCCATACAATCCACAACAAAGTGGTGTAACCGAAAGGAAAAATAGTCATTTAATGGAGGTGGCAAGATCCATGATGTTCCAAGCTTATGTGCATAAAAGATTTTGGGAAGATGCTATAATGACAGCATGCTACCTCATCAATCGGATCCCTACAAGGGTCCTCGGCAATATGTCTCCATTTGAGTATGGATGAAAACTATCTCTTGAACAGTTATGAGTTTTCTGTTGTGTTTGTTTTATGTTAATACTAGGGGAACAGAGAAACAAGCTGGAGGCCAAGAGCATACAGAACATGTTTATTGGCTACTCTACCACTCAAAAAGATATAAGTGCTTTGATCAAAAAACTAACCGGATCCTCGTATCTCAGGATGTAAAGTTTCTAGAGGGACATGGGTATTATGATAAGGCAGTGTGGTAGTGATGAGGGCTCAGAGACCAACATCGGAGATGAAGAAGAGGTGAGCATTCCAATCATGAGGCACACAATAAAGACCAGATCCAGAACTAAGAGCTTAAGAGAGGAATTCAACACAGTACTAGAGAGTCCACACACACTCATTCAGCAAGACAAACTCAAAGAGAAGCTCTTCACTAAGGATATCACTCCAGAGACTCCTTTTGCTCTATTCGAAGATTCTAGAATCACCAAGTTCTAAGATACAGTGGAAGAACACGTTGAAGACTCAGCTGAGAATAGAAGACACCAAGGATTCATCATCAACAACAAAGATCATGAGAGCAACTACTTGCAACCCAAGAAACAAGATATTTTCTTCTTACCGGTTCTACAAGGTTATGCCACTACTACCTTATTTGTTATGACAGCTAATGAGAGTTCCAAGGATAATATTGGAGAATCATTCTGGCATCTAGGAGACGTGTCTCCACCACCACCATAGGTCCAAGACACACAAAGACGTGCTAAGGAATTGTACTCTTTTTCTTATCTCGGTTTTGTCCCAATGGATTTTCCAAAAAAGGTTTTAACGAGGCAATACCTTTAGTGCGCATTTCTGAGCTTGTTATCAGCATCAACATCTTTCACAAGCTCTACAAATTCCTTAGTCCCTGGAGCACTGAAGAAGAACTCCTTTTTTCGGCCATACTTTCCTTTTTGGAAGTTTACCATTTTTATTTTACACTCCTTGTTGTTTTATACTAAATTACTTATTGTTTTCTTGGAAACTTCTTGTTGTTTCTATTATTTCGTGTAGTTTGACCTAGGGTTATCTTATAAAACCTTAGGCTTGAGTTGTAAGAAGGATAGAACATTTTTGATCAATAAAGAACCCTAGTTTTTCTTCTTGAGAAGAGAACAACCGACATCTTCTTTTCCCTTGTGCTTGAGGCCTTGTGGACTTGAGTGTCACCAGACTTATCATGGATCAAATCATAGGTTCGTGTGGCGTCTAACCTCTCCCTGTTCGTGTTTTCGCATCCCCCTGTTCCAACTAGAGAGAGTCGTACGGCCACCTAGTTGCAACACTATCGATCCATCCAAGGAACAACTCCCTGTTTGTTCCTACTATATTTTCTTTTTTTTTATTTGCGTTTCCATCATCTTCCCCATCATCCTAGAACTTTTTCTATCCCACCTTATCCACGGATCTACCTAGAGAGTGTCATACGGCCAGCTAGTTAAATCTACCACCGCCTTCAACCCAGAGGGAACAACTTTCAACTTGTTCCCACATCCCCGTGAGAACAATCCACCGCTTGTTCCTACATCATCTGGTGTCAGAGCTTTAATAGCTCCTAACTCTCAGGTCGTATTCCTTCAATTCTTTTCATCTATTTTCATTGTTTTCTGTCTTATTGCTTTATTTGATATTACAAAAAAAAAGAATCTACATATTGTTTTAGGGTTTTGTACTCAGTTTGCTTTTGATACATCTTAGATTTCTTTAGCACATGATCTGTTTATTAGTGACTCAAAGTTGCAAGAACTATGGGAGAAGAAGTACCACCTGTTACCATGCATCACTTACTAGAGGCCATAAGGACAGTTAGTGACCGGCTGACGCGCTTGGAAGCCCAACCACAGACTTTGAGAGGTGAACCAGCAAGCTAGGGTTCTATGCCTAGGAAGCCACGTGAAGAGGACAATGATGATATGTTTGAGAGGAATGAAGATCCTCACTAGCCTCTGACCTTAACCAACGACCTAGAAGGCCAGAGAGGGCTAGATTCCGAGACATGGATGAAGATCAGCCGAGACATGGAGGAAAGGATGTGAAGCTTACAGCTCCAACATTTGCTGGACGTGTCAACCCTGAGGCTTATCTTGATTGAGAGAAATGAATGGAGTACATCTTTGAGTACTACAACTATTCAGAAGCAAGAAAAGTTTCTCTACCTGCTGTTCAACTCACTGAGAATGCTTTAGCATGGTGGGACAGAGATGTGACCGAGAGGAGAAGACTTAGACATGCACATGTCACTACTTGGGAAGATATAAGGTTCAGCATGCGGAAAAGATATGTACCATCCTACTATCACATAGAGCTACAGAAGAAGTTTAGGAAACTTTCTCAAGGAAACAAGTCAGTGGAGGAGTATTTTGAAAAGTTTGAGACTCTCAAGAACAGGTTAGAAACTGAAGATGTTGAAGAGACTTTGATGACACATTTTCTTAATGGGTTACAGGATAGGATTGCTAGAAAGGTAGAGAGGCAAGCCTATCATGACCTTGAGGAGCTCTTACATCTAGCAGTTCAAGCAGAACAACATATCAAGAGGAAAATCGCCTCAGCTCCTAGGAGCAAGCCGGCATGGACACCTCTGCCGCCAAGGATGCTTGACAAAAGCGAGTCAATAGCAGAATATCAGAGAGCCAATAAGCCTACACCTAAAGCTTCCAAGGGGATGAGACCAGAGAAAGGTAAGCTTCCAGCTCAAAGATCTCGTGATATTACATGTTTTAAATGTCAGAGAAAGAGACACTACACAAGAGAATGTCCAAATCAAAGGGTGATGATTCTCAAGCCAAATGGTGAGTATGAATCACAAGATGAGGCTGATGAAGAGCGTGTGGAGTCTGAAGATGAGACTGTAGACTATCCAGATGCAGGAGAGTTGTTGGTCATAAGAGGAGGGTTCTTAGGTTTCTAGAAGATAAAACATTATAGGTTATACATGTTTAAATGACTTAATGATGAGACTGAGCTCAAGATCTCCGAGTAAGTCACTATCCCCTTCAGCATAAATAAGTATGCCGAACTGGTAGTATGCGATGTTGTGCCTATGCAGATTGAACACTTATTATTAAGGAGACCATGATAATTTAACAAAGAGGCTATGCATAATGGGCATACCAACTACTATAGTTTCACATATCATCAGGAAAGTCAAATGATAAGGTTCGTCAAGCTTATGTTAGACTTAATCAAGAGAAAAGTCAGAGAGAAGGAAGTGATGTGGCAGCAGTCAACGCGGTTTTGCTTGATCTGCAAGATCTATAACTCCCGGAGGCGAGATTTGCGGAGATCTGAATTGACTCACGGTGCGAGATTCACTGAGATCTCCATTGACTCGTAGGGCAGATATCTCAGTCGGTTAATGAGACGAGTTGAATTTGAATTTCCGTTTTATATGCAAAATATAACTTAGCCAAATGTTGGTAAAGTGTTGACAAATTTGAACCAAATTTTGGCTTTGCCAAGATCGTTCGTCCATTTATAGGAACACGTATCCGTGAAGTCTTCCTCCGCAAAGTACGTCACGTTCGGTGTTTGTTTCACGTGCTCCTCCGTTACTTGCACTCTAAGTTACAAGATAATGAGTCAGCGAAGACCACAATTTTTCGCTAAGTTTCTTCCTTGTCTTTTTGACTTAGTTAATCACTTATACTTTTCTCAAAACATATGTGCTCAATGGGCCCCATTATGAATTATGGACTCAGCCATATTTGGCGCGGTTGGTTCTAACAACATATGATATTTATGTCACCTACCTGGAGATGCATATATTAACAAATATATATATATATATTCCTTTCTATAGCTAGGTCTATTCAACTTGCTTTTTTTGCAAATCTTTATTTTCCCTCTTTTCTTATTGTTGCTTTCAATCTCTTAAGAACCCACTTGGCCTATTATTGGCTTTTGATTACATCACCTATCTCGCTAAATAAGATTCTTCCCATATAATCACATTTTCTTCTATTTTTTCTACAGAGATATGTCCATTTTTATGCTTTTCCGCAAACAATAATTGTTTTTTCTTCTTTTTTGTTTGTGGTATGATGGTTGAGAGTTTAATGCCACTCTCATTTCTTTAAGAAAATACCCCCCAAAAAATTTCGACTTATAGTAGTATCCGTGTATCACACAGAGGATGTATGTTTAACAAATTTGCATAAATATTGAATAGAGACATATGTTTTGTTTTTTTTGTTAAAGAACTTATGACATGTGCCATGCAATAATACAACACGTATCAATCAATCTATATTTAAAGATATTAATGTTTTATATGATTACAGTGACAAAAATGTCGTAATTTTTTAGTTATATAAATTTAGAATAAAAAGATGATTATGTGCATATAAATATAGATGTTATCTATTGTATACGTATGTTCTCCATCTCAAAGCAAAACAACTTTCTAGCTCACTATCTACCCTCCAAAACAAAATTAAAACATCTCTCTTGCACTCCTAAGTCAAAGTTATGGCTTCATCACTTCTTAAAATAACTTCCGGTTCGACCCTAACCACCGATGTTGTCCGGTCAGTGTCCCCCATTGGATCTTCCCTAAACTCTGTCCGCCTCACCCGTCCATACAAGAAGTCAACATTTTTCATCTCATGTTGCACTTCTGCTTCCAACAAGGTGGCAACTAGTGCTATTGACCTCAAACCCGCCGTGGAACGGTGTCCGGAGTACATAGCGAACAAGCTCCCTGACAAGAACTATGTTCGTATATTTGACACGACCTTACGTGACGGCGAACAAGCTCCCGGTGGATCCCTAAATCCACAACAAAAGCTAGAGATTGCGCGGCAACTCGCTAAACTTCGAGTAGACATCATGGAAGTTGGTTTTCCAGGATCGTCTGAGGAAGAGTTAGAAACCGTTAAAACCATCGCCAAGACTGTTGGGAACGAGGTTGTTTCTTTATTTCCTTTACTTATGATAATATACTCAATATATAGTCAACCAAATAATATGTGCCAAATGTTATAAATCCCAAATCTGGAGTAAAAACTTATTAACGCTAGTGTATACCAAAAATGGATCAATCTACTAAACTTCAGTTGCTATTGAATTGGAAATTCATGATTGCTCACGCCAAGATTACAAACTTAAATGTAGTGGATATCCAAAATTTGAAAAAGCTTTATGAAAAACTAAATAAATACTCACCAATTATTTTTTCGTAATGACATAGTTAAATCAAAATCTGTTTTGTCATTACCAATCATTTTATTCAGATACCTGATTATACATTAACCATGTCAATGGTCACTTATGAGAACAAAGTAGTTTATCACGTTTTTAACGTGCTATATAGACTAAGTCCTAATAGTCACCAATAATATATTGTTTTTTTGCTTAGGTGGATGAGGAAACAGGTTACGTCCCGGTGATATGCGCCATAGCACGATGCAAAAAGAGGGATATCGAATTGGCTTGGGAGGCGTTGAAGTATGCGAAGAGGCCGAGGTTAGGCTTATTCACATCTACAAGCGATATTCACATGATATATAAGTTGAAAAAGACAAAAGAAGAAGTGATCGAGATGACAAAGAGTAGTATAAGGTATGCTAAAAGCTTAGGCTTCAATGATATCCAAATCGGTTGCGAAGACGGTGGCAGGTTTGTGTTCATCCATTTGATCTCTTTTTTTTTTCACTAGCAATTTTACGTTTAAATTGTTTAGCAGAATTTTTTTTTTTTGTTTTATAATATTTACTAGAATTGTTTTGTATCAAAGAAAAAAAAACTCAAAAATACTAGTGTGTGATTCAGGTCGGACAAGGAGTTTCTATGTAAGATTTTGGGAGTTGCGATAAAAGAGGGTGCATCGACGGTAGGCATCGCCGACACTGTAGGGATCATGATGCCGCAAGAAATGGAAGAAGTAGTGAATTATCTTAAAGCAAACACTCCTGGTATTGAGGATGTTGTCCTCGTCATTCATTGTCACAACGACCTTGGTCTTGCTACCGCCAACACAATAGCCGTATGTAAAAATAACTCTTCATTTTTTTCTGTGTTAGATTAATCAACACAATATATATTAACATATATAGTAATGAACTTTACATTATATATTCTCAAGGGTATATGTGCGGGAGTAAGACAAGTCGAAGTAACTGTTAACGGAATGGGTGAAAGAAGTGGGAATACGCCGCTTGAAGAGGTAAGATCGTTATCATCATTATTAAGATAAGTACTTTTTTTTTGGTTATGTTTTGTTGTAGGTCGATCCTAATAATTTAATAACCTCAATTTTTATTTATTTTTAAAATGTGGCCTTAGTTTTTTTTTAATGACTAATGTTATATTTCATATTTTAACATTTAATAGAAACAACAATACAATTTTGTAAGGGAAGGAGAATGGTATAATGATTTATCATTTTGCATTTATTTGTTTAAACTTTACTGTGAAAATATTTTGATGATTTCAAAAAAGAACGGAGTTACGAAGTTGTAAATTTCTTGATTTGATAGATCGTTTGGTCAAAGTTTATTAAAAGCAGTCAATAATTTGATTTTGATTTTTTTTCAAGTGACCCGATGCATCATACCTTTTTTTAACGCTCATAATTTTTTAGTAATGGACCATAGTATAATTTAACAATTTGTCCTACCATAGTACAATATAACAGTCTATCGTATAGTATGGATTTTTGGTCACCCCTGTCTCATCGATTTTTATTGGTATTCTTTTAGTAATAAAAACATTTTATAAATTTCACATACAAACATTAGTGATTTTTATTGGTATTCTTTTAGTAATAAAAACATTTTATAAATTTCAAATACAAACATTAGTCTAAAGAAAATTCTACAACCAGAATGTTGTAGATATTTAACAAAGGACTAAACAATTTTGCGTGAAGAAAATTTTGAAATAATGACCTATAATTTATTAACTATTTATGCTTAATAAATTTTAAATATTCTTAAAACTAATTTTGTTTTGGGGGAGACTTGTTATTTTTTGTTTGGCTCTATTTTGAGTAGCAGAACCAAAACACTAAAATTATTTCGTCTGATCTTGATTTTAAAATACAATTTTTTTTAAAAAATTGTACCATATTTTAAATTAAATATAAAATTAGAATCTAATACAAAATTATATTTAGAGTATGTTATGAATTTGGTAAAAAAAATATGGATCTACTATTGACTGGCTGTGTGCATATATGTGTAGGTTGTGATGGCTTTAAAATGTCGAGGAGCATATGTGATGGATGGTGTATACACAAATATAGACACACGCCAAATCATGCCTACGAGCAAGATGGTAACCTTTTAATTCTATCTACATGAAATAATGAAAACTTAACTTTCCAAATTGAACTTTAAGTTACTATATAAAGAAATGATGATGCTATTTTTAACCTTTATAATAATTTGAGCAGGTTCAAGAGTACTCCGGCTTGTCTGTTCAACCATATAAGCCCATAGTCGGAGATAACTGTTTTGTTCATGAGAGTGGCATTCACCAGGTTCCATATATTTAATATATTATACAAAATAAAATAAAATATGAGATTCATTTGCTTTATATATGATTTAGTAATTGTTCAAGTATTTTGTAGGATGGAATATTGAAAAATCGGGGTACATATGAGATTTTATCACCAGAAGATATTGGGATCGAAAAATCTCAAAATTCCGGCATTGTTCTTGGAAAACTTAGGTAATGATTTTTTTGTCAAGAGTTAATTATTCTATTAAGTGATTTGGTTTAGTTTTATATAACTAAATATACAGAAATCTATTCAATTTTGTTTTATTTATTTATTTGAACAACAATGGAATTATGTAGTGGACGTCATGCCGTGAAGGATCGGCTGAAAGAGGTATATCTTGTGTTTCTTAGTTTATTTAATTGTTAGTTATATAATGATCATTTATCAAAGAGATCAATATTAATTTGATGAATCACTATTATATATATTTATGTGCTTATTTTTTTTGTTGCCAGTTGGGGTATGAAATAGATGATGAAAAATTGAATGATATCTTCCTACGATTCAAAGATTTAACCAAAGAGAAAAAGGTTTCTCATTTCAATTTTGTATACATACTTGTTATTATTTAACTTGGAAACCTTTAGTTATATTATATGATATAGTAATACTGTATAACGTAATTTTTTTCAGAGAATCACGGATTCTGACCTGAAGACATTAGTGGTGTAGAAACGAACCATTTATAAATGAAAAGAAGACAATTTAAAGATAATAATAAGGACTTGCATTATTAAAGATACACCAACTTGTTTGGTGTTTTAGTTTTTAAATAATTGTGTGGCTTTTCAATGTGTCTTCTGTATTATTATGGTAGTCTTCTTGCTCTACAGTTCTCTATGGTATAAATTTCTTAATATGTTGGGTGTTTTGTGTACTAAGATGATTTTATCAATGTAAATTGTTTTCTTCACTTTTCAGTGAGTGTTACTCATGAGAATCTTCTACAAATATTTAATCTATCATCAATATTTTCAATAAATATACTTTGTGTAAGCTAATTACACATATTCTAAATGATTTGGATCATTTTCTTTCTAATTACACATATTTTACACACAAGCTTTTACAATAAAATAAATTATAGGAGCTGAGCAACTTGCTTAAAACTTAATAAAATATCCCATTTATTTCACAAAGCAGAATAAGTGCCTTCTGGTCACCATCACAAACTAGCCCCGTCTACTAAAATAACCAAAACACTGATGGAGGTTGAGGATTTCTAAAATGACGATACTTCCACCAACACCTCACAAGTTGTTACGTCATTGGGCTGAGATGGTGTTAAGCCCATGTCACAAATTGTTTTTTTTCTTCCTTTTGATAAACACATCTCGCAATTAAAGTGGTTAATTACAATAGTTTGATGGAGAAGGAGATTTATCTTTTCTGGAATCATACTGCATTTAAATCTATTAGATATGAAAGAGCAAGGACTCTCTCCAAGAGATGTCATTTAGTAATTTCTACATCTGACACGTGTCCATTGAGAAAACCCAAATAGTGCATAACAGTAGACTCTTTCACATTTCGATCTCCTACCTTCAATGACGCACCCGTTATGTACTGCAGAATAAAAAAACAAATACAAAGTAGCGGACTTAATGCACTAATTTCTCATATGTCCCTATGAATATGAAATTTTTTGGTATATTCCTCTCGACAATTTTACTTTTAATGAAATTAGAAAATCGATAAAATAAAATTATATATATAATCGTAAATGATACCAAAAATACATAATCTCAGGAGTCTGCGACCAATGTTCAAATTTAATATTTGTAATATAGGTGGCACCATTATAATATATTACGGTTAGTTATATCCGATGTTCAGTACGACTACTACTTAATTGTACCCAAGTTGGTTCTCAAGGGTAATTAGAGCAATTCTCTTCCAATTTGAAATTTAAATGTTTACCAATCATGAAAGGCTTTCAAAAACTGAGAAAGTCATATTATTCTCTTCTCCTTATTTGCAACCTATTAGATAAAATCAAGAGATTGACGGAGTAAACGTCTTGATGATGAGATAATCGGATGCAAGAGACATGCACGTATGAAAAAGAAGGTATTGGTTGTGTACTTAGCGCACATAGAGGAGAATTTCAATAAGACATTTCATCATTTAAAATTAATAAAAATAAAAAAAAATGAAAAAGAGTGAGAAACTTTTTTTTTGTCCGAGAGACTTTGTGGACAGGAAACGTTTCTCACTCTTGTCGCCTAAAATATTTTCTTTAGTTAAAATATTACTCCTTTTAAATTTCAAATATTAATTGTCGCCTAAGGTTTTAACAGACATATCAAAAAAAATTATTATATTTTATTAATTTATCATATAAAAATTCTATTGGTCAATACATTAAATTTAATAGGGACATACTAATAAATTCTGTTTAAAACTACATTGAAAATGCAAATTTAGAACAAAAATTTAATCATAAAATGACACGTAATTCTAAACAGAAGGAGTAATATTTTAATTTAAAGAAACTCTAAATATTCTTTTAACAGATACTGATGCTCTTAATACATCTACATTAGTCATTCTATGAATATAAAATATAAACTAATTAAAAAGTAATTACATATAAAACTAATTAAATAAAATAAATGAGTGTATTTAATTTAGTGAATAGTATAGAGTTGTGTCTTTAGAGACACTTTGGACACTAAAAATATGAGTGTATTTAATTTTATTGATATTTTATTTTTAAAACACTCTCAAAAGTGTTAGGGACGAAGATGTTATTACGTACCTAAATACATGTTTGATTATTTGGGTTCTTTTAGTTAAACAATTCTCTTTGTTCTGTATTTGATTAATTAAATGTTTTGTCGTACAAAGGCTACGGATGCAATTGCTTTGTTGGATCATCTCGGATGTAATGATAATTGTGTAGTTACATGAACCATATCTTTCACCAAGGCTAATATGGTGCCTGAGCAAGTTATGTCTCTGGCTTTTCTTGATGTTACAGATGGAAGTTTTGAGTGCTACCTCAACTACTGCTTGAAAATTTACGTGTCTTTTAATATCAGTGTCTTGTTTGTATCCAGCTGAATATGTCATCATCTATGTGTGTGTGTGTCTCTCATCATGATGTTCAGATCATCGATTGAATTTAATCTGCCATAGACGAGAAAGGAATTAAATAATTGTCTATGAAATATCATTAACGGCTTAAAGAATTGGACTTATATAACGGAAGAGTACAGGTGATCATCAACCATAGTTGTCAAGAGACTGTTGTCTTTTCATCGGACCACAGTATTGGATATGTCTCAGTCTACGCCATGGTCAAACTTGGTTTCCAAATAGAGGTAATGCAGAAGGGTGTAATGGTCCGATGTTGCCAGCGAATCCAGGTCGATTCATGATTGCTTAGCTACAAAGCTGCAGCTTCTCAAGGTTCGGCTTCAAGGCAAAACTAGAGAGGACAGTGATGTGACCCCCGTTAGAAATCACAGCCCAGAATCAACACCAATACGTTAAGACAGTGATAGAGAGGTTCTAGACCTGATTATCGAGCACCAAGAGGTTTGATGGATTGAATGTCGCCACAAGAAGATGCAAAAATTCCACTTGATGAGATTAAGAGTTTTCAATTTGAATCACAAGAACACGAGAACAATGATCAATCAATATAAAAGAGATTTGATTAAAAAAGATAAATAGGTTATAATGAGACTCTCCGCCACAATATAAAGAGAATGAGGCTAGAGAAGAGAGAAGATAAAAGTAAAGAGTGTAGAGTTATGAGAAATGCCTCAAAAACTTACACTAGGACCATGCAAACATAAACATAAAAATTCAAATTCAAATGTATAAAATAAAAGATAGAAGATGTGATAAAGGGTCACGCCTAAGATGAGATAATGGGCCTGGGTTGGATGAGACTAAAGGAGTTAAAGAGAAATGCTCACAAATCTCATTAAAAACTTTACTCGGAAAATCAATTGGGACAGAACCGAGATAAGGGGAAAAGAGTGTGAGTGGATCATACATCCAAAGTCTACCCTTCTCGAACTTGTACCATTATCAGTATGGACTTGATACAACTTCATGGTTTGAGTATCCCCACGAGTATTCACAAGATGAAGTAACCCTCAAAATGCTTGATGAAATCTTCTTGTCCAGGCCCAAGATTTAATTCCAAACACAGCTCCATAAAATTCATTTGCTCCATATTTGATTACAGTTGCATCAATGTCGTCAACTCTATGTTCCTTGTGTTTGAAGCTATCCAGAGTCATATCAGACAGTATGTTCACCATAGAAATGGGATCACTGAAACTCAACAAGCATTAATGAGGTGGGGGGGGGGGGGTGGGGGGGGGGGGGGGGGTGGGGAACAAAGTAGATATGGAACAGCACCATAAGTCCCACAAAGGCAAAAAGATTAAAAGTTGGGAGAAGGGACAACAAGCCATAGTGATAACCAAATTCTTGTAGAGTAGGAAGAGTCTGATTTTAGATTTGCCATTTTTACTTTAGGTTGAAATCAGATAAAGCACCCAGCAATGCAAGGTTGCATTTATATATATATATATGTATATATATTTCTTTTTATATCTTTAGAATATCACCTGTTTTGTTGTTTGATCTGTATCTGTCAAACTTTTTTTTTTGTTTTTTTGAAAGCCGGAGGTTTCTGGGCTTGGCCCATTTATTCCTTTTAGGCCCAGCATGCCGGTTCGTGCAGTTATTATCTGCGGGTTGGGTGGCCAAGTGGAGTCGAACCCAGGTCTCGAGGCAGACACATACCCAACCCCAAACCACTGGGATACCACCACTTGGTTTATCTGTCAAACTTATGGTTTCGTTTTGTCAAGTTTGTGAGATTAAGAATATGAGTTGTACTTGGTGTTCATGATCTTCTTGAGTGTGGCTCAATAGTTTCACCTTTCAATTGTTGTAAGATATGTACTATCAATCTGTAAAAGTTCAACAAGATATTAAGTTGATCTGTTAGAGATATATCTCCTTAACCAAGTTAATGACATCTTTAACTCGCGAAGTAGGTATTTAACCCTTAGAAAGTTTATTTTACATCAATCTTTCATGTAATTGTATCTTTTAGCTTCCCTTTTAATGAGTTTTAGACTTCTACACTACTCAATTAATCAGCCTTTATCTAAAAATATTAATTGATGTTGTTTGGCTATTGAATCTCTGATCTTAATATTACTATGGTGTGGCTAGAATTAAGTTTGCTTTTTTATACTCTAAACTTTGATATTTATTTCTATGGTAAGATTCATAAATTGATATTTTAAATGATTTTAAAGACTAGGAAATCGAAGAAAAATTTGGTGTCTTCACCAACAAAAAATGGCATAGTAAAATATGAATAACAAATACTCCAATAAAATAGAGTTAAAACATTTACTACCACTGCAACATAGTAAAGACCACTCATCTAGTTACATTAATAGACATATCTTTTATGTTAGCTTTATGATTTTCAATCTTTATGTGCATATCATCCATTGACACGGTTTCAACCTATTCTTTGAAAATAGGATTCACTACAAGAAAGCAGCGGATATCAGACAGAAAATCTGTCAGAAACCTGTCGTAAATGACTTCTTGTAACGGATTTCTATTGGAATGTATTTTTCATTGCTTTAGCTTAGTTAAGTTAGTATACCATACTTGTATATATATATCATTGTACAGCTTATTTTGTTTTGAATAAGATGAAAATATCTTTTAACAAACTCTTCTTCTCCAACGTTTCTCTATGAGTTTGTAATATGGTATCAGAGCTATCTTGCTCAAATTCATCTTGATTTGGCTTAAATCTTCTTCGTTCTCACCATTTTTGAGCTCAATTTTTGCTTTGCTTAGCTCGGTTTGAATAAAAATGGTGATTCTCACGAAAGTTCCTCGCCGATCAACACGATCCAAGTCTACGACAAGTTCTTCTGCAATCAAATCTCAAAAAAACACTAGAACTGATGATGTGATTGATTCTCCACCAGATCCATCTCTAGATTCTCCTCCTGATGCTAGATCCAAAGCTTATGGAGCTCTACAAGGTGGTAAATTTCTGGATTCTGAAGATCCAACTCAATCTCCATTCTTCTTACATAGCGCTGATCATCCAGGTTCGAATATCATTTCTCATCGCTTAGATGAAACGAATTATGGTGATTGCTATAAGAATTTCTTTAGAAGCTAAGAATAAGCTAGGATTCATAGATGGAATCTTGCCTCGTCCTGTAGAAATGGATATGAATTTTCGCATATGGTCTAGATGTAATAGCATGGTGAAATCCTGGTTATTGAATTCTGTATCTCCTCAAATCTATCCTAGTATCTTGCGTATGAATGATGCTGCAGATATATGGAGCAATCTCTTTAATCGATTCAATCTGACTAATCTTCCGTGCACATATAATTTGACTCAAGAGATTCAGGATCTTCGCCAAGGATCTATGTCCTTATCTGAATATTACACTCTCTTAAAGACTTTGTGGGATCAACTGGAAAGTACATAGGAAATGGATGATCCTTGTACTTGTGGAAAAGCCATTCGTCTGCAACAGAAAGCTGACAAAGCTAAAATTGTGAAGTTTCTAGCTGGTTTAAACGAGTCATATGCAATTGTTCGAAAACAGATTATTGCTAAGAAGGCTCTTCCTAGTTTGGCAGAAGTTTACAATATTCTGGACCAAGATAATAGTCAGAAAGGTTTCTCGAATATTGTTGCTCATCCTACCGCTTTTCAAGTTTCTGAAATGCAATCCTCTCCTTTGACTTCTCTTACTGTTATGTATGTTCAGAATAGACCGAATAAGGGGCGTCCGATTTGTTCTTTTTGCAACAGAGTGGGTCATATAGCAGAGAGATGCTATAAGAAAAATGGTTTCCCTCCGGGTTTTACTCCTAAAGGAAAGTTTTCTGACAAGGTTTCTAAGTCTCAACCAATTGATGCTCAAGTTTCTATATCTCCAGCACCTAATAAATCTTCAGAATCTCTTGGTAATTTGATTGGAAATCTCTCAAAGGATCAGTTACAGAGTTTCATTGCCGCTTTTTGTTCTCAACTTCAACATCAATCTATCTCAAGTTCTGTTGAAGCCAGTTCATCTCAATCACCCTTAGATCACTCTGGTATCACGTTCTCTCCTTCCACATATAATTTTGTTGGAATGATACATGGGTGGTTGACTCTGGTACTACTCATCATGTATCTCATAACAGAGATATTTTCCTTTCATTAGATGATTCTGTTGTGAGTTATGTGAATCTACCAACATGTCCAAATGTTAAGATTAGTGGAGTGGGAATGATTCAACTAAACAGTGATATTCTTCTCAAGAATATCTTGTTTATTCCTGAATTCAGACTTAATCTTCTTAGTATCAGTTCTTTAACAAGTGATCTTAGTTCTATTTTCAAAAAATTTGGTGTCTTCACCAACAAAAAATGGCATAGTAAAATATGAATAACAAATACTCCAATAAAATAGAGTTAAAACATTTACTACCACTGCAACATAGTAAAGACCACTCATCTAGTTACATTAATAGACATATCTTTTATGTTAGCTTTATGATTTTCAATCTTTATGTGCATATCATCCATTGACACGGTTTCAACCTATTCTTGGAAAATAGGATTCACTACAAGAAAGCAGCGGATATCAGACAGAAAATCTGTCAGAAACCTGTCGTAAATGACTTCTTGTAACGGATTTCTATTGGAATGTATTTTTCATTGGTTTATTCCTCAGGAACTCAATAATTTATTCCTCTTGGGTTAATTGGCGTAACATTCATGACTCTTCATTCCAATAAACGTTTCAAAAAACTCAACTAATTTTTCAATAATAATATTTCCATAAATATCAAAATCCTCTAACACAAAAGAAATTGAAAAATTCATGAAAACCGAATTAATTTAATTAGCTCAATAAATTTATATGTTATATCAGCATAATTATCAACTAACAACCTATACGTTTACGATAACTCATCACAATTATACAATACCAACAATAAAATAAATAAAAAACAACCTCCAGTGTGCCATCTCTTTTTCCACAGCCTTGGTTACTGAATGAAGAAATGCATCAATGTTTAATAAATACTGAATGAAGAGATTAAAAAGTCCGACAGCTATATACACATGCCAACAAATAGATTCCAAACATAATACATATGTTTATAGAATTCAGCAACCAACAGTATAATAACTTTATCAATTAATTAATTATTAACAAATAATTAATTATTTATATTCAGCAATAATTATTTAAATTCAGAAATAATTTTAAAAATATTTAACCATTTATTTCAACATAATTAATTTCAAAAAAATCGATAATCTAATTTACAACAGTTAATTAAGTAATTAACTATTGATTAATTAATGTACTTCAACACAAATATCAATTCAACAAGATTAACAAATCAGTGAATCAACAAATAACACATAAAACTCTATCAGAAAACTATTATAGTAGGAGCAATCTGTAAACCAAGATAAATCATGGTATTGCGCTCATCTTAGTCTTTTTACGGTCTCCTGACAACACAGTTGACAAATCTCACAAGATCTACACTTTTTGGAACTCCTAGGGCTTGTTAAAGGTCACATTAACAGAATAAAAACTTTTTTTCTCACCATTCAGCAAATTATAATAACAAAACAATATTTTACCTAAACTAGCAAATATGGAAAATAACAGAAATAATCAACCTCAGAGAATGGATCACGAATCGAAATATAACTATTCACTTTTCAACGTCACCGTTGAAACTCAACCCCTAGATGTCCTGAAAAATACCCACAAATTTTTGTGATGATCTAACCAGAGATGGACCCGTAATCTTGTTTTGAATGCACATTGCTCTAAATCGCGTTTGAAACAGAACACCCAAGTAAAACATTTATAACTTTTAGAATATTAACTCAAATCCAAATCAGTAGAGTGGTATATCTAGGTCTAAGCCTTAGCTACAACTCCATACATTTTTGTTATCTTTGAGAATGATTTGATTTATCGAACCTCTTTTCTACCATGCCCTTTCAGTTTTTTCTCCATCTCCTTTAACCAAAGATTCATCCTCCTCTTCTCTCGCAAAGATAAACTTTTGCCTCTCTTTTCTAGATAGGTGCCACAAAATTCTGAGAGAAAATGTAGAATTTCCGCATTTAAATAGGCTTATGGTAATTGTTTCCAAAATTGTCATTAAGTCCCTGAAATTTCCGATTTTATCAAATTAACTCATCACAACTTTTACATCCAACACAAACAACCAATAAATAAGTTGTTCTCAAACAACTATATGTTTTAGATTATTAAAATTTCATAACCAAAACATTTGACACTTCTTGATATAAATTCCTTCTAACCCCCAAAACCATCAGAAATCCATCGGATATATCCGATGGATTATGAGACATACATATCCCCCGTTTAGGTTGACTGACCAATGACATAAAATCCAAAGTTTTGAGAACTGTCGGAAATCAGTCAAAAATCTATGCCATATTTCTGGGATTTTTGATAATTGCCCGCACAATCATATTTCCTCTCCCGCTTAATCTATAAATTCATGTACCCATCAGAAATTTCTGATGTACACATGAATTTTTTGACACGAGCCTTCCTGAGATTTTCCAAACTACGAGTGATTTAATTAATTTTAAGAACTGCTAGATTTCTGTTGAAAATATCTACAGCTTTCCGAGATGACTCCATCCATCGGAAATCACTGTTTACGATGGATTGCTGATGGATATTTCTATCTGTCGATGATTGTTTCCTTATAGTGTGATCCTATTAGTGCTGTCAGGCGGTCTGATCTGCGTCCGTCCAATGCATGCCCGCCGGCGATCGCCTCTCTTTCCATCCACCGTGAATGGCCCGTTTTGGACCGCGGTCAGCAAATATGACGTCCATGCCCGCCCCACTGACCCTAGCAGATATGCGGGCTGGCCCGTGGGTCTGCTTCATATTTGATCTTCCATGCATGATCTAAGATCTGCCTTATGAGCTTCGACATTTTCTTTATAGTGGAAATGCCATAAAGCGCAAACCAAGATCCATAATACAAAAACTTCTAACGCGATTGAACTTCTTGTTTGATTGATTATTGATTCTTGAAATTTGATCGATCGAAAGCTTACTCGATTTGCTCGTTTCGAGATAGCTTATCTTGTCAATTTAGTAATCTTGATTTAATAGTGTGCTCTACGACACAAGTCTTAAAAGTTGTTTGATTTAGGAATCTTGATATGCTTGGATTTCTTGGGACAGGGTCGCTTTTGAAAGTTGTTTGGGGTTAGTATTTTTGGATATTCTTTGTAGTCATAAACGAGAAATGTGTTTCTTTATTGGACAGTTTCAAGCATCTTATGGGAAACCGTTGCTGGCAGCTAGAGATCCTAAATGCTCTGCTAAAGATGCTGAAGCGGGTGTACTGGCGATGGATGCTAAATCCAGGTTTGATTTTAGATTTCTGGATGTGCAGGTGTTCCGATGTCTTTAAGACTGCAACCTTGGCAGCATGGGTTTCAGCGCAGGAGTAATAGCTGTGGATCTTACTAAAGACATGTTGTTGGTACACATGAACACTTATGCAGTTGTTGTTTCTACTGAGAACATTACTCAGAACTGGTATTTTGGTAATAAGAAATCATTGTTGATACCAAATTGCTTGTTTCGAGTTGGTGGTTCTGCGGTTTTGCTATCGAACAAGTCTAGAGACAAGAGGCAGGCTAAGTACAGACTGGCACATGTTGTTAGGATCACCGTGGAGCAGATGCAAAGCTTTCCGCTGTGTTTATCAAGAACAGGACGATACAGGGAGGACCAGGGTTTCTTTATCGAAAGATCTAATGTAGTGATATTGCAGATGAAAACAAAGCTCAAGTTAATCTTCAGGGAAAGACTCTTGTAGTGGCAGAAAATTTCAAATCCTCTAGAAGAAGAAGAAGGTTTAAGTTTTGCGGGTTGCCCACAGGCCCGAACACCCACTGCGGTTCAAGTCTCCGCCGACCGCTGTGGCTTTGCCCGCTAGACCTGCTGTTTTGTGGACAGTAGCTACTGTGTCCAGGCCCGCTCTGCCTTGGTCCTTCACGGGCCATGCCCGTGGGCGGCGGTCGTGATTGACAGTCCTAGATCCTATTGATAGTGCCAACATTTGGTTCATTTTTTGTCGCTATTCTTTTCAGTAGTGTCTCCACACCACAATTCAAGTCATACCGAACTTCTTTTTCTTTATTGTTAGCTTATTTGAAAATTAGAAATACATCACCATATATTAAAGAGTAACAAATGAGTCCATGACACTGAATCAATGAAAATACACTCACACGTATCAACCAATCCTCAAAGTAGGGTATAGTCCCTGAATTTAGTTTACATCTTCCTCCACCCCCCCCCCCCCCCCCCTCCCCCAAAATAAAATGCAACAAAATGGTATACCAACCTTCTGCAGTTTTCGAGACTTCTTTTGTTGGATCGAAGACCTGAATTGACAAGGCAAAGAGTTGTTTTCTGACAAGTTTAGAAAGTCCATGATAATGACTTTTTATGAGGAGACTCTGCATATAGCTCTGGTCTTTTCTGTCACTTATCAACCTCAATGCACCTTAAAACATTGATGGTATTCACCCGTGCTCGATGTCAGCCTTTCAAGACAATCATTTCATCGTTTAAGCTATGAATTATGGCAAGAGAGGAATTTATGACTCCACATGGGTCATCTCGAGACCCTCCTTCAGCCTTGTAAACGACAGTCTTCTCACTTGTTGCCACCACATCATCAATATCACAAATCCTTCCTCTTATCTTGGTTTAGGGTATTTCCACTGTGACCTCCATCAATTTTATGGTAGGAAACATCATCATCTCTTAGGGTTTAGAGTTTAGATTTTATGAAGTAGAAATTGAAGTGTGATTCGTAACGGGACTCGACAAATCTAATTGATTCAGTGTTGTCTAAATAAGGCATTTGCAAACTCAGAGTGGTTTTCCTATATTCTTCTTCACTCTTAGAATATTTGGAACCAATTGAATCAGATCATCGCCCTTTTAAAGTCAATATTTGTTCAGAAAGCGTGGTCAGTTTCTGTATGATAAAAGACTTTTTGAAAATGAGGGATTTAAGGATTCTATCAGTGATGCCTGTAATCATATTGGTGACATAGACTTACAAGATAAATTACGAAATACAAGAAAATAAATTTCACAGTGGAAAAGATCACATCGTTCAAACTCGGAAGTGGAGATTAAGACACTGATAATGTCTCTTGAATCAGAACTTTTATGAAACCAGCCAGATTCAACAATTCTCAAAAACATCAAGAAACATTTGAGTTATGCATATTTACAAGAATAAATCTTTTAGAAAATTAAGAGCCGCAATCAATGGCTAAAAGAAGGCGATAAAAATACACAGTTTTTCATGGCTGTGCAAGGAGACACAAAACAAGTATATGATTATATCAATACATGATCCTAATATAGTGAATAATTCAAGTGAAACAACTATTTCCACAATGGCATTTGATTGCTTTGCTAATTTATTCAAGTCGTCATCTTCAAGAGAATGTGGATCTTTTATTGAAGAAAACATACCATCAATAACTCAAGAGATGAATGATAAGCTGGTCGCTGATGTAATAGAGTCTGAGATCACAAAAGCCATCCAAGCAATAAATAGAGATCGTGCTCCAGGACCTGATGGTTTTTAAAGTGAATTTTATCAACAGTTGGTTCCAACAATTAGTACTGACACGATCTGAGACGTCAATGATTTTTTACTTATGGTTATTTATATCAGACCATGAATAAGACGAACATCTGTATTATTCCCAAAATAGACTCGCCAGTTACGATGAGTGATTTTCGACCACTAAGTTTTTGTAATGTGGCCTACAAAATCATATCCAATATTCTTACATGGCGTCTAGAACGTATATTGCCTTCAATTATCTCTAATCAACAGTCTGCTTTTGTTCCGGGAAGACATATCACTGATAATGTTTTAATCGCTCATAAACTTTTATATTCTTTGAAATCAAGGAAGCGGCAGTAAAAAACATACATGGCGATAAAAACATATATTCAAAAAGCTTATGATCGATTGGAGTGGAGCTTTGTAGAAGAAACAATGTTGCGACTTGGTTTTGATGCTCGTTAGATCAATTGGGTTATGACTTGCATCAAAACAGTCTTTTATTTTGTTTTAATCAGTGGAAGCCTATATGGAGATAGACAACCTCAACGAGGTATCCGACAAGGTGATTCTCTTTCATCTTACCTTTTTCTCTTATGTAATGAAATGCTTACTCAAAAGTTAAACCACAAAGAAAGTAAAAGAAAAATAGAAGGGATTACAATAAGCAACAATAGGCCTCATGTGAGTCATTTCCTATTTGCGGATGCTTCATTCTATTTTCTGTGAAGCTAATAAAAATGCAGAAACATTGAAGAGAGTTTTGAATCAGTATGGTTTACTCTCGGGTCAAGAGATCAATGTTCAAAAATCGTTAATAATCTTTGGATTCAGTGTTTATGCTCACAAAAAAACAGAAGTCAGAAAAATTATAAACATTCACAGATCTGGAGGTGGTGGCAAGTATTTAAATCTCCCAGAAGAAATGTGAAATGTTCGAGTACTTGGTTCAAAGAGTTAGAGAAAGAACGAAGAAGGATAATCATAAGTACTTATCGGAAGGTGGGAAGGAAATATTGTTGAAATCAGTGGCTCTGGAACTTCCTACTTATGCTATGAGTTGTTTTAAGCCTCCTCCTGCTAACTGCCAAGATATTAACTCTACATTATCACAGTTTTCATGGGGCTCGTATGATTCAAATAGAAAAATGTCTTGGATTAGTTGGGAAAAGATGAGCACTCCTAAAAAGAAGGTGAACTTGGGTTAAAATATTTAGTCCATTTCAACGATACCTTGTTAGCTAAATAGGCTTGGTGAATAATAAAGGAAATGCAATGTCTTCTTACTAGGATATTAAAGAGTCATTACTTTCCAGATACTTCTTTACGTGAATCTAAGTTACCACGGAAAACTTCTTATAATTGGAGATATATCATTTGTGGATGGATCTATTATTCAAAGGTTTGTGAATGCTATGTGATGACAAGAATATAGATCCATGAAAGGATTCATGGCTACCTACACATCCTCCTAAAGCGGTAACACATCATAACCTTCCTGAGAATTGGAGAATAAATTATTAATGGTAACAAGAAAGGGAACAATGAGATATTGAAAATCTACAATCATACCTCTCTCCTGAATATTTAGTGTTTGCCATGAAGATTTATATTCCATAAAACCATTTAGAAGATAATGTTGTGTGGCACTACACAAAAAAATGGTAAATATTCTGTTAAATAAGGTTATTATTGGCTTTCGACACACTTATCAGATCTAACAAGAATATCTAATATGACGCAATGTTACTAAGAGATCAAAACAGAGCTTAGAAATTAAAAATTCCTCCAAAGATAAAACATTTTTTTATGGAGAGTTATGGGTTCAGCTATTGGTATGTAGACTGAACTTAACAAAAAATAAATTCATGTGGATGCTACTTGTAAGAGATGTTGTCGACATGAAGGGTCAGCTTTACACATACTATTTCAGTGTGACTATGGAGATCTTCAATTTCACATGTTAAATCATTTCCCATTCAGCATACATTGGAAGATAATATTCAAAACCTACTAAATGTATATGATTCGAATACAAACTCAGAAATCAAGCTGGCTCCGTTTTGAATACTTTGGCAGTTGTGGAAATCAAAGAACAAACTCATCTTCAATAAAGATAATCGTGATACTGCTTCAGTGATTTCAAGAAGTATGGATACTATCTATGAATGGATAAGAATAAACTCATTAATATCATATTCAATTACTATCTCAAGACCAGAAGGAAACTTTCAACATTGGAAACCACCTCCGAGAGGAATGTTAAAATGTAATGTGGATGCAAGCTACATGCAAAATTCAGAATATATAGGCACTAGATGGATTTGCAAGATGACCAAGGTACATATATAACATCTGGATCGTCCAAACTGAGACCAAGGATATTGGAGATATATGCAAGATATTAGAATAAGGATTTATTCTATTTAATGACAAGGTTAATTTCCTATATTGATAAGATTTATGAGGGTTTAGGCGGTGCTAACCTCATGTATAAATATTGATGGTTTGTGAGTTAATAAAATCAAATCAGTTTGATAACTAATTCTACATGGTATCAGAGCAAGATTCTAAACAAAAACCCTAAAATTATCTTTCAATCTTCTTCTCGAATTCCAGTTGGATTCGTGAATCTCTTGTCAAAGAAAAGAGATACGTGTGTTTGTTTCTCTTTAGTTAAGAAAAGTTGAGTATTTTGTGACGTATTCTTCGGTGAAGAAACGGTGGTTGGTGGAGACTCTGTTTTGACATTCCAAAAACAGAGACATATTCTTTACATCAACTTACGTAACAAAATTCACAAGTTTGTGTGACATAAGTTATGTCTGGTTCTGGAGGTGTTCCTCCTACCGGAGGCTCAGGTGCAATTATTTCAACGGTGGCTCAAACTTCCTCTCCTTATATGTTGTCAAGTTCGGACAACCCAGGAGCTTTGATATCTGCGGTGGTTCTCAATGGTGACAACTATATTGAATGGGCAAAAGAGATGCGTAATGCACTCTAAGCCAAGAGAAAAACAGGTTTCATTGATGGCACAATATCGAAACCGGCCAATGATAGTCCCGATCTTGACAATTGGTTAACTGTCAACTCCATGATCATTGGTTGGATTCGTACTTCTATTGAACCAAAGGTAAAATCCACGGTTTGATCTTAAACTTCGTTTCTCAGTCGGAAACAATGTTCTCATTCATCAACTCAAGAGTAAGCTTGCTTCATGTAAACAAGATGGACAACCAGTGGTTGACTACTATGGGTGGTTGTGCTCTCTTTGGGAAGACTTAAACAATTATGTTCCTCTTCCCTCGTGTACATGTGGTACGTGTACGTGTGATGTCTCAAAAGGAAATGCAACATCACGAGAAGAAGAAAAACTTCATCAGTTCATCATGGGACTTGATGACTCACGATTTGGTAGTGTATGTACTACACTTATCGGCTTGGAACCTCTTCCCTCTCTCGGAGAAGCTTATTCTCGAGTTATTAGAGAAGAACAACATCTCCATTCTGCACGAGCTCGCGAAAACATTAGTGAGGCAGTTGGTTTTGCAACTCGACGAGAGATGCCTTTGGAGAGCTCGGCTGGTGCTAAACTAGACACCTCGGTTCTGAGGAATACTACTCGATTTAATGTTTGTGGACATTGTGGCCGAAGTGGTCACGATAAGCGTGAATGCTGGCAACTTGTTGGTTTTCCTGATTGGTGGGTTGACCGTTCTGAGCGCCGATCTGGTGGATGTGGTACGAGTTCAGGTAGAGGACGTGGAATAGGTTCAGGCCGTGGTAGGGGTCAATCTGGAAATATAGATTTGAAGTTAAGAGAGAATGAAAAATGATTGAAGAATGAGAGAAAGAATAGCAAGAATGGAGAGAGTTTATGCAAGTCTTAATAATCTTATTAGCTTCTTTTTCTTTCTCATATCTTTTACAAGAGATTTACAAGGATATATATAGACTTTACAAGGAGAAGAAGAAAGGGGCATGGAGAAGAGAGAAGAAGAGAAGGAGACTTGTGGCTGAGCTACTCCAACAATGTCTCAACAGTAAATGGCGCCCATACCTCACCTATGCTGCGCCCATACCTTCTCCCATACCTCCTTACTTCCTATTTTGTTTATCTAGTTGATATCCAACAGCTTCCTTTCTTTTCTAGTTCTTTTTCAACTAGTTCATTCCTTTTGATTACTCTATCACTTGAATAAGCATCTATCTCAACACTCCCCCTCAAGATTGGTCGGTGAATATCCTTTAGACCGATCTTGCTATGGATGCGATTACAAGTGGCAGATGAGGTTGCTTTGGTGAAGATATCACCTAGTTGGTTCTCACTTGTTACAAAGGCAGGTTTAATGATTCCTTCTTGAATCTTTCCCCTCACAAAGTGACAATCCACCTCTATATGTTTGGTCCTTTCATGGAATACCGGATTGGATGCTATATGTATTGCAGCTTGATTATCACAATATAGCAACATTTCCTCAGTTTCATGTATTCCAAGATCCCCTAAGAATGTCTTTACCCAAATAAGTTCTTTCGTCACTTCCTTCATAGCTCTATACTCAGCTTCAGCACTAGACATGAAGAACTTTGTTGATTTTAAGAGTTTAGATGATTATATAGTGTTTAGAATGATGAGAGAATTTAGAGAGAATGTAATAAGATTTTTCCTTATATTCATCTTTTCTATAAGAGCTTTATATGTGTTTATATAGAAGTTACAAAGAGGAAGAGAGGTGAGTCCTTCTCCATTAGGCGCCCATGCCTTCTCCATTAGGCGCCCATGCCTTCTCCATTAGGCGCCCATGCCTTCTCCATTAGGCGCCCATGCCTTCTCCATTAGGCGCCCATGCCTTCTCCATTAGGCGCCCATGCCTTCTCCATTAGGCGCCCATGCTTTCTCCCTGCAGCGCCCATGCTTTCTCCCTGTAGCGCCCATGCCTCCTTTGCTTCCTCACTTGGTTTAGTTAGTTTGTCTAGTTGATATCCAATAACTTCCTTTTCTTCTAGTTCCTTATCCACTAGCTCTCCTTCTAGTTCCTTTACAACTAGTTCTCTCCTTTTCCCTCCTTCTCTTGAGTTTGAATTCTTCTTCTTGAGATCACATATTCCAACACTCCCCCTCAAGATTGGTCGATGGAGATCCTTAAGGCCGATCTTGCCATGAATTTGATCACAAGTAATGGCTGAGGTTGCTTTAGTGAAGATATCCGCTAGTTGATCCATGCTGGCTACAAAGGCGGTTTTGATGATTCCTTCTTGAATCTTCCCTCTCACAAAGTGGCAATCAACTTCTATGTGCTTGGTTCTTTCATGGAAGACTGGATTGGATGCTATATGTATTGCAGCTTGATTATCACAATACAATAGCATTGCTTCAGCTTCATTTATTCCAAGATCATCTAGGAGTGCCTTTATCCAAATTAACTCTTTTGTCACCTCCTTCATAGCTCTATACTCGGCTTCAGCACTAGATAAGGCTATGACCTTCTGCTTCTTACTCCTCCAAGTCACTAGATTGCCTCCCACAAAGGTGCAAAAACCAGATGTGGATTTTCTATCCATCTTATCACCAGCCCAATCCGCATCACAATATCCTTGAACCTTTGTGTTTCCATTAACCTTCATCCATATGCCTTTCCCGAGATTGTTTTTCAGATACCTTAGCAGCTTCTCAATCATGTTCCAATGCTGCATGGTTGGTCTTTGCATATGTTGGCTCACACGGTTTACTGCAAAGCAAATATCCGGCCTTGTGATAGTAAGGTAAATGAGTTTGCCCACCATCCTTTGATACCTCTTAATATCTTCCAATGGCTCCCCCTTAAGATTATCTTGGTAGCCTTCTTCTATTGGGGTTTTAGTCGGTTTGGATCCCAGCTTCCCTGTTTCTTCCAAGAGGTCAAGGACATATTTTCTTTGAGAAATGAACATTCCATCTCCAAATCGTGTCATCTCAATCCCTAAGAAATACTTAAGCTCCCCTAGGTCCTTTATATCAAAGTCGGCCTTCAAGATCTTTTTGATTTGATTTATTCCATCTTTGTCACTTCCTGTGATGATTAGATCATCAACATATATCAATACGGCAACAATTCCTTCTTCACTTTGTTTTGTGAACAAGCTATGATCTGCTTCAGATCTTATGAACTTCTTCTCCAAAAGACAAGCGCTTAGCCTTTGGTACCATGCTCTTGGGGATTGCTTCAGCCCATAGATTGTTTTCTTCAATCTGCAAACTTTGTTGCCTTCCTTATGATATCCTTGGGGTGGATCCATATACACCTCTTCTTCCAAGTCTCCTTGCAAGAATGCGTTCTTGACATCCATCTGCCATAGATCCCATTTTAAGTTCACTACCACTGAGATTAGTATTCTTATGGAATGAAGCTTAGCAACCGGAGCAAATGTCTCGGTATAGTCATCCCCATAAACTTGAGTATACCCTTTTGCTACCAACCTTGCCTTGTACCTTTCTATCTTCCCATCACTTGTGTATTTGATTGTATACACCCATCTACTTCCAACCGACTTCTTATCCTTTGGTAAGTCGGTTAAGTACCAAGTATTATTCCTTTCCATGGACTTCCTTTCCTCTTCCATGGACTTCCTTTCCTCTTCCATGGCTTTCACCCATACTCCACTCTCACATGCTTCTTCATATGAGCTAGGAATGTATTCCTTGCTGATTTTTGTGAGAAAAACTTCATGCTCCATAGGTAATGTCGCCAAGGAACAGAAATGCTCAATGGGATATGTGATAATACTAGTTTGAGTGTGATCTCCTCCTTGTGATATGAGAGTGCTATCGCCAATAGAATCGAGATCTAAGCTCGCCGTACGCTCATGACACTCTCTTATCACACAAGGAAGATTACTCGTACTAGACTCTCCTTGGAGCATAGCATAATTGTTGTAGCCATAGAAAACACGTTGTCTCCTCTGTCTTGTACTTCTTCCTAGAGGTATACTTGATTTGTTGATTTTAGAAGTTTAGGGAGAGATAAGGATGAAGATAAGAGAATTGGCGTAATAAGAGAGAGAGAGATTGCTGAATTTTTCTTCTTATTCACACTCATTCAACCAATACAATGCACAAGTATATATAGATTTTACAAGCATAAGCTAAGGAAAAAATATCTAAGGAAGAGGAAGAGAAGAGGTGTGATGATGGAGTGGTTGAGCTGCTCCAACAGTGCAGCTGCGCCCATGCTGTTCCCATGCTGTGCCCATACCTTCTCCCTGCAGCGCCCATGCCTCCTTTGCTTCCTCACTTGGTTTAGTTAGCTTGTCTAGTTGATATCCAACAGCTTCCTTTTCTTCTAGTTCCTTATAAACTAGCTCTCCTTCTAGTTCCTTCACAACTAGTTCTTTCCTTTTCCCTCCTTTTCTTGAGTTTGAATTCTTCTTCTTGAGATCACATATTTCAACACTCCCCCTCAAGATTGGTCGGTGAATATCCTTTAGACCGATCTTGCCATATATGTGATCCCCAATGATCGAGGATGTTGCCTTGGTGAAGATATCCGCTAGCTGTTCCCCACTTGCTACGAATGCGGGTTTGATGATTCCTTCTTGAATCTTTCCCCTCACAAAGTGACAATCCACTTCTATATGCTTGGTCCTTTCATGGAATACCGGATTGGATGCTATATGTATTGCAGCTTGATTATCACAATACAACAGCATCTCCTCAGCCTCAAGTATCCCAAGATCTTCTAGGAATGCCCTCACCCATATCAATTCTTTTGTCACCTCCTTCATAGCCCTATACTCGGCTTCAGCACTTGATAAGGCTATAACTTTCTGCTTCTTACTTCTCCAAGTGACTAGATTACCTCCGACAAAGGTACAAAAACCGGATGTGGACTTTCTATCTTGCTTATCTCCAGCCCAATCCGCATCACAATATCCTTGAACCTTTGTGTTTCCATTAGCCTTCATCCATATGCCTTTTCCATGGCTGTTTTTAAGTACCTTAGCAGCCTCTCAATCATGTTCCAATGCTGCATAGTTGGTTTTTGCATATGTTGACTCACACGGTTCACTGCAAAGCAAATATCCGGCCTTGTAATAGTAAGATAGATGAGTTTGCCCACCATCCTCTGGTATCTTTTAATATTCTCCAATGGCTCCCCCTCAGGACTATCTTGGTAGCCTTCTTCTATTGGAGTTTTGGCCGGTTTGGATCCTAACTTCCCGGTTTCTTCCAAGAGATCCAGCACATATTTCCTTTGGGAGATGAACATCCCATCTTCAAACCGTGTCATTTCAATCCCTAGGAAGTATTTAAGCTCTCCTAGATCCTTTATATCAAAAGCAACCTTCAAGAGTTCCTTGATTCGATCTACTCCATCTTTGTCACTTCCTGTGATGATTAGATCATCAACATAGATCAAGACCACCACTACTCCTCCTTTACTTTTCCTTGTGAAAAGTGTATGATCAGCTTCCGATCTTATGAACTCCTTCTCCAAAAGACAAGCACTTAGCCTTTGGTACCATGCCCTTGGAGATTGCTTTAGCCCATAGATTGCTTTCTTCAATCTACAAACTTTGTTGCCTTCCTTATGATATCCTTGGGGTGGATGCATATACACTTCCTCTTCCAAATCCCCTTGCAAGAAGGCGTTCTTGACATCCATCTGCCATAGATCCCATTTCAAGTTCACTGCCACCGAGATTAGGATTCTGATGGAATGGAGCTTAGCAACCGGAGCAAATGTCTCGGTATAATCCTCCCCATAGATTTGAGTATACCCTTTTGCTACCAACCTTGCCTTGTATCTTTCTATCCTCCCATCACTTGTGTATTTGATTGTATACACCCATCTACACCCAACTGGCTTCTTATCCCTTGGTAAATCGGTTAAGTACCAAGTATGATTCCTTTCCATGGACTTCATTTCCTCTTCCATGGCTTTTACCCATACTCCACTCTCACACGCTTCTTCATATGAGTTAGATATGGATTCCTTGCTAATTTTTCCAAGAAAAGCTTCATGCTCCATAGGTAAGGATGCCAACGAGCAAAAATGCTCAATGGGATATGTAACAGTGCTAGTTTGAGTGTTATCTCCCCCTTGTGATAAGAGAGTGCTGTCGCCAATAGGATCGAGATCTAAGCTCGCCGTACGCTCAGGGCATTCTCTTATCACACAAGGAAGATTACTCACACTAGACTCTCCTTGGAGCATGGCAGAGTTGTTGTAGCCATAGTAAACACGTTGTCGCCTCTGTCTTGTACTTCTTCTTAGAGGTACTGTTGGCTCAGGTTCTTCTTTGACAATGTCAATGCTTTCTACACCTGGATTAGGTTCACTTTCCTCATCCGTGGCTTCATGATCTGAGGTTGGGTCATTCTCCTCATGTACATCATCCCTTGTTCTTGAATCTTCAAAGAACGGTATCCACTCCATAAATGGTGAGCTCATACCTTGAGGGGTATCATGATTCTTAGCTCCATAGAAGCTCTCCTTTTCATTGAACCTCACCTCTCTTGATACATAGACTCGTCTTGTCTCCGGGTTGTAGACCTTGTATCCTTTTTGTGTTGGTGAATATCCAATGAATACACACTTCATGCTTCTAGGTTCAAGCTTGTTTCTTTGACCTTCTGGTGTGAACATAAAGCAGCTACATCCAAAGGTTTTGAGATGATGTAGGCTTGGTTTCTTGTTGTACAATGCCTCAAATGGTGACTTATTATCCAGGTTCTTGGTTGGAAGACGGTTGATCAAGTAGTTTGAAGTCATCACGGCATCTCCCCAATAAAGTTTAGGTACTCCCTTGGCAATCATGATGGTCCTTGCTACCTCCATTAGGTGTCTATTTTTTCTTTCAGGTACTCCGTTTTGTTGTGGAGTATAGGCGCAAGATGTTTGATGGATGGTGCCAAGGTTGTTAAGTAATTCCTTGAACCGCTTGCTTATATACTCTCCTCCATTATCACTTCTTAAGATCTTGATTGTTGTTTTGAATTGTGTAGACACATAGTTGATGAAGTTGGTGAATGCTTCATAAACTTGATCTTTGGTATGTAGAAGAGTAATCCATGTGTATTTTGAGTAGTCATCTATGAATGAAACAAAATACTTATATTGATCTCTTGAATTACAAGGAGCGGTCCATACATCCGAGTGTACAATGCCAAAAGCTTCATCACAAAATGTAGATGAAGTAGGAAACACTTGTCTACAATGTTTCCCTAGTACACATGCTTCACATACTACTTCTTCTTGAATGAGATTGGGTAAGGCCACTTTGAGAACTGCAGAGCTTGGATGTCCCAACCTTTCATGCCATAGTGGACTATCTCCAATCTCCTTCCTACTAGATACTTCTACATCCGCCTTCATTCCAAGCGTTTTCACATCCGCTTGTTTATTTGTGTGCAAAAGATATACTCCATTCTCTACCTTCCCTTCTTCGAGCACTTTGTTTGTTTTAGGGTCCTGAAACTTAACAAAGTCAGTCCCAAACAATGCCACACAATCCAAATCCTTGGTAGCTTTATGAACTGATAGAAGATTAGATGAGAAACTAGGCATGTATAAGGCTTTTGTTCCTTTTTTGAAAAGTTCTAATTCCCCTATCCCTTCAATCGGAACTGAACTCCCATTTGCCACTTGCACATTCCCATGATAAGGCTCAAGATTTTTAAGCATGTCTTGATCCTTAATCATGTGATGAGAAGCCCCTGAATCCACAATCACTTTGTCCTTTTTTATGGAGCTTTTAGAACCGAGGAAGCCCTTACCAGATTCAGTGAGCTTGGCTAGGCTCTTGATGAGGGCTTCGAATTCGGACCTCTTGACCGTATCCTCAACTGGTTGTGCCACACCCATGAAGGCTCTAGGTCCACTTCCATTCTCCTTTAGCCTCTTAGGCCTCAAGTGTGGATGAAGGGTCCAACACTTCTCCTTAGTGTGTCCCTTCATTTTACAATGCTCACATTCCAACACCCTCTTGTCGAATGTAAGATTCTTCCTTGCAAGATGTGCAGCCTCGCTTGGTGCACGAAATAGGTCTCTTGACCCTTCCTCTCTTTGAATCATGCCACATACTTCCGCTAGACTTGGCAGCTTCTCAAATCTAAGTATGTGCTTGATAAGATCTTTGTAGGATGCGTTGAGCGCCAAGAGAAGCCCAAACACTTGATCTTGGTCACGCCTTTCTCCTAACTCCTTGGGGTCCATAGTTTGTGGCCTCAAGATCTCCAGTTCGGCCCACAAGCTTCTATACTCCCCAAACATTTCCTTGAATGGCTTCTCTCCTTGTTGAAGCTCATTCAACGCCCTCTTCACCTCAAATATCCTTGATATATTTTAGATGTTTCCATATACTCCCTTGAGTATATCCCACAACTCCTTGGCGGTATCCGCATATGAGTAGGCCGCCAGGATAGATGGCTCTAGTGACCTTTGAAGAAGTGAAAGAGTGAACTGCTCTTCTTGCTCTTCCTTGTCATTGTATGGTTCGGCTTCTTCCTTAGGTTCAATGAACTTCCAAAGTCCTCTACCTCTTAGAACGGTCTTAGTAGTTTTTACCCAAAGAAGGTAGTTATCTCCTTTAAGAACAACAGAAATCGCTACTCTATTCACCTCCATTCTCTTGTAGTAATACACAATCCCAGCTCTTTCACAACTTGAAGATCAACCGATCTCAAGGATATTAATCTCAGAGTGAATAGAACTTGGTAAGATGTATTGCTATAGATTAGAAGGTTTTGAAGATAGCTTAAAGGGATTATGAAGAGAGTTTAAGCGGTTGGATAAAGAACCCGCTCTGATACCATGTTGATTTTAGAAGTTTAGGGAGAGATAAGGATGAAGATAAGAGAATTGGCGTAATAAGAGAGAGAGAGATTGCTGAATTTTTCTTCTTATTCACACTCATTCAACCAATACAATGCACAAGTATATATAGACTTTACAAGCATAAGGTAAGGAAAAAATATCTAAGGAAGAGGAAGAGAAGAGGTGTGATGATGGAGTGGTTGAGCTGCTCCAACAGTGCAGCTGCGCCCATGCTGTTCCCATGCTGTGCCCATACCTTCTCCCTGCAGCGCCCATGCCTCCTTTGCTTCCTCACTTGGTTTAGTTAGCTTGTCTAGTTGATATCCAACAGCTTCCTTTTCTTCTAGTTCCTTATAAACTAGCTCTCCTTCTAGTTCCTTCACAACTAGTTCTTTCCTTTTCCCTCCTTTTCTTGAGTTTGAATTCTTCTTCTTGAGATCACATATTTCAACATGATTCTGGTTCTTCTTCCGCATCCTCTTCTGCTTCAGATAACCTCTGGTTTGATTCCTCCAGTATATCATCCGTAGTTCTCTGCTCTATGATATTCTCAGATGATTCATTCTCTCCTTGTACCTCATTTATTGGAGCATCATTAACCCGCCTCCAATCTATAGATACTGGAGTCACATCCTCCGGAGCTTCATGGTTCTTGTTTCCATAAAATCCTTCTTCTTCATTGAATCTCACCTCTCTAGATACATAGACTCTCCTTGTCTCCGGATTGTAGACCTTGTATCCTTTTTGTGTTGGTGAGTAGCCAATGAACACACACTTCATACTTCGAGGTTCAAGTTTGCTTCTTTGTCCCTCCGGTAGAAACATATAACAAGTACATCCAAAGGTCTTCATATGATTCACGCTTGGCCTGCTTTTATATAACACTTCAAATGGTGATTTATTATCCAGATTTTTGGTTGGGAGCCGGTTGATCAAGTAGCTTGAAATCATTACTGCATCTCCCCAATGAAATGTAGGTACTCCTTTGGCAATCATGAGGGTTCTTGCTACTTCCATGAGATGTCTGTTCTTTCTTTCTGCTACCCCATTTTATTGTGGAGTGTAAGCACACGATGTTTGGTGTATGATACCAAGGTTATTGAGTAACTCCTTGAATCGTTTGCTCACATACTCCCCTCCATTATCACTTCTTAAGATTTTGATTTTGGTCTTGAATTGGGTAGAGATATATTTGGTGAAGTTAGTAAACGCTTCATATACTTGATCCTTTGAATGTAAGAGTGTGATCCATGTGTGTCTTGAGTAGTCATCAATGAATGAAACAAAATATTTATATTGATCTCTTGAGTTACATGGGGCGGTCCATACATCCGAGTCTACAATGCCAAAAGCTTTATCACAAGTTGTAGATGAAGAGGGAAAGACCTGTCTACAATGTTTCCCTAGTACACATGCTTCACAACCTTCTTCTCCTTGAACGAGATTGGGTAAGACCATTTTGAGAATAGCTGAACTTGGATGTCCTAGCCTTCCATGCCATAATGGGCTATCTCTAATCTCCTTCTTGTCAAAAACTTCCTTATCCGCCTTTACTCCAAGAGCTTCTAGCTTTTCTTGTTTATTTGTTTCCAACAGATACACTCCATCCTCCACCTTTCCTTCTCCGAGTACATGATTTGTTTTAGGGTCCTGAAACTTCACAAAGTCAGTCCCAAACATTGCCACATAATCCAAATCTTTTGTGGCTCTATGAACTGATAAAAGGTTGGATGAAAAACTAGGCATATATAATGCTTTAGTTTCTTTTGTGAAAAGCTCTAACTCTCCTATCCCTTCAATCGGAACTGAGCTTCCATTGGCTATTTGTACATTTCCATGATAAGGTTCAAGATTTTTCAGCATGTCTTGATCATTAATCATGTGATGAGAAGCCCCCGAATCCACAATGATCCTATTCTTCTTAATGGCACTTTTAGAGCTAAATAGGCTCTTACCGGATTCTGTGAGCTTGGCTAGGCTCTTGATGAGAGCCTCAAACTCGGATCTTCTGACCATCTCTTCAACAGGTTGTGTGACTCCCATGAAGGCTCTAGGGCCACTTCCATTCTCCTTTAGCTGCTTAGGCCTTAAGTGTGGATGAAGAGTCCAACACTTCTCCTTAGTGTGCCCCTTCATCTTGCAATGATCACATTCCAGCACCTTCTTGTCGAATGTGTGATTCCTCCTTGCAAGATGTGCGGCCTCATTTGGTGAACGGAATAGATCTCTTGACCCTTCCTCCCTTTGTATCATGCCACATACTTCCGCTAGATTTGGCAGCTTCTCAAATCTGAGTATGTGCTTGATAAGATCTTTGTAGGATGTGTTAAGTGCCAAGAGTAGCCCAAACACTTGATCTTGGTCACGCCTTTCTCCTAACTCCTTGGGGTCCATAGTTTGTGGCCTCAAGATCTCCAGTTCGGCCCACAAACTTCTATACTCCCCAAAAATTTCCTTGAATGGCTTCTCCTCTTGTTGAAGCTCATTCAGCGCCCTCTTTACCTCAAATATTCTTGATATATTTGAGACATTTCCATATACTCCCTTGAGTATATCCCATAGTTCTTTGGCGGAATCAGCATATGAGTAGGCCGCCAAGATGGATGGCTCTAGTGAGCTTTGAAGAAGAGAGAGCGTGTATTGTTCCTCCTGTTCCTCCTTAGCTTCTTCTTTTTCATTTTTCACTAAAGCTTCCGCCGCCTCCTTTGGCTCAACATATCGCCAAAGTCCTCTTCCTCTAAGAATGGTCTTAGTGGTTTTTGCCCAAAGGAGATAGTTGTTTCCTTTGAGTATGACTGAGATTGTTACTCTGTTTGTCTCCATTTTCTAGTAACAATACACAATTCTAGTTCTTTCACAACTTGAAGATCCTATGATCCCAAGGATATTAATCTCAGAGTGAATAACTAAGAGGATGTATTGTTATAGATTAGAAGCTTTGTAGAGTGATAGAAGAATTATAAGATGAAGATTAAGCAGTTAAAGGATAAACCCGCTCTGATACCATGAAGAACTTTATTGATTTTAAGAGTTTAGATGATTATATAGTGTTTAGAATGATAAAAGAATTTAGAGAGAATGTAATAAATTTTTTCCTTATATTCATCTTTTCTATAAGAGCTTTACATGTGTTTATATAGAAGTTACAAAGAGGAAGAGAGGTGAGTCCTTCTCCATTAGGCGTCCATGCCTTCTCTATTAGGCGCCCATGCCTTTTCCATTAGGCGCCCATGCTTTCTCCGTGCAGCGCCCATGCTTTCTCCCTGTAGCGTCCATGCCTTCTTTGCTTCCTTACTTGGTTTAGTTAGTTTGTCTAGTTGATATCCAACAGTTTCCTTTTCTTCTAGTTCCTTATCCACTAGCTCTCCTTCTAGTTCCTTTACAACTAGTTCTCTCCTTTTCCCTCCTTCTCTTGAGTTTGAATTCTTCTTCTTGAGATCACATATTCCAACAAGACAAGGCTATAACCTTCTGCTTTTTACTCCTCCAAGTCACTAGATTGCCTCCTACAAAGGTACAAAAACCGGATGTGGACTTTCTATCCTTCTTATCTCCAGCCCAATCTGCATCGCAATATCCTTGAACCTTTGTGTTTCCATTAGCCTTCATCCATATGCCTTTTCCAGGATTGTTTTTCAGATATCTTAGCAGCCTTTCAATCATGTTCCAATGCTGCATGGTTGGCTTTTGCATATGTTGGCTCATACGGTTTACTGCAAAGCAAATGTCCGGCCTAGTGATAGTAAGATAGATGAGCTTGCCCACCATCCTTTGATATCTCTTAATGTTCTCCAAAGGCTCCCCCTCAGGACTATCTTGATAGCCTTCTTCTATTGGAGTTTTAGCCGGTTTGGATCCTAGCTTCTCACTTTCTTCTAAGAGATCAAACACATATTTCCTTTGAGAGATGAACATTCCATCTTCAAACCGTGTCATCTCAATTCCTAGGAAGTACTTAAGTTCCCCCAAGTCCTTTATATCAAAATCGGCCTTCAAGATCTTCTTGGTTTGATCTACTCCATATTTGTCACTTTCTGTGATGATTAGATCATCCACATATATTAATACCACAACCGTTCCTCTTTTACTTTGTCTTGTGAACAATGTGTGATCAGCTTCAGATCTTATGAACCCTCTCTCCAACAGACAAGTGCTTAGCCTTTGGTACCATGCTCTTGGGGATTGCTTCAGCCCATAGATTGCTTTCTTCAATCTGCAAACTTTGTTGCCTTCCTTATGATATCCTTGGGGTGGATCCATATACACCTCTTCTTCCAAGTCTCCTTGCAAGAATGCGTTCTTGACATCCATCTGCCATAGATCCCATTTTAAGTTCACTGCCACTGAGATTAGTATTCTTATGGAATGAAGCTTAGCAACCGGAGCAAATGTCTTGGTATAGTCCTCCCCATAAACTTGAGTATACCCTTTTGCTACCAACCTTGCCTTGTACCTTTCTATCTTCCCATCACTTGTGTATTTGATTGTATACACCCATCTACTCCCAACCGACTTCTTATCCTTTGGTAAGTCGGTTAAGTACCAAGTATTATTCCTTTCCATGGACTTCATTTCCTCTTCCATGACTTTCAACCATACTTCACTTTCACATGCTTCTTCATATGAGCTAGGAATGTATTCTTTGCTGATTTTTGTGAGAAACACTTCATGCTCCATGGGTAATGTCGTCAAGGAACAGAAATGCTCAATGGGATATGTGATAATACTAGTTTGAGTGTGATCTCCTCCTTGTGATATGAGAGTGCTGTCGCCAATAGGATCGAGATCTAAGCTCGCCATACGCTCAGGACACTCTCTTAGCACACAAGGAAGATTACTCGTACTAGACTCTCCTTGGAGCATAGCAGAATTTTTGTAGCCATAGAAAACACGTTGTCGCCTCTGTCTTGTACTTCTTCTTAGAGGTATGGTTGGCTCAGATTCTCCTTCCTCAACATCCGCTTCTTCTTCAGCCGAATCCTGATCTGGTTCCATGTGTATCATCTGCATCTCCATGTTCCATAATACTCTCAGATGGTGCATTCTCTCCTTGTTATTGGCGCTTCATTGAACATCATCCAATCCATAGATGATGAGACTATACCTTCAAGAGGATCATGATTCTTGGCTCCATAAAAGCTTTCTTTTTCATTGAACTTTACCTCTCTAGACACATATACCCTTCTTGTCTCCGGATTGTAGACCTTGTAGCCCTTTTGAGTTGGTGAGTATCCAGTGAAAACACACTTTATGCTTCTAGGTTCAAGCTTGTTTCTTTGTCCTTCTGGTAGAAACATGAAACACTTACATCCAAACGCCTTAAGGTGATGTAAGCTTGGTTTCTTTTTGTACAATACTTCAAACGGTGATCTATCTTCCAAGTTCTTTGTTGGAAGCCGGTTAATCAAATAGTTTGAAGTCATTACCGCATCTCCCCAATGAGATTTAGGTACTCCTTTGGCAATCATGATAGTCCTTGCTACTTCCATTAGATGCCTATTTTTCCTTTCTGCTACCCCATTTTGTTGTGGAGTGTATGCACAAGATGTTTGATGAATGATTCTAAAGTTGTTGAGTAGCTACTTAAATCTCTTGCTTACATATTCTCCTCCATTATCACTTCTTAAGACCTTGATTGTTGTTTTGAATTGTGTAAAAACATAGTTAATGAAGTTGGTGAATGCTTCATAAACTTGGTCCTTGGAGTTTAAGAGTGTGACTCATGTGTATCTTGAGTAATCATCAATGAAAGAAACAAAGTACTTATATTGATCCCTTGAATTACATGGTGCGGTCCATACATCCGAGTGTACAATGCCAAAAACTTCATCACAAGTTGTGGATGAGATAGGAAAAACTTGTCTACAATGTTTTCCTAGTACACATGTTTCACATACTACTTCTTCTTGAATGAGATTGGGTAAGACTATCTTGAGAACTGCTGAACTTGAGTGTCCTAGCCTTTCATGCCATAATGGGCTATCTCCAATCTCCTTCCTACCAGAAACTTCTACATTTGCCTTCATTCCAAAAGCCATTCGATCCTCTTGTTTATTTGCTTCCAAAAGATACACACCATCCTCTACCTTCCCTTCTCCGAGTACATTGTTTGTTTTAGGGTCTTGAAACTTAACAAAGTCAGTCCCAAACAATGCTACACAATCCAAATCCTTTGTAGCTTTATGAACTGATAGAAGAATAGATGAGAAACTAGGCATGTATAAATCTTTTGTTTCCTTCTTGAAAAGTTTTAACTTTCCTATCCCTTCAATCGGAACTGAGCTTCCATTAGCTACTTGTACATTTCCATGATAAGGCTCAAGATTTTTTAACAAGTCTTGATCCTTAATCATGTGATGAGAGGCTCCGGAATCTACAATCATTTTACCCTTCCTTATGGCGCTTTTAGAGCTGAGGAAACTCTTACCAGATTCTGTTAACTTAGCTAGGCTCTTGATAAGAGCCTCAAACTCTGATCTTTTGACAGTATCCTCAACTGGTTGTGCAACCCCCATGAAGGCCCTATGCCCACTTCCACTCTCCCTTAGCCGCTTAGGCCTCAAATGCGGATGGAGAGTCTAACACTTCTCCTTGGTATGCCCTTTCATCTTACAATGCTCATAGTCCAACACCCTTCTTTCAAACATGAGATTCCTTTTTGCAAGATGTGCAGCTTCACTTGGTGCTCGGAATAGGTCTCTTGAGCCCTCCTCCCTTTGTATCAAGCCACATACTTCCGCTAGACTTGGCAGCTTCTCAAATCTAAGTATGTGCTTGATAAGGTCCTTGTAAGATGCATTGAGTGCCAAGAGAAGCCCAAACACTTGGTCTTGCTCACGCTTTTCACCTAACTCCTTGGGGTCTATAGTTTGTGGCCTCAAGATCTCCAACTCGGCCCACAAGCTTCTATACTCCCCAAACATTTCCTTGAATGGCTTCTCCTCTTGTTGAAGCTCGTTCAGCGCCCTCTTCACCTCAAATATCCTTGATATGTTTGACACATTTCCATATACTCCCTTGAGTATATCCCACAGCTCCTTAGCGGTATCCGCATATGAGTAGGTCGCCAAGATGGATGGTTCTAGTGAGCTTTGAAGAAGAGAAAGAGTGTACTGTTCTTCTTGCTCTTCCTTAGCTTCCTCCTTCTCATTTTTCACCACCGCCTCCGCTTCCTCTTTTGGCTCAACATACCGCCAAAGTCCTCGGCCTCTAAGAATGGTTAGTGGTTTTTGCCCAAAGAAGGTAGTTGTTCCCTTTGAGCATGACTGAGATTGCTACTCTATTTGTCTCCATTTTCTAGTAATAATGCACAATTCTAGTTCTTTCACAACTTGAAGATCCTATGATCTCAAGGATATTAATCTCAGAGTGAATAGAACTTAGAAAGGTGTATTATTATAGATTAGAAGATTTGTAGAGTGCTAGAAGAATTATAAGAGAGTTAAGCGTTTGGAATGCTCAACCTTGCTCTAATACCATGTAGAAATATAGATTTGAAGTTAAGAGAGAATGAAGAATGATTGGAGAGTGAGAGAAAGAATAGCAAGAATGGAGAGAGTTTATGCAAGTCTTAATAATCTTATTCGCTTCTTTTTCTTTCTCATATCTTTTACAAGAGATTTACAAGGATATATATAGACTTTACAAGGAGAAGAAGAAAGGGGTATGGAGAAGAGAGAAGAAGAGAAAGAGACTTGTGGCTGAGCTACTCCAACAATGTCTCAACAGTAAATGGCGCCCATACCTCACCCATGCTGCGTCCATACCTTCTCCCATACCTCCTTGCTTCCTAGTTTGCTTATCTAGTTGATATCCAACAGCTTCCTTTCTTTTCTAGTTCCTTTTCAACTAGTTCATTCCTTTTGATTACTCTATCACTGGAATAAGCATCTATCTCAACAGTCAACCAGTTACGGCAGCACATGCCACGACATCTAATTCTTTCGCCTTTCCTGATTTCACACCAGATCAATGGAAAGTCTCACAAAACATGATCCAAAAGGACTCAGCTTCCAAAGGGTCCGACAAACTTTCTAGTAAGACAGATTTGGGAGATGTGATTCTTGATAGTGGGGCCTCTCACCATATGACTGGTAATCTGTCACTTTTATCACAAGTTGTGAGTATACCACCTTGTTCAGTAGCATTTGCGGATGGAAGCAAAACTTATGCTCTGAGTGTTGGATTCCATCTCACAAAAACTGTCTCTTACAAATGTTTTATTTGTTCCATCTTTAAATTGCACTCTTCTCTCGATTTCTAAGCTTTTGAAACAAACAAAGTGTGAGGCTATGTTTACTGACACAATGTGTATTGTGCAGGACCGTTCTTCGAGGACTTTGATTGGAACCGGCAATGAGCATGGTGGGGTTTATTACTTAACGGATGTGGTTTCAGCAAAAGTCAATCGCATCAATGTTACTTCTGATCAACAATTATGGCATATACGTTTGGGACATCCCTCTTTTTCAGTATTTTCGAATTTACCAATGTTTTCTAGTCACACTAAGTCAGGTAGCTCTATTTCATGTGACATATGCTTTCGAGCCAAGCAAACTAGAGAGGTGTTTTATGATAATTTCAATAAAGCAGACGATTGTTTTTCGTTAATTCATTGTGATGTTTGGGGACCCTATCGTGTGTCTGCTTCTTGTGGTGCTGTTTACTTCCTAACCATTGTCGATGATTTTTCAAGAGCTGTATGGACTTATCTAATGCTTGAAAAATCAGAGGTCAAGACGGTGCTAACCAACTTTGTAGCTTATGCGGAAAAATAGTACAAACGGTTCACAGCGATAATAGAACGGAATTCATGTGTTTGTCCTCATATTTTTGTCAACACGGAATACTTCATCAGACTTCTTGTGTTGGCACACCTCAACAAAATGGCCGAGTAGAACGAAAACATCATCATATTGTTAATGTTGCACGGGCCTTGTTGTTTCAAGCAAGTTTACCTATCAAGTTCTGGGGAGAAGCAATTCTTACAGCTGCATATGTTATTAACCGTACTCCATCATCCATTCATAAGGGGATATCTCCATATGAAGTCCTTCATGGAAAGCCTCCATCCTATGATAATCTTCGTGCTTTTGGGTCAGCATGTTACACCCATCGTGTTGAGCGTACAAAGGACAAGTTTGGTTCTCGAAGTCGCAGATGTGTGTTCATTGGCTACCCTTTTGGTAAGAAAGGCTGGAAGGTTTTTGATATTGAGACAAATGATTTTTTGGTCTCAAGAGATGTGATATTCCAAGAAAATATTTTCCCACTTGCTACAAATCAGTACTGCTCCGGTAACTCCTCTTACTCCACCACCGGTAATCTTGGTGATGCAGATTGGTTATTTGAAACACCTTTACATGAAAGGGGGAGCTTCTCAACCTTATCTCCGGTTGCTGCCGTTCCACCCAATATGACGCCATCTTGCGTGGAATCGGTTCATGTGCAAGACGATTATTCTGCTCATTCTCCGATCTTGAAAACTTTAAACAAAGACTCAGTGAGTCCGGTTCCTGAAAATATACCCTCGGTAGACACAGAGGTTCATGTTGAGCCAAGTTCCCAACCACAAGTCACAGTGCCTCTTGGGCAACCATCTTCGACTTCTTCAATACCCAAGCGTGCTCCAGGTAAACGTGAAGTAAAGCCTAATGTACTGCTACAAGATTATGTTCTATACAGAGTGGATGCATCTCAAACTAATAAACCCCCCCCCCCACACGCTCTCCGGCTCTACTTCTCAGTCCCTTGTTGCGGTCCAAGATAACACTTCTTATCCTTTGACCGATTACATATCGGATGATTTCTTTTTTACATGTCATCGGGCTTTCCTTGCGGCTATACAAACTAATGAGGAACCAAAACACTTTAAAGTGGTAGTTCATGTCAAAGTTTGGAATAATGCCATGTCCAAGGAAATTGATGCCCTTGAAGTGAACTATACATGGGATATTGTTGATTTACCACATGATAAGATTGCTATTGGAAGTCAATGGGTATACAAAACAAAGTACAATGCCGATGGCTCAGTGGAAAGATATAAGGCAAGGCTCGTTGTTCAAGGGAATAATCAAATAGAAGGTACTGATTACAATGAGACTTTTGCTCCAGTTGTCAAGATGACTACAGTTCGTACTCTTTTGCGACTAGTAGCTGCAAAACATTGGGAGATTTTTCAAATGGATGTCAATAATGCATTCCTTCATGGTGATCTTGATGAGGAAGTTTATATGAAGTTGCCTCTCGGTTTCCGACATACTCAACCCGACAAAGTTTGCCATCTTCGGAAGTCATTGTATGGTTTAAAACAAGCTCCAAGGTGTTGGTTTAAGAAATTGTCTGATGCTTTACTCCAGTTTGGATTTGTAGAATCCTATGATGATTATTCCCTGTTCTCTTTCACCCGTAACAACATCGAATTACGTGTGCTGGTCTATGTTGATGATCTTCTTATTACGGGTAATGATAGTTACATGCTTGCTAAGTTTAAAGAGTATTTGAGTCGGTGTTTTTCAATGAAAGACCTTGGCAAACTCAAATACTTTCTGGGGATCGAAGTGAGTCGCGGACCAGAAGGATTCTTCTTAACACAACGCAAGTATGCAATAGATATTGTTGCTGACACATGAAACATTGGTTCTCGACCTGCTAACATGCCCCTTGAGCAGAATCATCACTTAGCCTCTGATGATGGCCCACTACTCGATGATGCAAAACCATATAGACGGCTTGTTGGTCGTCTAATTTATCTCACTAACACACGACTTGACTTGAGTTATTCAGTCCATGTGTTATCACAGTTTATGCAAACTCCTCGACAGGCTCATTGGGACGCGGCACTTCGTGTTGTATGTTTTCTGAAAGGTTCTCTGGGCCAAGCTATTATGCTGAAAGCTTCCGATGATTTGTCACTTACAGTGTATTGTGACTCCGACTGGTCGTCGTGTCCATTAACACGTCGGTCCATTAGTGCTTATGTGGTTTTTCTTGGTGGATCTTCGGTTTCATGGAAGACTAAGAAGCAAGACACAGTGTCTCATTCTTCCGCAGAAGCAGAATATAGAGCAATGTCATATACTCTTCGTGAGATTAAATGGTTGCGCAGTTTGCTGGAAGGGTTAGGTGTCAAACAAACATTACCCACACGCCTCTACTGTGATAGTAAAGCAGCTATTCATATAGCAGCCAATCCTGTCTTCCATGAGCGTACAAAACATATAGAGAATGATTGTCATGTGGTACGAGATGCTGTTCGTGAGGGCATTATTACTACTCACCATGTTCGCACAAATGATCAACTTGTGGATATTCTTACAAAGGCACTCGGTCGTTCTCAGTTTGAACACATTATGTCCAAGTTAGGCGTTCACGATCTTCACGCTCCAATGTGAGGGGGAGTATTGGAGATATATGCAAGATATTAGAATAAGGATTTATTCTATTTAATGATAAGGTTAATTTCCTATATTGATAAGATTTACGAGGGTTTAGGCGGTGCTAACCTCATGTATAAATATTGATGGTTTGTGAGTTAATAAAATCAAGTCAGTTTGATATCTAATTCTACAAAGGACTAATTATTTAGAAGCAGAGACAATGACTCTACTTAATACTTTACAAACTCTTTGGTGTAGAGGATATCGCAATGTAACCATGGTGGGAGATTGTAAAAAGTTACATAACATTTTTATGAGTCGGAAAGAAAATGTATTCCTCAAACCACTTTTAATTTATATTCATAGTTGAGTGAATCACTTTTGCAATATTTTGTTTTCTACTGTCCCATGACAGTGTAATCAAGTAGCATACTAATTGGAGAAATTTTCACATTATTTATCATAATGTGATTTCAAAAACATATTTTTATCCTCTTTGTTAATACAAAATCAATGTTAAAAAAAAATCATGCATTTTGCTTTTAAAAGAAAGTAAAAAAAAAAAAAAAGAAGTTTAGGGGCCCGTTTATTGCCGCGCCTCATTTGACCTATTTCCCTCCAAATACTCTCTCACTCATCCTCTAAAAATCACATCATCGCTTTCTTCAATCTCTCTCTCACCGATCAGGGTTTCGAACTTCTCCGCTGCATTTCGCTTCTCAATCGTAAGTTTCCTCTGCCGACTTCCTGAAAATTTTGTTAAAATAGGGGTTTGTAAAATTTCTGGGTTTTTGTTATTTGTTTCGATTCGATGAAGATACTGTCAGTTTTAAGGTTTTAAACCCTAGATTCGAACAAATTCGAAACTTTTATTGGGGTTTTAATTGTTTTCTTTGATCCTAAGTAGAACCCACTCGATTCTAGTGTTTGATTTCAGAGATTCGTGAGATCATTGTATTACATTTGCATAGTTTCGCTGATTTTATGGTTAAATTTGGTTTCAAAATTAGGTTTTACGGAAATGGAAAAAAATGGAAAATCTAAGCCAAAGAAGAGAAGTCTTCCAGAGAGTAAAGACTCAGAAGATGTCTCTAGAACTAGGAGACCAAGGCGTGCTTCTGCGTGTACAAATTACAAGGAGAAACCTATTCGTTTCTCTGATAAATCTGATACGGTTGAAGCAAAGAAACTACAGATTGTGGAGGACGAAATTGTCGCCTTACGATTAACCTCTGTGCCTAATGATGCTGATGCGATTCGTTCAACTAGGAGGCTTACGGATTTCATCTTATACGATTCAGATGGAGTTTCACAGCCCGTGGAGATGTTGGAGATTAATGATTTATTCGTTTCAGGTGTTATCTTACCTTCAGATGAATGTTCTGATAAGGAAAAAGGAAAAGGTGTGAGGTGTCAATCTTTTGGTCGGGTTGAGAATTGGAGTATATCTGGTTATGAAGATGGCTCTCCTGTGGTATGGATCTCTACTGACTTAGCGGATTATGATTGTCGTAAACCTAATACTAGCTACAAAAAGATTTATGATTATTTCTTTCAAAAGGCGTGTGCTACAGTTGCGGTTTATAAGAGATTGTCTAAGTCTTCAGGTGGGAGTCCTGACATTAGTCTTGATGAGTTGCTTGCTGCGGTTGTTAGGTCAATGAGCGGAAGTAAGTACTTTGCTGGTGGTGCGGCGATACAAGACTTTGCTATATCTCAGGGAGAATTTATATATAACCAACTCGCTGGTTTGGATGACATAGCTAAGAAACATGAAACAAGCTTTGCTGAGATTCCTGTTCTTGTTACTCTTAGAGATGAGAATAGTAGACTTGAAAAGGCTGTGCAGATGGAAGGGAGACCTTCTAATGGAGCTCTGAGGATTGATGGAGTTTCTGAAGTTGCGGAAAGTGAGACCTTGAAAACTGATGAATTGGTTGATGGTGCTGAAGAGGATAGAAGATATGCAAAACTGTTACAAGATGAAGAGTACAGGAAATCTATGCAGCGGCCCAGAAAAAATAGCAGCTCAGCTTCTGCTCCAAAGAATTCCTATATTAAGATCAATGAAGATGAGATTGCTACTGATTATCCACTTCCATCGTACTATAAGAGCTCCAAAGAAGAAACAGATGAACTTTTACTTTCTGATGCTGGCTATGAGCTTGAAACTGCAGACCTGCCTCAGAGGAATCTGCACAATTGGGCTCTTTACAACTCTGATTTACGGTTCATATCTCTAGAGCTTCTCCCGATGAAGCAGGTTGATGAGATGGATGTCACTATTTTTGGGTCAGGTGTGGTGACTGATGATGATGGAATTTGGGTTAGTCTCGATGATACTGAGAGCTCTACACAGGGTTCCCAGACACACGATCCTGATGGGATGAACATATTCCTCAGTCAAATAAAGGAATGGGTGATTGAGTTTGGGGGAGGAGGAATTATCTGCATTTCATTACGAACTGATATGGCCTGGTAACCTTTCTATTCTAGTATTTTTAACCCATTTTTTCTGTGTCATTTTCCCCCCTTCTATTGGTGATGTATTAGGTATATGCAGGTACCGACTTGGGAAACCGTCAAAGCATTATGCCCCTTGGTTTGAACCTGTTCTGAAAACTGCCAGGGTTGGGATAAGCATTATTACTTTGCTGAAAGCGGAAACTAGGGTTGCTAAGCTTTCATTTCTAGAAATCATGCAAAGACTATCTGCGTTCCAGAAGAACAACAAAGCATTCATTTCATCTGATACTGGGGTTGTGGAGATATATGTGGTCGTTCATGGACAAATAATCTTGCAGATTTTTACAGTATATCCTAAGAAGGAAGTTAGCAGCTCCGGGTTTGTCACGAGTCTTACAAATAAAATGTTGCAAAGGCACCATACAAAATGGACAATCAAGAAGAAGAAAATTTTGCAGAAAGGACTGAATCTGAATCCAAGGGCTAGCATGGCACCTGTGGTATCCAAGAGGAAAGCTATGCGAGCAACAACAACTCGCCTGATCAACAGAATTTGGGGTGAGTTTTGCTCCATTGACTCTCCAGAGGAATCATTGCAGGAGATTGGTGCAGAAAACGGAGAGGAAGAGTTTCAAGAGGAGGGCGAAAATGAAGATGACAATGAGGACGCAGAAGACACTGAGCACACAGAGGAAACTGTAACAGAACCTGCTGAGGTTCGAAAGTCGCAAACTCATGAGAAAATTTGTGGCAGTTCTGAAGGAATCGTCCAAACAGAAATAAGATGGGATGGAGAGATTCTAGGAAAAACTTCTGCTGGTGAGCCTCTCTATCAACAAGCCCTTTTTGGAGAGGAAATGGTGGATGTAGGTGGAGCTGTCATCTTGGAAGTTGATGATTCAGAAGAAATTCCAGCCATCTATTTTGTGGAGTACATGTTTGAAAGTTCAAATCGCTGCAAAATGCTACATGGTAGATTCTTACAAAGAGGGTCCGAGACTGTTCTAAGTAATGCTGCTAATGAGAGGGAACTGTTCCTGACTAATCAATGCATGACTGCACGGCTTAAGGACGTAAAAGGAACAGTCAGTTTTACGATTCGATCTAGGCCATGGGGGCATCAGTTTAGGAAAGAGGCCATCACTGCGGATAAGCTTGACCGGGAAAGAGCTAAAGAAAGAAAAGCGAAAGGTTTTCCAACAGAATACTACTGCAAAAGTTTGTACTCACCTGAGAGAGGGGGATTCTTTAGTCTCCCCCTGAATGATATTGGTCGGGGTTCTGGAATCTGCAATTCTTGTAAGATAAGGAAGGACGAAGAAGAAAAGTCTGAAGTTAAACTCATTGAAGGAAAGGGATGCTTTTTCTCCAATGGTATTGAGTATGCTGCTGAGGACTATGTTTATGTCAGCCCTGACTTCATAACTAAAGATGGATCGAAGAAGAGCAGTGAATCTTCTTTTAAGGCAGGGCGGAACATTGGGTTAAGAGCTTTTGTTGTTTGCCAGTTGCTGGAAATAATCCCAAAGGAATCTAAAAGGGCTGATTTGGGTTCCTTTGAGGTTAAAGTGAGAAGGTTTTATAGGCCCGAAGATGTTTCAGAAGAAAAGGCCTATGCTTCGGACATCCAAGAGGTAAAACTATGTCTTATGTATTTTTTGTTGTTTTGTTGGTTTGTTCATAAGTATATATCTTACAATCATTTTATTTTTTTCCTTTTGCAATTTCTTAAGGTGTATTACAGCCAGGACACAGAAGTTCTCCCTCTAGAAGCTTTAGAGGGAAAATGTGAAGTAAGGAAGAAAAATGATATGCCTTTACGCCGTGAATACCCAGTATCAGACCATATCTTCTTCTGTGATCTTTTTTATGACTCCTCCAACGGTTCTCTCAAGCAGGTATTTAAGTTTTCACTCCTTTCGTTTTCCATCAAGAAATCTTCTACATAGTTTCCTTAGGAATTCATATAATATGTGTATATATATTTTTTTTTTTTGGTTCTGATACAAAGTTTAACTGTTTCTCTTAACTGTCTGTAACAGCTCCCAGCCAACATGAAGCTGAAGTTCTCTACTATTAAGGACGACACACTTTTAAGAAAGAAAAAGGGGAAAGGAGTAGAGAGTGAAACTGACGCTGGGGTTGTTAAGCCTGATGAGGTTCCTAAAGGGATGCGTTTAGCTACACTAGATATTTTTGCTGGATGTGGTGGCCTGTCTGAGGGACTGAAAAAGTCGGGTATGTATTATTTTCAGTCATACACTTTTATTTTCCAAGATGTCTGAATAAGTTGTATTAACATACATGCTTTATGTATAAGGTGTATCTGATACAAAATGGGCGATCGAGTATGAAGAGCCAGCTGGGCAAGCTTTTAGACAAAACCATCCTGAATCAACAGTTTTTGTTGACAACTGCAATGTAATTCTAAGGTAAATAGCCAACAGGTTAAAACACTTACTCTTCTAGTGTGGCTATTTCTTGTATTGTGAACAGATTTTGAGATTAATTGTAGGGCTATAATGGAGAAATGTGGTGATCAAGATGAGTGTATCTCTACTAAGGAGGCAAATGAACTTGCAGCTAAACTTAATGAGGACCAAAAGAGTACTCTGCCACTGCCTGGTCAAGTGGATTTCATTAACGGAGGACCTCCATGTCAGGTATATATTTCAGTATGCACTCGTCTACAATATTGTTCGAATAAGTGAAAATCTCTTAACCTGTGCAATTTGGCAGGGATTTTCTGGTATGAACAGGTTCAATGAAAGCGCTTGGAGTAAAGTTCAATGTGAAATGGTCTTAGCATTCTTGTCCTTTGCCGATTATTTCCGGCCAAGATATTTTCTTTTGGAGAACGTGAGGACCTTTGTGTCATTCAATAAAGGACAGACATTTCAACTTACCCTGGCTTCTCTACTCGAAATGGGCTATCAGGTAAAATTCTGATGCAATTTTTTATTTTTTTTTATCATGCTTGCTCTTTAGTAGAGAGAGTCTCCAAAATATAGTCTGTGAAATTGAAATTAACATCTATTTTAATATGTTGCTTTCCAGGTGAGATTTGGAATCTTGGAGGCAGGTGCATATGGAGTTGCCCAATCTCGTAAAAGAGCTTTTATTTGGGCAGCAGCACCAGAAGAAATTCTTCCAGAATGGCCTGAGCCGATGCATGTATTTGGTGTTCCGAAGCTGAATATCTCACTATCACAAGGTTTATGTTATTCTGCTGTTCGTAGTACAGCACTAGGTGCACCTTTCCGCTCAATCACTGTGAGAGACACTATTGGTGATCTTCCACCAGTCGAAAACGGAGAATCCAAGACAAACAAAGAGGTATGATGATAACACATGAAGATAAATTATTTTTACATTACACATATCTCAAGCAAATGAGGATAAAGTATTTTTTGTGTGTCTTGCAGTATCAAGCTGATCCAGTCTCATGGTTCCAAAAGGGAATAAGAGGAAACATGATTGCTCTCACTGATCATATCTGTAAAGGGATGAACGAACTAAACCTCATTCGGTGTAAGATGATCCCAAAGATTCCAGGTGCTGATTGGCGTAACCTCCCAAACGAAAAGGTCAAGTCTTATACTTATACATCCAACTACAGAAATAAAAAAGTAATTCGTTTTTAAAACTAAATCCTTTGTTTTGACTTGTACAGGTGAAGTTATCAAATGGACAACTTGAAGATGTGATCCCTTGGTGCTTACCAAACACAGCTAAGCGTCACAACCAGTGGAAGGGACTGTTTGGAAGATTGGATTGGCAAGGAAACTTTCCCACTTCCATTACAGATCCTCAGCCTATGGGTAAGGTTGGAATGTGCTTCCATCCTGATCAAGACAGAATTGTCACTGTCCGTGAATGCGCTCGATCTCAGGTATCAGTTCTTAGTCAGTCCTCTAGTATCAGTTAGTAAGAATTGATTGTATCGAAAAAACCTGAGAAATGAAATTTTTGTGTTTATGAAAATTGTAGGGGTTTCCGGATAGCTATGAGTTTGCAGGGAACATTATACATAAACATAGACAGATTGGGAATGCAGTTCCTCCACCATTGGCGTTTGCTCTTGGTCGTAAGCTCAAAGAAGCTTTACTTAACAAGAACTCTCTTCAACACCGACCTTAAATAACTCTACTCAGATTTGCATCATACCCACGTTTTTAGATTGTCATTTCCTTCTTTTTTTCCTTTTCTTTTTTGTAATTATGATGATCCTCACCTTGTATGATACTCGTTTATCCTAAGTATAGTTTTTAAACTCTTTATTATGTCACTTGTTCTTAGTTATATTTGTCAATCAGTCGAGCAATAATATCGAAGGTCTGATTTGTCGCCTTGCAAATTGTATAAAAGATTTAAAAATGGAGAAAGGAGCTACGTTCAATCATATTGCTTTGTCAAATATATATAAAAAGAGTTAGTTTATAATTATGGAGAATGTTGAGATGTCATTGGAGCATTTCAGAAATTTAGTTTTCAATTTTCTAGTTTATATTTTTTTCCTACAATTTTTTTAGCTAACTTGGTAAATTTATCGGGGACTAGCTCTACAAGTATGGGCAAAATAACCATACTCAAACCAAAAAAAGGAACCGATTCAAATTAAGAGATGGTGAACCGCACTCCAACGGTCATAAATACTCGATGAGATCTGACTTCTACATTTGACGAACTGAAAACCTAAATGGATATAAAAATATAAAAAGTAATTATAATTTATGTATCCAAAAAAATATTACATATTAAATTTGAAATAACTGAAATACCCAGAATTAAAAATTAAAATAATAAATCTAAATACGTTAGTTGTTTTTCGAAATAACTGGATACTTGAAGTAACTGTAATATTCAACAAGTTTTTTGAGACAAATATGCAATCCCCGCTTTGAGCAAAATTTTATATTATAATTTAATGAAATAATTATTAAAAACTTTGATAATATAAATAATATTTTTTAGATATCCAATTTCCATATGTTTATAATCACATACAAAAAGTTATATAGTTATATATGTAATTTTAATTCATGATATTAATTTTGGAACAAAAAGTTTATATTGAATAATATAAGAACGCATTTAAACATTCGACACCAATAAACATGATATTTGGCCTTGTCAAAATTTTAGTTTTAAATCACTTTATCCAAAACCATCATACAACTGATATGTTAGAGGTCCACAACTACACAAAACTCAACCAAAATTTAATCCCTCATAAATTTAGTCTCCAAATTTGTATTTTTATGTAAATTTCTTGAATATTATATAGTATAAAATATGAGAACTCTCAAAAAAAACTTATGTTAGAGAATAATATTTTTAGAGAATACTAATGATTGCACTTTTTTCAAAAACTGAGTTGAATATTAGTTAATTAGATATTGAACTCTCTTTCTCTCACTTTCGTATGTCTCTCGCTAACGCGATAAAATAAATTTATGGAACATAAAGATCACTAACAATATCAAACTTTTTCCTTTAGTTCCTTGTATGTTTCTAAGTTTTATTCATACTATTTCTGTTTCTCTCATTGATGAAAAAACTGAACCACCAAAAATATTTCATCCGTTTTAAACTTAACATTCTGTTGTGTTTCTCATGTTTCTAATTTTCTGTCTATTATCTAAGTATGCTCATTGACTTGAGACTAATAAGATTTTTTTAATAAAAATTGTTTTTCTCACAAAGATTGGTTTTAAAATGTAACGTTTTGGGACACCATAGCTTATCTCTCATAACATGTATTTTCGTTTGTCAGTTAAAATTTTTGAGTTGTCATTCAATTTTCTATAAGTTTCTGTGAGTATTTTAGTGTTGACAAATCTTGTACATTCAAACATTAGTTTATCACCATCAATAGACATGTCTTTCTTTTTCATATAAATTATTCAAATTCAATCATAATTTTTAAATAGAAAATTGGGAAATATGAAATTTAACAATATTTTTTAACTTTATGTACATTTTATTTTTGAAAAATCCTTATTGATGGTTTAAAATTACATATCATAATATTTTATTTATTTTATAAAAAACGATAATCCATAATTTATAAATACAGAACTTTTTAACTTAAGGAAAGTTCATAAATTATTATAATAATTATTATTAATTTGATTTATTTATTTGAAAATGAATATTTTCTAGTCTTAATCTAATTAAGAAAAAGTTTTTAGATACTTTTTAAAAGAAATGACTTGTCAAATTAATTTGAAAGCGGATATCCATTTATTGAATATGGTTCAAACTTCCCTTTGCACATTCTGGGACAGTCTATTCTCGCTCTAACCTTTGTACGTATCTCATCCTCATTGAAGGGATAATCTCGAATGCCAAAATCTACAAAACAATTCTAAATCAATTATTGCATATTACAAAATCAAAATAAAAAACCAAAAATGCATTAAAATAATTTAACTCCAAAGGTCTGATAAACCCTTTATATGTAACATATCCTTTATATGTAACATGACATTTCACTACACCAGCCATGTTATCTAACATAGTCATCAACCCCTTTGAACATTTATTAAACGATTATCTTCCCCATGGAAACTTCTTAAGCTTCCAAATCATCAACAATGCGTAGAAGAAACTCATCAATCGTAGATGGTACTTTAGCCTTCGCTTTCATGAACGTGGCAAGAAAGAATATTACAACCATCTTCAATAGATCACCACAAGCCCCCATAGCCTTTATCTTAACTTCTACATGTCTCAATAGTATCTTGTCATGCCCCTTAAACCACTTCTCCACTAACTTCAAATCCCAAGACCCTCCCAGTTTCGAAAAAACTAATGAATGTTCAACCCTGTAATCAACCATGCTCCCCAGCGAATACATGACCAGAATGTCATTTACTACAAACCACCAAGCCTTGTTCTCTAGATGAGCTATATGCAAAACAAGCATCCATATACCCATAGACTTCCTGTTAACCTCCTTGAAAATATGGAATAGATGCCTAAACTGGCTCTTCTTGACCTACTTTATCTCTTCTCTCGTCAGCGTCCATTCAACACTCTAACTTAAAATGAGATCTTATACTAAGTTGAAATTTTGTTATCTTCCCAAAAGTAGATCTCAGAAGGTGGTTCTGGCTGTTGATCCTCCTCCTCACTATCTACCTCATATCCCTATATCCAAAACAAATGACAAACAAAACACCACTTACAAGTTGTACTAATATTACCAAGTAGTTCAAACTATTAGTTATACCAATATAACAAGGCATACAAACTATCAATTCTACCAATATTACCCAATCTAACTTGATTATAAGACTACAAATTCTAAAAATTTAAATTATTCCGAAAATCAAAACTACTATTTAGCTACACAATCCACGAATATTACCTCACTAGATGCTCACTGTCGAAATCATCTGAGATTGTTTTCTCCTCATCTGAAGTTGTTTTCTCCTTATCTAAAGCTGGAATTGCTGCTAGAATGTCTGAGACTAGGCATGACTATGGTTACGGTTATCACGGTTAAGGTTAATTAACCACCGGTTACGCTTATATTTTTTTTTCTGTAATCTTAAATTTAACCATTTGAATACGAATAAAACGGTTACGGTTACAGTTATATACGATTAAATACAATTCAATTATTTAATATTTATGATAGAAATTAATATTCATAGTGGTATCATTTATTTTGTTTAACCTTTATTAAAAATTAGTTGATTAATGAATTACCTACATATCTGAATACCATATATTTTATTTAGTTATACAATCTTATGAATAATAGTTTAAAAAATATTAAATTTTTATAAAACTTTTGATATTTTTTATTAATATTTATTTGACTTACACATTCATGAGATTAAGGATATTAGTTACAGTATATTAAAATACTTAATGGTTTAATTGTTTAAAAATGGTTAATTGATCAATGCATTTTCTAAAAAAATAACTAATTACAAGAACTAAAATAAAGAAATTAAATATATAAATTATAATAAAAATGATTATTCTATTTTAAAGCAGTTAATGTTAAATAAACTGTTAACCAATAGTTTTTATACTGTTACAGTTAATTAACGGTTGCAATTAATAATTTACAGTTAACCATAACAATATAATTTTACGACTATGGTTATGGTTTTAACCATTGCATATGATTACAATCCGGTTACGGTTAAAAATAGATACGGTTACGATATAAAATACGGTTACGGTATGAAATACGGTTACTATTACATTTTGATCATGTCTGTCTGAGGCTGCTATCTATGAGATCCTTGGGCTCTCTTCTTCCTCTTTAGAGGATGAGTAAATCACAATTGCCCCTCTTTATGGGTTCTTTATTCTAGCCATACTTGTAATTTCAAGATGCAACACAAATAAGAATCCCAAATAAAATCAAATTCATTTCTGTAAACTTCAATTTCACATCCGTTCTTAAACCCAATTTCAAACCCTAAATTTTAAACCCTAATTCACAATATTAATCAAACTAAACAACCAATTAAAACATGATCAAGTTACCAAAACAACCCAGAAACCCATAAGAACACTAAATTCTAGATTTTTAAATTTGTAAAATTATGGTGTTCGACCATACAGAACAGACGGTGGCAGTTCAATATATCATGATGGAAGAGAGAACGTCAAAGAACACAGTGCAGGCCATGTGAAGATGGAGGAAGAAGGACAAAGAAAACATCAAAGGAAGAAGAGGAAGTACGACAAAGAAAACGGAAGAAGAAGAAGTATATCGGGGCCAGAAGAAGGAACACTAAGAGAAGATGGAGATAAAATGGGCAGTTTTGTTGTTTGTGGTTGGCGGGAGAGAGAAAAAAAAAAGAAATGAAGGACGATCTAATTTTTATACTTTTTATGGATTTCTATCTTTTTATCTTTTATTTTGGGTTGGATTTAAGGGTTAAGAGTTAAGACCCGTTTTGAATTTTTAATGAGGTTTTTGGATGTAGTATCTGATTTTTCTAAGGGGTTTTGGATTTTTCTCAAGTTTCAGATTAAAATTTAAATGTAAAATAAACAAAAATTATAAGAGGGATATTGAAGAAAAAAATATTGTTCTTAAGGGATATATTAGAAAATCACCTATTACAAACAGATTAATTTCTCATATGTTCTTATTCATTTTCATTTTTTATATCTCGTGATATTAAATGACGAAAATACCTATCATTTTTATTTAAATTTAAAATTATTTTAAAACTCATTGATATCAAGTACAATTGAAAATTAGTTGTAAGTACCTTAGTAGTACCAGACAGGAGGTATAATTATATTATTTTCTTATACTTCTTCAACATATATTAAGAAAAACAATAAATGGTAGTTTTATTGATTAATTTTGTTTTTAATTTCTTATTTACTATATTTTTTTTTCTAATAACTGTAATCAATGCACAAATATAAATATTTTATATATTTTTTTTGTATTCAATTAATTTAAAAAAAACATTAAATATATATATAAAAAAAAATTTGAGACAAGAAAAAAGCCTAGTTTATATAACTGCCTAATTTCTGTTCAGGTTAAACCAAACTATTTTGATTATTAAGCCGATCAGAACCGATCCGATAAGGTTTTTCCGGGTTAAACCAGAAGCCCAAGACTAGATTTAGCACTAACTCTTGATTGGAAAAGTTAAAATTTGTTGAGACTTAAATTTGGCCACATAAAAAGTTTTGATTTTAAATCAACATTTTTATAATGTTCAAAATTCAACATTTGTCACTTTTTTGTCTTGGCAACTTTTGTTTCTTTTTTTTTTTTTCTGCCGACTCAGATGAGTAACTTCAGCTAAAGTTTTCTTTTATTCCTTTTGTTTCTTATTTTCCAAGAATCGTCTCTTCTCTTTTTTTTTTCTTCTCTCCCAATCGAAGAAGAAGCGATGTGGATTGAGATCATCTGCGGTCTCGCCATCTACAAACTCGTTCGTCGTTTATTCTACAACGATGAATTCTCCGATGTCGAAACTTCCGATTCCACTGCTCTCTTCTCCGTTGCTCACAGGTTACATACCTCGATCTTCGATTCTCAATTAGGCCTTGAACTTCATAACGATTATGTTCTGAATTGATTTCAATTTGCAGACTTGAGAAGCTTTATGGTGGAAAAGCTTATGTAGGACTTCGAATTCCAGATGCTGATACTTCTTCTAGACAAGACATTGATGTTGTTCTTATTACTAAAGGGTATGCTAATTTATCTCTATATTTTATTTTATTTTATCTGTGTGTTTGTGTTTATGAATGATATGAATAAATATGTATTGTTTCAGTGAAGTTGTAGTGATTGGTGTGAAGAATCTATCAGGGATGGTTAGTGTAACTAGTGATGGTAGTTGGGTTTGTGAAGGTGGTAAGCATCATACAACTGAGACTTACCCTGATCCTGTAAGTTTTTCTTTTATTGACTGGTTTCGTTTGATTTCTCAAAATTTCAGTGTCCAATAATTACACAATGTTTCTAGTGATTTGTTGTTGTTGTGAGTGATTTTCTACAGTTTGATGTTTTTGATTGAAAAGGATTTATGAAAAGTTGAAAATATGTTAGAACTCTGCTAATTATTGTCAGATGATATCACTGATTATGATTATCTGTTTATACCAATATTTATAGGGATAAAGTAGATTAGAATAAGTTTATTGATCAAATTTTCTCCTGGATATCCCTTACACAGTCATTAAGTGAATACAAGATGATCTGAATAAGTTTCTTGATCAAATTTCCAGTTGACATAGCAAAAATGACATGCATCATCTAGCTACGCAATTTTGTTTTCTAACTTATAGATGTGTGTGTTTTTTTGCAGCTTGCTGAGGTCAAGAAACAAGCTTCAGTTCTGGAATCATATCTTGAACAGAGGGGAGTTACTTTACCAGAAGGAAACCTGTCTTGCAAAGTTGTGATCCCCAATCCAAGTTTTCGGTATGTATCGTTATCAAGAGTTTGTTTTATTTTTATGTTTCCTCTCATTTTTTTGCAAGAAATATCACTTGTAACTACAGATCCTATTGAAGTATGTGTTTGGGCGTGACCATTATAGTATCTAACTAAAGACATTCTTTATTTTCCTTATTGGAGCATAAACATATGTTTCTGTTTCATATCAGTACAATTCATGCATTCCCGAGTGAGGTAATTACGTACGAAGAGTGGCAACATCTGAAACCAGTATCAAGAAACAAACTTTCCGGTTGGGTTAAAGGCGCATTCAGCACAGGAAAAGAGATGCAAGAATCATCGTATCAAAAACTTAATTTCATCCTTGGCACAGCACCAATGTGGGATAGGTCCTACCTCTTATCTTTATAGATACTCAATGACTCAATATAAATTTTGTTCTACGTGGTGAGAGTTTTGGGTTCTCTTGAACCCTCACTGAAGTAGTTCTGTTCATTGAGTTTTCATTGAAATATGATTACACTGCAGAGTGGAGCTCAAAAGTAGCAAAATTGTTTTAGGCGAATTCCTCGAGTTTAAAGGAAAGCAGGAAGATACACTGGCTTTAAGGAAAATCAAAAGATCCAAAGTCGACCGTATCTCTATTCAGAGTACAAGCATGTTTGGATTAGGTACGTTCTCTTTAGACCTTGATTGTTTGTTTGCATTTGCGATTGTGCTTACATTTACAAATGCTCGATAATCTTTCAGAATTATAAACTAAAGTCATTTGTTAATTGTAAACTCAACCGCCAAAAAGCGCAAACAGATGGCTCTTTTTCTGTTTGCCTTTAAAATTTAGTTTATAAACACAAGTTGAAATGTATTGATGATGAAATCCGCTTTATTTGTCGTTCCCATTGATGTAGTTTTGGCGCATCTTGAAGTGTAAAATCATAATGATGAATTGTTGAAATAGAGTTTAACTAACTAAAAATGAATTGGTTTGTAGCTCCATCGAGGTTGCAGGTTCTGTATTCGTATAGAGACTACAGAAGTGAAGGCAGTTCAGGATCAGACTCAAAAGAAGTGACCGTGAGGTCGAGTACTGAAGTTATCTTTCAGCCACGAGACTCCACAAAGATGAAGAAATTCAAACTATCCTCCCTCGTCTCCATTTCACTAAGTGCCTAACTTTGGAGTGAACTTATAATTTCAGTAAAGTAAGGTTGTTAATGTCTACTAAATAAATTTACATTGGAAATATTTTGTCTTATTTAGTTTTTTTTTTTGTGGGGGAAAAATCATATAATGAATGCTTCTTATTTTCGATGAAAATGATAAATAAACTATGAAACAACAACAATTCTTCTTAAAAAGTAACCCTGCTTCTATACAGAATCGTGCAGATAATGAATGAAATGTTCAATCTTTGTAGTTCACTAAACCCCACAACAGACACAACGAAAACAACTTCAAGAAAAAGAAAAAAAGATAACAAGATCAAAAGGCAGTGTCTACATCTTGATTTGGTAGCCAAGTGAAAGCATAGATCAAATATAGAGAGATATACTCTTAAGATACTTAAGCCTCCTCTACTTTTGGCTGCTGCTGCTTGTACTCTTCTTTTTAAGCAAGTTTCCAAATTTACGGAGCAAAGGTTTCTTCTTCTTAGTATGTTGTTCCTTTAAGAGAAGACTTCCAGAGTCTTCAGTGTGGTCTGTTGAAGATAAGCCATTGCTGTATTGATCCATGTTTTCACTACCATCTGCTTTCGACTCAACTTCTTCTTCTACAGACTCGAGCTCGGTCTCTCTCTCTGGAGATACTTCGCTTTTTTCTATCTTGAAGCTCTCCCACATCTTGAATTCAGACTCCACAGATTCTTTCTCTGCTTTCCTTTCTCCTTCAACTGTTTGAAGTACCTTATGAGTTGTTGTTGCTGCTCTTTCACCCATTAGATTTTTATCGATTGCTTCCATTGGACTTTCTTGAATCATATGTTCTTCTCTGCTTCTGTGATGAAAAGGATCCGCCATTCTTTTCTCCTCCCCATTCCTAGCACCATTTACTTCGGAAAACTGAACCAAGTCGTAATCTTTTCCGATGTTGGTGTGCTCGCCGTTTCCAAGCTTTGATGGTCGTTCTTCCATTTTCTCAAGGGCAGCAGCTTTCAATTCTGTTTCTTTGTTGAGTAAACTCTCTTTCAGCTTCGACAACTCCTCTATTTTCTTTGCTGCTAAAGCATCTCGTGTTTTAAGCTCATGGTTTTCTTGAGTTACCCTTTGAAACTCGCTTTCCTTATCAAGCCAACTTTGCTCAAGATGTAACAACTCATCAATCTTTTTCAAAGACAAAGCCTCCTTGGCCTTAAGCTCCTCGTTTTCGTGAAAGACGCCTTGCAGTTCGTTCTGCTTATCAAGCAAGTTCTGTTTAAGATTTGTCAACTCTTCAATTCTCTCGAGGGATGAGTCTGCGTTAGCCTTGAGCTTCTCATTTTCAAGAATTGCAGCCTTCAACTCATTTTCTTTGTGAAGCAAACTTTGTTTCATATCTGACAACTCGTCTATCGTCTTTAGTGATGAAACCTCCTTGGTCTTCAGCTCCTCATTTTCGCAGACGACAGCCTGTAACTCATTCTCTTTAAAGAGCAAACTTGAATTTAATTTCGATAACTCTTCTATCTTCTCTTGGGCTAGAGAGTTCTTGGACCTAAGGTCCTCAATCTCCACGACCACACTGTGCAACTCATTTTCTTTATCAAGAAGATCCGCTTGCACCTTTGACAAATCCTCAATCTTCTTAATATAAGCGGTCTCCCTTTCTTCAAGTTCCTCTTTTTCGTGAACAGAAATCTGGAGTTTGGTTTCTTTATCCGATAAGATTTCATGCAACTTTGATAACTCCTCAATCTTTTTAAGATAAGCTGATTCTCTTTCTTTCAATTCCTCATTTTCCTGAACAACCGTTTCCAATTTGCTTGCTTTATCAACTAAGCTCTCATTCAATGCTGACATCTCTTCAGTCTTTTTAAGTAATGTAGTCTCTCTTTCTTTGAGCTCCCTACTTTCTTCAGAAATTCTCTGTAGATTGGTTATGTTATCAGCCAAGCTCACATTCGCTGTTGACAATTCCTCAATCTTTTTAAGATAAGCAGTCTCCCTTTCCTTAAGATCCTCGCTTTCTTTAATAATGTTTTGCATATTGGCTACGTTATCAACCAAGCTCTCATTCGTTTTTGACAACTCCTCAATCTTTTTTAAATGAGCAGCCTCCCTTACTCTGAGCTCCTCAGCTTCTTGATCAATGTGCTGCAGTTTGGCCTCTTTATCAACCAAGCTCTCATTCGCTACTGATAACTCCTCAATCTTTTTAAGATAAGCAGCTTCCTTCTCTTGGAGATCCTCATTTTCTTTAACAATGCTTTGCAATTTGGCTACGTTATCAACCAAGCTTCCATTCGCCAACGACAACTCCTCCATCTGCTTCATATGAGCAGCTTCTCTTCCTTTCAGCTCCTCAGCTTCTTGAGTAATGCTCTGCAGTTTGGTTTCTTTTTCAACCAAGCTTTCTTTTGCCTTTGATAACTCCTCGATTTCGCCAAGTACAGAACCTTCCCATTCTCTGAGGCTGCTGTTTTCTGTGATTGCATTCTTTAGCTCAACTTCTTTGTCCGACAAGCTCTCTTTTAGTTTCATGCTTTCAGCTTTAGCTTCTCCAAGTGTTTCCTGTAGATACTTTATCTTCCCCTCAGCTTCTTTGAGATTATTTTTCAGATTGGTTTCTTCCTCCTTCCTAGCACCCGCATCTTCTTCGCTTTCTTTAAGCAAATTCACCAGCCGACTAACCTCTTCCTGCAAAGAAGAATTTTCTTCTTCTGATTTCTTTACACGGCCACTTAGATCAAGCTCTTTCTGTTCCCATCCAGCCTTAGAGTTCTCAAACTCGTTCTTGTTGCTATCTAAAGCACTTTTTAAACTATCAAATTCATTTCTGGCATCCTCAAGCAGTTTTTCATACTTTTCATTTGTGTCTTTTGATGCTAACTTCAAACTGTCAACTTGGGATTCACAGCACTTGAGCTCTTCTTGACATGCCAAGAACTTCTCCTTCGCTTCCTTTGATTCACTAGATGCTTCCTGCAAAGCCATTGTTAAGCTCTCCATATCTTTCTTGCTCTTCTCTTCTTCCATCTTACAGTGTTCCAACTCTATCAAAAGTTCCGTCTTCTCATTCAATAGAGTCTGAATATTCGATGTTGCAGCCTTTTCATTGTCCAAGACCTTGGCTTTTTCTTCTTGGGAGGTCTCAAGTTCAGATTTTATTGATTCAACAAGTTTTTCCATCTTAGAAACTTCTTCTTCCGCAATGCAAACCTGGCGTCCAGATTCCTCAAGGTCTGTTTTGTGCGCTGCAATTGTTTTCTCTAGCGAATCAATCTTCTCCTTTTGTGTAGCATTATCTGACTTCATCTCATGCAGCACAATATTACATTCAGCAAGCTCCTTCATAGCTGACTCCATAGATTCTGAAGCAGATGTCTTCAATCTATTTGATTCTTCAATTTGTTTTTGAAGATCTTGAACCTTGTTCATCCATTCTTCTGCTAAGCTATTAGCACAAGATTCAGCCATTTTAGCAGCTTCTAGATCAACATGAAGCTGTTCAATTGATTCTACTTGCTCTTTCATACTACTCTCAACGTTACTAACTTTTTCAAGCTCGCCTCTCAACATTTCAATCTCAGCCTTCAGTTTAGACACCATCACATTACCTTCAATAGCTTCTTTTTCTTCTTTTGAACCGAGCAATGCCTTTAATCGGCCTAATTCAGAAGAAAGAATATCAGCCTTCTCAGCCTGGTTTTCAGCAATCTTTGTTGCTTCCTCAGCATGACTTAACGCCTTGTTTTTAGCATCAGCAGTCATAGCCAACTCATGTTTTACCCTCTGGAGTTCTTCAGTAGTAGAGAGAAGAGCTGAGATGTCCAACGCATGCTGGCTTCTAATAGACTCTAGCTCGTTCCTCGAAGTTGCATCCTTTTTCTGAACAGCTTCAAGTCCAGCTTGTTCCAGTTCAACTGCTCGGAATTTCTCAACCTCGTAACACTCCTCAGCTCGTTTCTGAGCTGCTAATGCCTCTTTAAGTTTCTGATTAGCTTCTTCATTAAGTTTCTCAGATTCTTTAAGATCATCTACAGCTTTTGCTTTATCTTTCTTCAGCAAAGCTATTTGCTCATCAGCTTTCTTTAACTCCTCCTGAATTTGATTCAACTGAGCCTGCAACTCAGACCCTTTAACCAAACGTGAAGGCGCTTTCTGAAAATATCAACGGTTTCAACAGATCAAGAAAACCATAATGTAGCAAATGAAAAAAAAAAACTTTGATATTTACAGTCAATGCAATCTATTTCAAAGCAACTTAAAAACCAAAAGTTACATGAATTAGTTGAAATGAGGTTAGTGACTTGCCTCAGGTGTAGGAACTCTAGGAGTCCTACGCTCAGAAGTAGGCTTTGAGATAACAGATTGAGGAGAACGGTCAAGAGAAAGACGAGTATTTGACACCGGAGAAGCCGAATTGCCATCGGATTTAGCAGCATTGAATTTACTAATTCGAGATGGTGGTGGTGATGGTTTACTTCTGGGAGTTTCCATCAAACCAGTTCTACAACACATTCAATCAAATACAATACAAACATGTTACATGAACATAACAATGGAAAGCTTTTAAATGTACAGATCTTACATTTGACTAAAACAAGACTAAAATCCCCAAATTCACAACACTCACTAAACATACAGATCCAATTGTCAAATTCAGAGATCATAACAGATCCAATTCTATTCAAAGTGAAATACTTTAAACTATGAATAAGAGAGAGTAAAAAGTAACTACTCACTTGGTTCTAGATGCCATTTTTGTAAGAGAAGAGCTTTAAAGAAACGAGAATTTAGAAAGACACAAAGCCAAAGAAGAACAGAGTGTAGAATGTAGCTAAATTCCCAACATTGCTGGATCGATCTAGGTCTTCTCGGAACTAAACAAAGACTTGAACTTTTGATTTGGGTCTTCTTCAGAACAGAACAAAGTCTTGAACTTTAACAAAAGAATGGTAGGAAGAAATAATAACGAGTAATGGGTTGAGCTGTCTCCATAGTGGTCACCCTCTCTCTCTCTCCTTTCTTTCTCACCGCTTTTACTTTTTTTTTTTCTTATGACAAAAGAAAAAAATAAGAAGAAGAATAATAAAAGCTGTGAGTGTAAAGTGGACCAAACAAGTTGGCTTTATTTAATAATTGGAGGTGAGAATATAAAATCTCTTTTAACGAACTTATTTAAGGAACAGAGTTGAGATCTTGGAGTTATGTCATGTGGACTTCATGTGCTTCTAATTATTATTTTTTTCGATTCCAATTTATAGACGGAAAAAAAAAATCAATCATGCTGCTTGATTACTATCATACTGAGATCTGGTGATTTACTTAAATCAGAGTTATTTATGTTATGAAACTGATATTAGTTAAATTTTTTCAGTTGTCTTAACACTTTTTTTTTCATTAGTGCAAAAAGAAATTAAAAGAAATATATATATATTTATAACAAAATTGAAAAAAACTTCAAAGAGAGAAAATAAAGATTGTGAGATCAACTCCAACCATAACACTAAATTTCATATACAAAAATAATGATATTATATAATTAAATTTAATATTTTATTCTTAATTATTTGATAAATACTAGTTATTCTTTTATACTTCGAAATTAAATATAAGATTTTCTGGTTGTAATTTTGTAATTTGATGTTTTTAAATGAACTTTAATATGTATTTTTAATTTAATAAATTTCTATTAATTTAGATAATTTTTTACAAACTAAAATGTCATATTAGTTACAGATATTTACAAAATATTGATTGGATTGTACAGAAATACTGATTTAGATATTTGTATTTATTAATTGAGTTTGGTCAATTCTTGTTCGGATAATGAAAAATTATCACGTCCGCTACTCTCGAGAAAAAAAGTTCACTTGTTTTTGACCAAAAATACGTAGAAAGTTTCGTAGGAAAATCAGCATTCTCATATCATATAATAAATAACTTGACAACTGTCTAAACTGAAGGAAAAAAAAGAGAAACTGTATTAATGATGTTTATATTTTTCTATTTTTGTGTTAAATATCTACAATGTATATTAAATACTTTTTGAAATTATAGATAATTTAATACTATTATAAAAGGTAACTATTTTACGTGTATTTGATCAATTTTGTAATACAAATTAATGTTTATATTTTTTTGTTAGTTAAAAAAGTATAAACTCAACTTGCATAAAAACAACTTAATTTATTTCTTTAGAAGTTAACAACCCAACTACTTTAACAAAAAAACAAAAAACCCCCCTACTACACTTCTAATCATTAATTTATAGTTAACCTAGCTACATACAGAGATTAGAGAAAAATTAACTTATTAAATGTAATGAAAATTTAAATAAAAATGTGGTACTAACACACAAGCAAACCGCTGGATTCGAATGTATCCACATCATAGCCTTTTCGCTATTGTTGTCTCAATGAAATAAACGAACATTTTTATACGCTTAGGCTTGGTTGTGGTTTCAAAAAGATATAGTGGGTTCTTTGCTGATGGTACTTACTTAAAAATCTCCCCTCTCTTCTCCTTGCTACACTAAAATTTAAAGGTACTTATATGGCTTAAGTTTTGCATAATTGCAAACCACCTAAGAACAATGAATTTTGCAACCCATGCATGGCCAGACCCAGGCCCTGAGGTTAAGCTGGGCAAGCTATTGCTTATGATCCTGTTTTTATATAAGTATATATTTTGGCCTTTATTATTGTTTAGTGTCTGTAGTTTGGTGGCTAAAATTATTGTTCACTACAACAAAACATCATGTACCCACATTTTTTTATTAATTTTCCTAACAAACTAGATCAGCCTATATTTTTATTTTATTTTGCTAGCTTGTGGCCTATCGAAACTCAGAGCCGGCCCTGCCGATGGCTCAGAACTGATTAAAATGACGACTAATCCAAAGAAATGGGACGTCTTAAGCATTTCGCGAGTTTGTGAAGATCAAGGAGACAACTTTTTCTCTCCTTTTTACATTCCACGCAATTTAAAATCAAATACAGATGTTGAACCAAGTAGTGCTACATTATATATATTGTTATGATATTATTTTTGTAAACACTATAAAACATGTAAGCACAATTATCTTCTAATGTTAATTCTATTTCGAATATATATACGATATCATGTTTCAGCATATCTAAAGAGTTTAAAAAATAGAATAAAATGTGATAATTTTTTTCTATTTAAAACATATTATCGTACTTAAACCTTCTAAATACGTTAAAATACAAACTTAAAATTAAAAGAAACTTAGAGCTATATATATATATATATTGATCGACATTATTACCAGTAAAACATTAAGAAAAAGAGGTACCGATGTGAGTGAAGAAAATTGGTAGTTAGTAAGATGTGGTGGAGATATAGAGGAACCTGGAGTTTTGATTATAGGGTAAAAATAATGTTAAAACATTTAGTGATTTAAGTGAAAAATTTGTAGAATGATGAAAATTGTTTCTTTAGATGGTTTTGTACAACAAAAAAAAACATTTTCAACGCAACCACAACAAATCTCTTATCATTAAATATTAGCTTAATTCAATTACATTGAGATTACCATAAATGTAAATATAATAATTTCCCACTTCTAAAATCTAAATATTATTTATATAAATTGATAAATTAATAAAATATTGTTGAATGCATTTGTTTTAAAGTTATTAATTTATAGATATTTTACTGTATTCCACCTTTGAAGTTGAGTTTTATTTAGTGAAATGTTTTTAATGATTTGACTATGTAACTCTATAGACTTTAATTATGTCATTTGAAGAGGAGGGATAGTCACCTTTTCTTCCTTTTGAGGAGAGAGAATGTTTTTTAGTATACTGTCACCAGTGTTCTAAAAAGCGGTGTATGCGGCCGTCTAGGCGGCGCCTAGGCGCTAGGCCCCCTTAAACCGCCCGATTAATGCCTAGACCGTTTAAAATTTTAAAATATTGGTTTATATTATACAGATAGTTAGATTTAGCAAAATATGCGATAATTAAATAAATTAAACGCTAATTATATGAGTTATAAATTATGTGGGATATGCAGATTTAATAAATTATTTAGTATATATGTTTTTATAAATATAAAAAAAAAAAAAATGTTATTTAAAAAAATGTAAAATTACAAAACATTGATATTCTTCATGTTTTTATAATTTAAAAAAATTAAACTATTCAATTTTATAATTTTATTATGTTATATTATATTATGTTAATATATATGTATTTAAATATATATATATTTATTATAAAATTACTTAAACCACTTAAACCGCCTAAAATCGCCTAGGCCCCGACTAGGCGTTCTAGGCGCTAGGCGGAGGGTCACCGCCCGACTAGCGTCTAGCGCTTTCTTGAACATTGACTGTCACACACCAGTTTAGTCAGGCTATTAATAACAATCAGTTAAAAGTAGAAAAGTATAAACACGATCATAAGCGAAATAAAATTATATTTACTATGATAATTTAGAGCATTTTTATCTTTTAGATACGATTGAATTTTTTATATATAATATTCTAATTAAATTATAAAAATAAATTTGACCAATTATGTTACACCATTTGTCAAAAATTTCTCAAGACACATTTTTAAAAGTTGCTAAATTAGAAAGATATCTAAATCTATCTCTTGTTTTTCTATTACTTTATATTATTTTAATGTTTAGATACTGCATTAGAATCTGTTAATGGAGTTGCTCTTAGTGCCACTGAATTTTTGGGTAGTTATAACGAGGGGCACTTTTCCCTGCTAAATTTTTTAAAACTAGTGTAAATTTGTATTGAATCTTAATTATGCCCCCATTGATTAGTTGTTTTATGCCTTTTTGCCCCCGATAAAATTATGTTCTAGATCCGCTACTGGTTTTTTCGTCAAACTTCATATGGTAAAAAATCGGTTTAGTGACTTTATATTAAAGAGAGTCAATATGGTACCGATGTGCTTACATGGGGAAAATAGTAACCACTGTCCTTGCACATTTTGTAAGGTAATTAGCACGAAATTTTTTATTACACAGAATATATCTAATCCTAAGTGATGTAAATATATCCCTAAACAACAAGAAATCTCCAATCTTTCGGCTTTTCCGTCATGGCGATAAGATCTGTGCAATCCATAAGAAAAATATATCAGTCAATGAAATTGCTATCATACTTTGCATAGCCCAGATTAGAACCTCCAATTCTGTTTGCAATGGGGAGAGGCATCTTCTCGATCCTTTCTCGATCTTTTTAAGCCTATTTGTAAAATCTGCTCCAAATCTGGGACACATAGCGTCTTGCCCGATATGTCTATATGAGAGCCTTTGGCATGAAGGGAGGCATCCCGAGATACATTGCCACACAAAATGTTTAAGTTTTTGTGTAGTTTTTAATTTCCACGCATGCGCCTTGAGAAAAGTGATACTCAGTCCCTGAAGAGGGTGGTCACATACAGGGGGAGAGAGGTATAGCGCAGCCCAATATCCAGATTTGACTGTAGAATTGCCTGACTTTGTCAAATACCAGCAATATCCATCATCAGAAGATATTCGGCTTAGTTTAATCCCCAATATCAGGGTATTTCTCCTGGCGGGAAAATTTCCTTAGAATGTCCACTTTCCATATCTTCGTCTCAAAATCAATTAAAGTGTTAACAAACACTGAGGGACTTCTAACCCGCCCTAGTCTCTTTGGTGAAAGTGCTGGGTTATCCGGGATCCAAGGCTCCATCCAAACTCTTGTTCCGAATCCTGAACCAATAGTTTTTTGGATCCCTAACCTCACCAGGTGTTTTGCTGCTAATATACCTCTCCAACCATAGGAAGGACGACTAGAGGCTTGAATTTCTAACAGACTACAATACCGATAATATCTCCGTTTAAGAATTTTAGAGAGTAATGAGTTAGGAAAACAGAGCAATCTCCACAACTCTTTAGCTAGTAGGGCAAGATTGAAGTCTTCAAGGCTTCTGTATCCCAGTCCCCCATCCCCTAATGAAGTACACAGTTGATCTCATGCTATCCAATGGATAACATTACTATATGTTTTCTGGCTCCACCAGAACTTTGCAATAGCACTACTTAATTTTGAGCAGATAACTTTTGGTAATAAAAAAAACACGACATTACATTTGTCGGAAAAACCTGAAGTTGAGATTGAATCAACACTTCTTTACCCCTTTAGATAAAAATTTGGATGTCCATATATTGATCCGAGATTGTAGACGATCCTTCACAAAGACAAACACTTGAGCTTTAAACCCTTTCATTTTTTTCGATAATCCCAAATAACTTCTCATTCCTCCTTCTTGGTTAATTCCAATAATCCTTTTTATGTTTCCTCCTCCGCCACTGGTTATAACAACTCAATTCTGACTTTTAGCAGTTTTTTCTATGTTTTCACAAACTTAAGATCTACTTCATTTGACATAATTCATGATTAGAATTTGGCAATTTTCTTGTAGTAAATTTACATGAACACTAACAAATTTAAATTATATACATCTCAACAATAGTATTACAACTCGCTGAATTATAAGCGATCATACTGATAATTTTATCTAAATAGTCGAGATTGATAACTGATTATACAAATAATCTTTTTAATATTAAGTATAATTTAATTTGTAAGAAAATTCTCACATCCGTCTTGTCACCACGATCGTTTCAGGAAATATTTTCTGATTTAAAACGATTTGTATATTACGACAGGACAAAGAAACCCAAACAAGAATAAAAATACAATGACTACATATGAATATTACAAATCAGCAAAACCCTTAAATTATAATATATTCCCTTTGTTTCTAATATATTTAGATTTTGGCTCTGTCGTAAATATTAAGAAAGAAAAAAATATTGAATTATACATTAATTTATGATTACTTTTTGGTTGAAGAAGAAAAATATAAATAATTCTCTAATATGTCATGTGGAGAAAAAAACATAAAATAGAGTAATTTTTTCAGATTTTTAATCTATAGATTCAATCTTTTAGAAACAAGAAAAAAAAATCTCAAATCATCAATCTATTAGAAACATAAGGAATATAGGCCTTAATGACAATTAGATTTTGCAATAGTTTTTCGGTTTCCCTTTCTTTAAAATCCCCTTTTTTATCCATTAAAGATTTTCTTACAAAAACAATTCCCTAAAACTAGGAAAATTAGTTTTTGGATCATTTCACCTATTTTCATTGAAAATCTAAAAACTAATTATTATATTTGGGTTTTCTTTCACATTTTAAACGTGAATTCTTTTCTTTTTCCAGTTATATATTTATTTATTTTCCTTTTTTGGCAAAATCTAAAAAATCAAAATCCAAAAACCAAGATACAAAATCCAAAAAAACATACTAACGTTCATGGTCTTAATCGTACACGAGGCCATGGAGTTTTGAACTGATCAGCTTAACCTTTCTCAGAAGCTTAAAATGAAACAAATAGTCAAACGTAAGCTATACATTAAGCAACTGTTTTACACAATAAGTAAATTGATTTTAAATTTGGTGTAAGGCAAAATTACAATAGGACTCTCTCTGACTACGATAATTCAAATAGGAAGCTTACTCAATTGCGTGTTTATCAGATTGACGAGATGTGTAATGTGCAGAAAGCAAAAAGAGAGAAAGAAAAGCACTTGCCACAAAAATCGCATCAAACCATCGATGATAAAAATCAAACTGAATATCTCCACCCAATACATCCGTAATGATTCCTCTGTAAAATGAAACCGTGCAAGGCTTTAGATCTTTCAAACACAGCAAAAATATGGACCAATAGCAGACTACATAAGACTTAGAACATAGAAGCAATAATACTTAAGACTCTTAACCAAGACAAGTTAGTAACTAGTTTGATTTAAGGATGTAAGGTAGTAATATCTTCCTCAAGATCAGAATTGTGTGTACCTGTACTCATTTCTCAAGCTTTTTCTGATAAGTAGAATGGAAGACAAAAAGTACATTCCCATGATTTCAGATAAGAATAACACAACATTGCTTGAAGACCCACTTCCCACTCTCGAGACTGCGAAGAAAAACTGCACCATCCACAAAATCCAACTCATTAACCAAGAGAACAGCATTCAAAATCAGGAGAATAATTTAACGTGTCTTTGGTTATGATTCCACTACAGCTACAATACTTTTTCTAATTTAACTGCGTTGATCTTTATTAAAAACAGTCATTCGTTTATCAGGTTGGATGTGAAATGAGAAGTGATTATATCACTCTTACGTTTACTATTGGTGTTTTGCTCGAACCAATTTGTGACTAGTACCCGGTAACAATTGTCGCCAGCTTAATAAAAGTGAAAAAAGATTTCAACTATTTAAACATGATTGCCTCTAAGAAAGAAGTTTCTTGATTAAATAGTTGGGATACTAGGTTGAAACTATATCAAAGGGCTGTATGAGCAATCAATCATTTGAATATGTTTTCCCACAAATTTGAAGGATCCAAAAGAGCCTAGATGAAAGTATATAACGACAAACAGATGGAAAAAATCAAGAATCATAACTAACCTTCATAAGGTTCGTCAAGAATCCCCTCACAGAAATCACAATCAACATCCCAATAAACAACAGGGAAATATACTGCGAACAAGAAAGATAGAAACATAATTAGAGAAAAGTTACACAATCAGCATATATTTTACATTTTTATAACAATAGTCTTAAACAATATAACTTTGCATCCTGTCAAAGGCCCAGAGAAAAATGAGTTATTAATGAGATAGAAATGGTTTAGACTGTTCAATTTGGGTAAATAAAACATTGTAAAGAAGAAATAATTCCAGATTATATATCGTTAGCTTAATTACTCCATTATCAGATATAACAATGCAAAAGCAAACCTGTGAGAGGAGTGCAGCATCTACTCCAATATCAAACAACCGCAAGAATATGCTGATCATTGTCGTGACAGGGTCTTTTGTACCAGCCTGCAAACAAGCTAACTACTATTAATTTCAAGAAGTATGAGGTGCTAAAGAATGATAATGATTCAGAATTGAACCAAAAACGAATAAGAGTATTTATGTACCTCCTTGAAGACAACACTTTGTAGAGACTGCAAAAACAGAATATAAAAAAAAACATGAAGAAGCTAGAGTTACTTGTTCACAATTACAATATAAGGAGAAGACTTTTAATAAGGGACGTAGAAAACAATTTATCATGTAAGACATAGGTGTCCTGAAAATAACTATGTCCAAGCCGCACAACATAAAGGGTTTCAGATAGATAGCTAGATGAACAATCAGGAAAGAACTTTCCGAATCTAATTATCAGCTGATCTCCCAAAAACTTTAGGCTTTGATATCACAAAGAGTGGAAATAGGAATCAAACAAAAGGATGGATTAAACATTTTTGTATCTAGGAATGTTCATCCATTTTAAAGATGGGTGTTTCTTTTTAGTTGCAATAACAGAGAGATGATTAGGAAAGAAAAAATCATTCTACTGAAAGACTTCTTCTAATCGAAAGGTTGAAAATTTGGAGTATCATTGAGGAATGATTCAGTCATCTACTATCCAATCCTATAAAAATAATACCACTCAAAACCTAAAAGTTACCCATATGGAAACTTACACCATCTTTTTAAGGAGAGTAAAACAAAAACAAGTCAACTTCTTGAAATTGTCCATGCCTAAATATCTCTTAACGAATGATAGCAAGAGCCGTTTTCATATTCATACGAAACAGTTTGAAATTCTCTTGCAATTGCTTCGAGGACAGGGCAGAGCTAAAATATTAAAAGCTAGAATCTCGTTAGAAAGATTAAGAAAATTACCTTCAACATTTTATACACACAATAAATGGAACATGCATAACCAAGTAAGTTCTGGACATGACCCCTCCAAGTTCTAGAAAAAGCAGCAGCATCCTGAAGATGAGATTCAGTCAGTGATAAAGCTTTTAATATATTACGACCAAAGAAGACCATCTGAAGCACAAATTTCAAGAATAGAAAACTCAACCAAAGTAAGATGTCATGTCACCACCCAGTCAATGAGTAAAATTCTGTTGTAAATCAAAAATCAGAGCAGCTGAAAGCAAACCTTTGCTTGACGGAGCTCATATATTTCCAAAAATAACTGCTTTGACAGCTCCTCTAAGCCTTCCACTTCCGCTTCCAATATTTTTATGTCTTTTCAAGGAAAAAGTATCAGTAAATTGGGAGAACATCACCAAACAATATATTCATATTCTAGAGTAATATATTTTCCATATACAGTTGAAAAAACTAAATAATTGAATCATCCTATGCCAACATTTCAATCTCCCAAAAAGCTAAGGTGTTAACTGCTCAATAAAAACAATAATTTTAATAAGGAATACATTCTTCTGTACTAGATTCATGGTCAACTCAACATTTGTATCAACAAAAACAGATGTAAGCCTCCCCCTTTAGTAAGCATCAACATTACTTGTTGGTTGCCGACTATTTTGAAGAAATCAGGACAGTAGGCTTCGCTTTTTTCTTTTTTTTTGTAGTTGATTTAATTACAAACGGTGCCAACAAAGCACAATATATTCCCAAATAAAGTAGCATAAAAGATCCTAGTTCAACTAAGATAATCACTTTGAATAGGCTCGTACTCCTCGAGACAAAGTGACTAATTATTCATGGTAAACGGTTTGGACGAAAAAATTGTCACAAATCAAAGCTCCCAGCGTATACTCATTTCAGTTTCTACACAAAAAAGTCATGGAGCACAGCTACAAATAAAAAGCAAAACACATGAACTGACCTTGCTCCTTTTGGTCATCTTTAACCGACCGCACAACAGTCCCAACAATTCTTCTAAAGAAGGAGCTACCTTTCTGATTCTGAGAGAAAAGAGAATCAGGTGATTAGCTCCCAAACACATCAGCATAAAACAAAAGGCATAATTTTTAAGGGAAAAAAGATAGCTGAGCATGAATCATATCAATCTAATCACCATAAAGATATTAGATAGAAGTTTGAGATAATAGCAATGAAACTAACAAACCAAGAATTTAGGTATCCACTCAGAAAAAGGAATTGCAGCTGAGCAAGAAACAATGACTATGGATTGTTTACTCGAGACCAAAAATAATCTCTCCTGACTTGAATAAATAACCCATAGTCTTGTTTCCTTTTACAGCACCATTATCTTATCAGTCTACTGCAATACAAAAAATAAAATCTTTTCTCGTGTTGCTTTCTGACTAATGTCAAGAAAAGGGTAAGGATACAATCATTTTTACAGAACAAATAGCAGCTTGACACATAAGTACCAAAATAGTTTTTGTTCCTAAGATATTATAAGAACTATGACACGAGAAAAAAACGCTAAAGAATATGAAGAAACAATATAATCATATAAAATTGGCTGAAAGGTAATACGAAAACAAACCTCTTCTGATCCGAGGCTTCGTTCTACTTCCAATTGACACAAAATAATTTTCTTCTTCTTTGCTATGCATGTCTCAGTTGACTGCAACAGTTGCCTTTCCAAAGATAGTATATCTGCTTCTTCAATCTCCCTATATGTTTATTTGCGAGAGAGAGAAGAACAAAAGTGCTGTTAGAAAGCATGTTTTCTATACAATCTGGCAATTTCAGCGGATTTGCTATCATTGTAGACCCACCTATATACACCACAGATATTACATTCGTTTGGAGATAGCTCTAAAATGATCCTACATGAATGGATACAGCACCATTTGTTTCATACATGATCAATTTATGGTAAGTTCCCATGTTACGCAGTTTTTAGCATACTTGTCCACTTCAACTCTGCATTTTTTATTTCCTAGTTTTTCGTTTTTTTCTTTAGTTCCTCATTGTTTTGTTCTTTTGGAAGGACATACAGGTGGCAGTATCGCAGTGCTAATTATGTATGATTTATCACTTAGCCCATTGAATCATACCGCTATAGAAAAACCCTCTATTGGTGGTACGGTATAAACTAGGAAAAGAAAAGAAAAAAGAAAGGCCAGTACATAGCAGCTTTGAACCAATTATTAGTACCTAATGAAGAGAGATATATAGCTGTAGGGCAAATTTACAGCTCCAAATCCTGACAAGACAGCCATTAAGGTCACACCAATGACCCCAATTCTACTGACCAGCTGAGGCATAGTGAAAAAACCTTCAAAGAAATATGATATTTAAGTCATTAAGTTCAGCCGACGAAAAAAACATCTTAAGCATCCAGAACACATAAATGAGAATGTTTGAATGCAGAAGCTAGTAAAGATCAGAAATAAATGAAAAAAGAATTGATCATTTTGAGCATTCTTTTCTGAAGGCATTTTTCAGTCAGGTAGAGTTATACTCTGTTTTCTAGCTCTCACTATATTTTCAAGACAAACAACATACCCAACATTCTAGTTATACAGAAGTTCAATTTATCTATAACATTGGTGCATATCACTAAGGATAAATTTGTTAAATAATTGCTGCTTGCAGTGACTATGATATCACAAACAGTCAGTCATCTAAATTGACTTGATGTCAACTAATTGATATATACTATGCATAAACTTATGTCATAAGAACATCAAAACATTATCAAAATAGTATATATCACCCATAACGACTATCCCATGGCCACCAACGCTGGCAGTTGCAAAATATAATAATAAAATGGTCATTCTATAATGTTGTATACATATATACAGAAATTGGATCTAAAGCTGGTACCAAGCTTAGTCTAAAAGTTTATTACAGTCGCAGCAACTAGCAAGCAACATAAAAATGCACTGTTGTAACCAATAGATACCTTTATCTGCCGAAGGCATAGGAAAATGAACACCCATACGCCAGAAAGCGTACAGAAATGCTGACAAGAATAAGAAAGCCCCAGCAGAGGCACGCTGCCTTCTTACACCTGAAATGTAATTTTAAAATAGTGAATTACAAACTGCCCGCATTAGATGCTGTAGCATGAGGCAGCAAACTGGAATTAATCAGGAGAAGAACAACAAATAAAACATTGTCAAGGCAATAAAGTGATGCTTTCTCATATTCATTTATCTCCATCTAAATGAACTCGCAACTGTCATCAACAACAAAGCCAATTATAAGGATCAAAATTACTCAAGAAACAAGATGAAACTGATGGAGCCAAAGACTATACAGAATTCCAAGTTGAGTACCATTGATATTGTAAAAAAAATTTCAAGAACTCCTAAGAAACTTAATAAGGCTTACCACTATTACGAAGCATCAAATAGCAATGGTAATACGGCAACATGAAAACGAGAAGTAGTATCAAACAAAAGAGATCCACCTTCCAGTTTACCATCCTCGCCCTGCAAAACACAAGGGAAAAGATTGCTTAAACTAACTCTCCAACTGAAACGATTGCTACAAGTTCCATGATGATCCCCCTCTACAATTACAATAAGAAAAGCCTCAAAAGCTCAAATAATATAGCCATACTGCTGTAACAACTCCCAAACTGTCAACAATATTTTCCAATCTGGTATCGAGAGCCAAACAGTTCGAATAGTACATTAAACAACACATACATGGAGAAAATCACTCAACCATTTGCAGTTGATTTATCAGTATCTTAATTAGTTTCTTGGGGTATGTGTAGTGCAATTTATTATACGAACTCTATGAGAAACTTGATACCTAATACTGGACAATATGCGTGATACATACATCGACGATATGCGAGTAGTTATTAGGTACCAAGTTTCCACATACTATAGAAGAAGAAACAAGAGAATACATTACACATACAGTAACTCTCAATTTCTTAACAAAATCACTTGAAACAGATGAATCAAGATTTGAATAAACCAGCTAATTTCAGTAGATTCGGGAGAGTCGACCAATTTATACCAAAACAATTCCATTAAATTCGAAATCATACATAAACCAAAGTGGTGAGCAAATCTATATATTGAATTGGTAGAAGGGAAACTTACTCTCTAGAGAGAACAGGTATGATCTCAAACAAAACAAGCTGGAGTAGATTACAAGAGAAAGCGAAGACGATGCTGAAAATGATCTGAACCAAAGCTCGCTTCTCTTCATATTCTTTGTATAATCTCCGATTCAGAAACCATAGACCTGCCCAGCCTAAGAGACACAGTGATGAAATCACCACTGTGCCTTCGTATATCGCCCATCCGTAACTCATCGTCAAATCCAGATCTCGCTCAATCTTTCTCTAAAACTGTAAAAACCCCATTGCGATTTTGTTGTTCCACTGTTAGATTCGTCGGTGAAAAGTTCATTTTCAAATGACAAGTAGATTATTTTTTCTTTCAAGGATGGAGGAAAAAAAAAGGTATTTTAGAATACCTTGATAGATTTATAATAATATATTAGTATAAACCCAGTCATCATCATCATCATCATCATTATCATTATCAACATCACCATCTAATGACTCCATTCGAACTCGAAGAGGTGATAGCGTATAATTAAGCTACCCAACCATTGAGCTATAGAGTTTTGTCTTACTATCTGTTCAATATTAGCTTTATGAAAGCTAAATTTACCTCTTTTTTTCGTTTTTAGATTTCACACTTCAATTTTTTCACTAAAGGATTAGCAAAGCATAATTTTTTTGATACAGTAAAAAAACAAAAGTAAAAAAGGTGAATGGATGATAGTATTCTGACAATGGTCATTTACTTTTGTACAACCATTTTATTTTTATAATATATATATTTAGTGTTAATATATTTTATCACCAATTTCTTATTGATAAAATTTATTTATGACTTTAAATTATCTCCAATGGAATCTCCCAATTAGATATCTGTCTACTAAGCAAATAAAAATAATAGAATAGTAAGAGAAAATGTCAGAAACGTTTTCCCAAAAAAACCAAAGAGAGATTTTTTATTTATATGTTCTCATTTGATTGGTTCATTTTTTTATTTAATTATTTAATAATTAATTATAAAATTAAATTATTGTAAACTTATTATTATTAAATAGTGGAGATACTTAAATGAGTCTTTACATGTTAAAAATTTTCTTATTTTCTCAACAATATCTATAAAATATTATGAAATAAAGTATTATGAAAATATTAGGAATGCGTAATTTTTTAAGTAAATTTATATTTTTAGATTTAATATAATTCTTAGAAACATATGATATTCATTTTATAAATTTAATTTTGGGCAACTCATTCACATTTATTATTTTTATTTATTTCTTTCAAAAAATGATTTAAAAACAAAATTGACAACTAAACATTAGAAAACGATACCTTATAAAATTTGTTGCTTTCATTGTAAAAACATATTGGTTGTATAAATTCAATTAGAATGATTATTTTCAATTAAATTTAGAATTCTAGAGTCTAGATATCAAATGTAAAAATACAGTATTCAAAAAATCAGGTTAACCCCATTTTTAAATAGAGAATGATTTTTATTTTTATTATTCGCATGGACGTTTGTAAGGAGAAAATAACAAAATATACAACAAATTGGATGTTACATTCCATCCGAGGGACTGATGATATACGTATGAAAAAATATTTTAAGTGCAAACAAGAGTTGATGCTCGAGATGAAAAAAAAATTAACACTGTATTTAAAGTTTCAGTTCAAGTGTATATTAACGGACAATAGGAGAGTTATGTGTGCAACTATGCTTTAGTCATCCCTTGTTTTGTGGCGAAAATATGTTCACTAAAACTGGTGTGACACACAAAGGCAAGGAACTACAAAATCGTTTGGAACTCTTCTATGCAACAACTGTGGCGAAAAAATGATGGACTCAAATCAAAATACGTCCGCAAATAACATAGTGAACAAATCAAGTAAAAATGCTATTATTGAAAACAATGACAATAAATTCCTATTAAAAGCAATCAAAGTAATTTCTCATAACTATTATGAAAATATCAATATATAGAAATTATAATCTTAATTTTGTAGTATTTCAAAGATCTAATATTTTCAAAATCATGAACTAATAAATTATTAACATTGACATCCCTTATTTTCTGTTTTATTATTTGCAAATGATTATTTAGATTGACATAAAATATTCAAAGAATATATCTACTGCATATATTTTAATATTAATTTCAATACCCATTGAATTTCTTGCCAATCAAAATATTTTTAAGAAATATTAAGAAAATACCAGCCTTATGTTATTCTTTATATAAGAGAATCTAACTTGTTCCTCCATTCAATAACACCAACACTCTTGAATCATACATACTAGTGAACCTAACGCCGCCACCATATCTACTAGTGAAGGTGAAAAACATTTCTCCATCTGCCTCTTGCTCAATATCTGGTTGAAAATATCTTTTAACTATGTCAGAAAATCACCTATACTAGATTTTGTTGAAAATTGTAGTTTAGAGTTTTTAATAAATTTAGGATTTTTTATCTCAATTCCACAATAATGTGGCTAACATTACATTGAGCTTTTTTTAATGTTAAAATGACTCGGTTAGCTAACATGAAGGGTTTTAGGACTGAGAAAAATTGATGAAAAGATATATATATATATATAATTTTTATTTTATAATTTATATAAAAGAAAAACATACAACATATTTAATTTATCTTATAGTGTACTTAATTTAGTAAAAAAATCTTAACACTTATCTAGAGACGTATGTCCCATACTCGTTTGAATCAAAATTCGACTTCAGAAAATAAATGTCCTACATTCTTCACATTATAAATTGGACTATGGGCTAATCCATTTATATAAATAATTTATTTATTTTACATCAAATTTAATAGAAAATATGTTTTTAAAGTTGACTTTGAAAGTTTATCATCGGAAATAATATATTGAATTCGGTGAAAACAATTGATTTTTTCTTAATTAAGTATACAATTTTTTGTATATTTATCTCAAAAATACAAAAGGAGGTCAACCCATATCACATCAAACCAACATATTTACAAAAAAAAATTGACATAATGTGAATGTGCATCAATCTTTAGACAACACTATTCAATTTCTTATTATTTGTTTCACCTTCTTTCTTGTTCTTTACTTTCATCTCTCATATTCTTCCTTTCATCTTCTTATCTCAAAACTAAATCAATCCAAATTTATCATACACTCGATTGAATCCAATGCACAAACCAAAGTGTAAATCACATATTAGATCAAGCGCAAAACATTATGTAACTGCCCGCTCCCGTGATTTTCGATTACGGTATTAAGGCCCATTAAAAGCCCATTAAAGTCAAACTCTAACCCAAACCTAATTTAATGAGAGGACTTATATAAAGGATTATTAGGATTTTACTCCTCAATTTCGTGTCTCTCTGGTCAAGAGAGAGTGGGAGAGATTGAGAAGAAAGAAGAAAAGAGAAAGAAGAAGAAGGAGAAAACAGATCCGACCAGTTCTGAGAAAAAGAAGAAACGGAGAAGAAGATGGAATTATTTTTTTCTCATATTTAATGGTGATACACAGGACCTTTATATCTAACCATACTCGCAAGCGGATTGTAATTAGGATATCTAATCTGAAAGTTATAGCTGTTATTCTGAGAAAGATGTCTAAAGATTCGAACTAGACATTTCTCAACTTCAAGAGCAGTTTCCCGATGAACCGTAAAGAGTTAGAAGACGATCAACCTATCAATGGAAAGCCCCAGACGTTAGCTTTCAATAGCTTCTATCCGATCCGGATTCCGATGTAAACTGCGGCTAGAATCTGACGGCTGGTATGATATTATATCAGGAAACCCTAGTTGTTATAGTTTCGAAACTCTAATTTCTACTGTTGGATAGTTCCTATTTTTAGAAAGTTTCTAATTTAGAAAAATTTCTATTAAAGGAAAGTCTAGAAAAGGAAAGCTTCGGGAAGAGTAAAGGAATAGTCATCTTCGTCGTGTAGTGACTAAGGTGAGGGCTAACTGCGCATTTCTTACTTCGCCTTAAATCCTTCTATAATTATTTAGCGTCTGAAAGTGTATTGTCTTTTTGATTGAGTCTGTGTCTTTCTTGTTAAACCGGACTTAGGTGATTTAGATGATTTCACATATTGTTCGACCCACACGTTGAGTGTTAGTGTGTGATATATATGTAGAGTTGTGTTAGGTGACTTAGGCGGGATACTGCGGTATAACCCGGGGTCATGTGTGCGGAGAGTACAAAAGGCAAGTCGATCTGCCTGACGTAGCGCCCTAAGGTCGATAAAGCGTCCACTGAGCGCTGTGATTGGGCACTATCCAATAGAGTTAAGCCTCTTCGAAGGGTGGACGAGCACTTATCTCGTTTAGGGACCATTGTGTGTATTTTTTTGGGTGCTTTAGGTGCCGTGATTGTTACATGTTCTAGACCTAGACTCTGTGGGAGGGTGTAAGCCGGGTTCGACTAGCGTCTTACCCCTAGCATCCCATACCTCACTGAGTAACTCCCCTGTTACTCACCTCTTATTTTACTTGCAGGTGAGCATGACGAGTAGTCAGTTACACGGAACAACGGTGCTAGTTTTGGGGATTTCTTTATTTAATCTGAACTATTTAAAAATCAATTTTAGATGTTTATGTTTTGGATATTTTAATTTATGTTTTGGTTCTTTGGATTTAATTTAATTATTGGATACTTAACGACTTCAGTTATATTTTAATAATAAAAGTTATTTATATTTGGAATTATTATTATTGCGAAAATAAGACGTTTTGATTCGTGATACGCTGTACTCGAGAGGAGATGAGACGGATGTTACATTTTGGTATCAGAGCTCTAGGTATGTCAAACCGGTTCTGACCCGGGAGGCAGTCCTGAGGGCGGTGGGTGTGCAACGAGGACATTGCACTCTGTTAGTTGGGGTGATTGTAACATCTCAGTTTCTGGTATATTGTGGTGCATGATGAGAGGGTTAAGAGATTTGATTTAGCTACCTATGTCACCAAAGTGCACTTATTTTTTTGTCACTTGTCCAGTTAGAACTCCAAGGTTAAGAGTACTTGGGCTGGAGTAGCACTAGGATGGATGACCTATCGGTAAGTGATTGTCGATACCATGTGAGTGAGGCCAAAACATGGGGGTGGTGATTTGTAGGGATAGTAACAAGTATTTAGAACCCCTCAAAAATAACGTACCGGCCGTCGAACGAGGGTGGGCCCAACGCGAAGAAGTAGGGCCCATGGGCCTAGAGAAAGGGTATGGGCCTACATGCCTAGAGAGGACGTGGGGCTCACGGACGATGGTGGTCAGGGTGTTACAAGTGGTATCAGAGCTCCAGGTTATGTCAAACCGATTCTGACCCGGGAGACAGTCCTGAGGGAGTTTAGATTTTTGGGTAGACTATCTTAGTAGTTGGAATGCTAGTAGACTCAGAAAACTTAACTTTGATAACATATTGGTAATAACCAATGAACATTATTGAGTTATGTAGTTTTTTTGGAGTCACTGGTAGTCAGTATAAGTTTGTAGAAGTGTTGCTAGTATTGGAAAACTAATTATAGACTCACTTAAATAGACGTGAAATATGGATGTATCAAAATCGAGAGTAGCTTTCAAAAGTGGAAAGGAGATTTGATAAAATATCGATGTGGAAACAGCTGAAGAAACTTTTAGAGATGATGCCTCAAAGTCCAAAGACGATATCTTGTATCAAGTGCAACAGTCAAGTTTTTACTTGTATAGAAAATATATGGCCAAGAATTCGAGGACGAATTCCATTAAAGTGGGGAAGAATTGTAACAGCCCGCTCCCTTGATTTTCGATTACGGTGTTAAGGCCTATTAAAGCCCATTAAAGTTAAACCCTAACCCAAACCTAATTTAATGAGAGGACTTATATAAAGAATTATTAGGATTTTACTCCTCAATTTCGTGCCTCTCTGGTCAAGTAAGAGTGGGAGAGATTGAGAAGAAAGAAGAAAAGAGAAAGAAGAAGAAGGAGAAAACAGATCCGAGCAGTTCTGGGAAAAAAGAGAAACGGAGAAGAAGATAGAAATATTTTCTTCTCAAATTTAATGTGATACACATGACCTCTATATCTAGCCATAACCGCAAGCGGATTGTAATTAGAATATCTAATCTGAAAGTTATAGCTGTTATTCTGAGAAGGATGTCTAAAGATCTGAACTAGACATTTCCCAACTTCAATAGCAGTTTCCCGATGAACCGTAAGGAGTTAGAAGACGATCAACCGTAAGGAGTTAGAAGATGATCAACCTATCAATGGAAAGCCCCAGACGTTAGTTTTGAAGAGCCTCTATCCGATCCAGATTCCGATGTAGACTGCAGCTGGAATCTGATGGCTGGTATGATATTATGTCAGGAAACCCTAGTTGTTATAGTTTCGAAACTCTAATTTCTATTGTTGGATAGTTCCTATTTTTAGAAAGTTTCTAATTTAGAAAAATTTCTATTAAAGGAAAGTATAGAAAAGGAAAGCTTCGGGAAGAGTAAAGGAATAGTCATCTTCGTCGTGTAGTGGCTAAGGTGAGGGCTAACTGCACATTTCTTATTTCGCCTTAAATCTTTCTATGATTGTTTAGTATCTGAATGTATATTGTCTCTTTGATTTAGTCTGTGTCTTTTTTGTTAAACCGGACTTAGGTGATTTAGATGATTTCACATATTGTTTGACCCACATGTTGAGTGTTAGTATGTTATATATATGTAGAGTTGTGTTAGGTGACTTAGACGAGATACTGCAGTATAACCCAGAGTCATGTGTGCGGAGGGTACGGAGGGCAAGTCGATCTGCCTGACGTAGCACCCTAAGGTCGATAAAGCGTCCACTGGGCTGTGTGATTGAGCACTATCCCATAGAGTTAAGTCTCTTCGAAGGGTGGACGACCACTTATCTCATTTAGGAACCATTGTGTGTATTTTCTTGGGTACTTTAGGTGCCGTGTTTGTTATATGTTTGGATTTGGACTTTCGTGGTTGTGGTTTAAGCCAGGTTCGACTTGCGTGTTGCCCCTACCATTCCATACCTCACTTAGTGACTTCCCTGTTGCTCACACTCTCTTCTCTTGCAGGTTAGTTAGGAAGGTTTTTGACGAGATCTGGAAATCAACTCGTTGACCAGGATTATCCAAGAAACCGGATATCACACATTATACGATCAAATCTAAGATCAAATTGTAAATGTCTATCATTGCTATTTAATTTTTTGCATGTCAAATAAGCAAATATCACTTTATGTTTTGTTTAACTGTAACACGTTATGAATATATATATATATATATATATTATGTTATATGTTATATATTATATAGGATCTAAATTTAGTCACCACATTAATGAGAAAGTTAAAGATATATTTTTATACGTACATGACACAAAAATAGTTTAACATGTTATTAAAATATTTAACTTGTTCTTTAACTATATATGCATATATTTATCAGTGTTTTTGAGAGTGTTGATATCAATTATTTTAGACATCTACATATGCTGGTAAAATGTTAATTTATAGTATGAAAATTTATTTAATTATAATGGTTGTAATTTATAGAAGTCTGTTTTTACTTCTATGATACAAAAGGTGTTTTAACATTTACCTAATATATTTGAAGATCTTATAAGATCCAACACAAGTGAAACGTAAGATTTAGATTAACAGTGTGATATAAACAAATTAATAGATGTATAATAAATAAGGCAATATTATAGAAGAAAATACTTACAATAAATACTCAAGAGAATATAAATGTCTACATTTAATATATAGTATGTCTAGGAGAGAGAAATAGATGATATCCAATTTAATTAGTATATGTATAGATCTAACAAGACCTAGCATAAGAAAAGAGGAAGAAGATGATGAACAATAGTTATAAGAAAATTAAAGAAGAAATATTTTTTTTGAAGGAATAAAGATAACACTTACAAAGTGTAACAAGAGAGACACTTATTGTGGTTGTTCTAAACGATATGACTGGCACGAGGGACCGACTTTCATGGGGTGAGATTTAGGATGGAATTTTCAAGGTCTCCTTGGAATACTTCTTGTTGTGTCATGACTATGAAATAATTATTTGAATGGGTATGGAAGATTGTGGTTCTAGAGAGAATCAAGATTTTCTCTGGTTGGTGATGAATCAATTGTTGATGACTAAGAATATCTACAATGGGGTATCTAGTTTAGATAACCCATATTAAAATAATATAAATTATAAAAAAGTAGGAGAGAGTGAGAGAGTGTATCTAATTTAGATATCTAAATGCAATTTGTCAAGTTTTTATTGGTTTAGTTTTTATTTTAAAATTTTAAAAATTAAATACATATTATTTATACTAAAAATTAATATATTAAAGTTGAGATACCTTTTTGGGTATCTTACTATTGTACATACTCTAATAGGTAAAGATTTCGACAGAACTTTAGCGATAAAAATATCTGCCAAGTGTGGAAAAGTGGCGAGGAAACGATCTTCCACTGCTTAAAGATTGCCCTGAGATGTCTGGAGTTTGGGAACACATAGTTCCCCAGAGCAAACAACGATTGTTTCTTTGTCTCTGCTCGAGTGGGTTTATGGGAATTTTGGAGTAAGTGATGAGGTTAAAGGTAGGTAATGGTCAATGATGTTTTTGAATGGCCACTTGGTGGGGTTGGAAATGGTGATGTGATAATGTGTTTGTAATAATAGAAAATGATGTGACAGGGTATGATTTCTCAAAGACTTGGCGAGAAAAGTAACTAAGGCACATGTAACATTGGCAGAGCAAACTGGGCATGAGAAGGGTTGAACGGTTGATTTCTTGGTGACCACTCGGCAAATGATGGTTTTGAATGTGGATGGAGCCTCCCAAGGAAACCCGGGTCTTGCAACACATGACGAATATTGAGGGATAGTGAAGGGAATTGGTGTAGGGGGTTTACGGTGAATATTGGAATCTGTTCGGCTCCTCTACCAGAATTTTGGAGAGTTTATCATGGTTTATTCATCTGTTGAGATTGATCTCTTCAAGTGATACTGCAAAGAAAAGAAGCAACATCAATAAGGAAGAATAAAGCAACAAAATTGTGAAGAAAAGACAGAAGTAAAGAGAAGCGTTAATGTCTAAGGAAGAAAGTAGGTTGAGAAGTCAACGTTATCAAAGTCAAAAGCAGTGGGGTATTTTATATAAATGGGCCATCGGATTAAGTTAGTTTGTTTTTAAGTCCCAGTTAGAGTTGTTATAGTCTAAGGTTGTGTGTAAGGTTGTCTAAGGGTAATTAAAATAGAGTGGCTGACTAGATCTGGTCTAAGAAAGTAGAAGTATGTATCAATAGTGTTTAGTTAGTAAGAGTCTATCTATATAATGTATGTGATGTAAAATGTTTGTGTGTGTGAAAAATATGAATGCATAAGCGCTAAAGTCTCTATTTATGCCAAGTTCATAGAGAAAATCAAAACAAACCTGAAAAGAGTGTGAAGAACAACATGGTATCAGAGCTCTGTATGTCCTTGGTTCCTAGATAAGAAGAAGAAGTCAACGAAATCTAATTTAAGAAAGCTTACTTTCTGCAAATTCAAGGAAATTTAGAAACTACCTAAAATGTCGCTAAATCTCCAATCCTCTCAGCATGTTACAGTCTTTGATGGTCAAAACTATGAATTCTGGGCTGTAAGGATGAAAATAACTCTCTTAAACAAGGAGCTATGGGAAGTATTCAAAGATGGAGTTTCAGAGGCCGAAATTCCAAGAGGATACAAGAGCAAAGAAGCTGCTACCTTGAAGACCTTAAAAGCAAAAGACATTGCTGCATTACAAATAATCTAACATGCTGTACCAGATGTGGTCTTCGACAAAATCATGCAACCTTAGCACATCATGCTTGGAAACTCCTTGAGCATTCTTATCAAGGTAATGAAAAGGTCAAAACAGTGGACTTCAATCTCTTAGGAGAGAATTTTAAAATTTAAAAATGAAAGATAGTGAAAAGGTCAAAGCTTATTCTGATAGAATTCAGGCAGTAGCAAATCAAATGAGAGCTTTAGGTGAAAGCAGGTCAGGTTTGATTTAATAGTTAAAATACTAGCTTCTATGCCAAGAAATTATGCAAGTCTGTCATCCTTAATGGAAGAAACCAAGGATCTAAAGACAACCTTTGCTGAGTTGATTGGTTCTCTTGAAACACATGAGAAGAAGGTTTTCCCTGACAATGAAGAAGAAGAAGCAGAGAGAGCTTTTCAAGCTCGGTTCAGAAACCTGAATGTGGAGGAGAAAAACAAAAAAGGATCAAGTCAGTTAAATTTCAGAAGAAAAAGATGGTGTGGTTATTGTAAAAGGGACAACCATAATGAGGATGTTTGTTGGATCAAAAGTGGAAAAATCAGGCCTGATTACAATAGAAACAGAGATGTTAGAACATGCTTTAACTGTGGTCAACCTGGTCATTACTCAAGGGAATGCAGAAACATGAAAGTAGAGCAAGCTCAAATCACTAAAGAGGAAGACACAGAGGACGAAGAAGCTTACCATATTTTCATTGCAAGACAAGAGGATCAAGAGTCATTCGATGAGAATGCATGGCTCATTGACAGTGGATGTACGAATCACATGACTTCATGTGAACATCTCTTCATAAAACTGAACACCAGTTTCAATGTGTAGATAGTCCATATTTCTCATGTGTAGAGGGAGTCAAGTCATTTTTATGATGGATTGGCAATCTATCCGGTTTTGTTACCGCTAGGATTTTATATTTTTGTGTCGAGGCCAGATTATATGTCTCCGACATTGTTAGAGGATGCTTGTGTGTCTTCACCACCATGTCTTGTGCCGGTGTATTTTTCTGTTCTAATCATATGTGGGAGACTCTGTGATACATCCCCAGATGTAGCGCTCCACAGGTGGCTACACCAGATCATCAGATAGGTAGCCGAGAACCAGACTGAAGTGCGCGGTATGGCCAAGGCAGTAAGGTTGGGCGATGCGGAAAGGACATCGATGCGGTAAGGAAGTTTCAGTAAAAATTGCTGATGCGGTAAGGACGCCTTGGTACAAAATTCTGATGCGGTAAGGATGTCTTGGTATGAAAACGCTGATGCGGTAAAGATGTCTTTGTAAGAAAGGCCGATGTAGTAAGGATGCTTCGGTGCGAATACACCGGATGCGGTAAAGGTGAACGGTGTGGGAATGGTGATGCTGTACGGATGATGAAGATGCAAGAATGGTGATGCAATACGGACGATGAATAATGCGGGAATGGTGATGTAGTATGGATGATGAACGATGTGAGAATGGCGATGCAGTAAGGATGATGCAGTAAGGATGATGCAGTAAGAAATGATGCGGGAATGGTGGTGCGATAATGATGCTGCGGTAAGCAAAAATAGATTAAGAGCCGGCTATACGGTAGTTGAACGACACCGTGTTACGATTGGACCGCAGTCCAAGCTGATCTTCAAGGACTTCCAGTATTTAATCTAAATGAGACTCGAGAGGAAACAAAATTGTATGCTAAGTATTTTATTCAACTCTAAATGTTTTAAGGTGAGGTTCACAAGCTTAAATAGGCGGCCATTAAGGTAAATCACCATTTACAAAAGACCAGCATGTCCTTAGGCTTTTATATGCCTTATAAAACGGTAAATAAGTCTTGAGGTAAAAGTGAAAAAGAGGAAGGGATATAAATTAGAGTCGGATAGTACTCCACGAACCATGAACTGGTTAGGAAAGTGACTGGTTTGAGCCTATTGCGACATGGAAGTAAAACCTCATTAAAAATCTTGTTGGCAAAACTTTTTTGGGATAAAAATCAGTAAGGAAAAAAGAGTGTTTAGACCAAGATGGCTTTAGAGACACATCTTCACCAGGTTAGGGTGAAAATGCTAAGGACTTGGTCCTTGGTTTTCTCTTCAAAAGCGGATACAATCCATGTGTTTTCCTTGAGCCGTTGCCTGACAAAGAGGTTAAACCTTGTTTGGTAATGTTTAGTAAGGTCATTGTCAATGATGGATACCGGAACGTTGGGCAAAGAAATTTGGCTATCGTTTGGAGAGCTCTCTTTCGGATCGGATGAGGCTTGGGCCTCATCACTCTGTCTCCCATCCTTTCACCAAACAAAATAGGGACAAGAGAGATAATAGCGATGGATACTGGAAAACATAGCGGCCAACACTAAGCAAAGAGTAATGGGAGAGAAAAATAACGACAAACTCCAGGAAGATGTAAGGTTTAGTCTGACAGAAAATAAATGGACGAAAGATACAAAATAGAGAAAAATATAAATGATAGACAGTGAGATTATGAGACTAAGATTTATTGGTAATATTAATCATGGTTCTCCTAAATGACTTTTGGACACCTAATGTCCTCTTTTATTAATAATAAATTGAATGTTTAAAAAATTTCAAATAACCATAGTAATCACACCCTCGTAAGACCCACACATGAAAGAGTTTGGATAGAGAGAATAATATACACACATAGGGTTAAAAGTGTCAATATTTGGTTGTTAAATTTTTATTGTCGAATTCCAAAATTTGATATTGCCTTTCAACTAATTAAACTCGAATGAATTGTCTCTTACCCAACAATCTCATAATAATACCTTCTACTTTTGCAAACTTAGAGAGACTGTTCAAACAATCACAATAGTGATATCTCACATGAGTTTCTCTTCAAAAAGTATTAATATTAAAATATAGTAGTATCTTAAATAGAAACTATCTTTGTGTAGATACTAACTAATGAGTGAATTTCTCTTTAAAAAAGTATTAATATTAAAATAGAATAATATCTTAAATAACTTAGAAATTCTCTGGATAGAGATAACTAGAGAAGGTAGATCCGTTGATTCTATATACGGATACGGATACTGATAAAATTTTGGACAGGATATCCGGATCCGACCTAAAAATGGTATAAGAATATAAAAATTGTTGTATTTTTCATTTGCGCTTTTAAATTTTTGCATTCTTTCATTCAAATTCAAATCAATTTTTCATTTTATGAGTTTTGTTTTTGAAATTTCTCAGTTTTCATGATTATTATAACAGTTTTAACTTTTAATCAAAATAATTATGATATTATATTTAATTTAAAAATCAAATTGTAAAAAAGATACAGATTCAAATGTTTGTCGATATCCGTTTTTTCACGGAAATCCTAAATCTAGATATTCACAATTTTTGGATCCAGAGACGAATACAAATTTGATAGATATTCTGGGTACATATATAGATAATGAAAAGTGGAATATATGTATATGTTACCAGACTAGTTTGAGAAATTCACCTAATTTAATATTTTTCGTTTATGAAAGAGTGTCATTCTATCACTAAATATTTGTATCACAAAGAGTGTCAATTTATGTTTTTGATGTAATTTTTATATCTCAATCTCAATTCTCTCCCTATTATTTCTTTTATTAATTAAATAGATAAATTTTCTTACTGTATTAAAAAGACTAAAAAGGGAATTTATATTATTTTCTTTATTCGTGTGAGATTTTTGAAATGTCATTCTATCATAAATATTATAAATTTTTTAACAGAATATTCATATAATATATAGGTATGACACTCTTATTGGAAATTTGGGATGTTAAAACAACTACATCGGACATACCAAATCATTAAAATTAATTGAAATTAAATATAATAATATTGCTGATATAAATGTTTTTAACTTAAAAATGTTCAAGCATATACACCATTCTAAACTATTTATATAACTTTTCTTTATGTTTTATTTTATTTTATTATAAAGCCAAACGCATCAATTCTTAGATGTGGATGGTGTTAGTAGTTAGACACGTAGATTCTCAAAATGGGAGATTCTAAAAAAAAAAAATATTAAAGATAAGTGAGAAAAAAGAAATGAATTATTAAATAGATATATATATTGCCCCACCAAAAATATCAGGTATTTCTTTCTTATAAAGTATTCTAAAAACGGTTTAAAAACATATTGGCTAATCAGTTTCTATTATACGGATATTAGATTTAACAAAATATGCGATTATTAAATGAATTAAACGCTAATTAGATGAGTTATGACTTATGCGGGAAATGCAGATTTAATAAATTATTTAATATCTATAATTTTATTAAAAAACAATATTACTAAAAAATAGTTAAAATTACGAAACATTGATATTCTTTATATTTTTATAATTGAAAATTTTTAAATTACTCAATTTTATAATTTTATTATGTTATATTATATTATATTAATAAATATATATATATATATATATATATATTTAAATTTATATTTTATTATAAAATTATTAAACAGTCTAAATTCCAACTAAGCATTCTAGATATTAGGCAAATGGTCACCATTTTATCCTAAAGCTATTTCTTGAACATTGCTCTTATCTATTAGTATTATTTTCTTTTTTAATTAAAATTCAATTATATAATTAAATCATATTAACATTTTTTTTTGAGAACCCCAAAAGATAGAGATGGTCTTCGTCTTGTATAAATTACGGTAAAGACAAAAGACCGGGAAAAGCCAAACCAAAACTTCCATTAACCGGAATCAAGTCTAGTTCAGAAGTTCACAAATGGAGAAAAAGACAAAAGAGATGGAGAAGTTATGCAAAAGGTGCAAACAAAGCTACAAAGATTCTTCAAACGACACTTCTTCTTGCCGTTTTCATCCTTCCTTCTTCGTTTGTCGTCGCCACGATGACCAGAAAAGGTTATGATTCCCTAAAAAACCCTAAATCTGTCACTATTGAATATTGCATCCCAATTAGCTCAAATTCCCAAAATTTCCGATGAAAGCTCAAAACTTTACTCTTTAAATTAATTTTAGATCAAGGGTTTTTGAAAATAATTCAGTATTGTATCATGGTTCTTGATCTGTAGTTAGTTTAGTTACATGCTGTGATTTCTAGTAGTCCTCTGTTTAATAGCATTTGTTTTAGTTATAACCATTGTTTTGTTGATTTTGAGTTTTTAGCCCTTTTTAGATCATTAGACACTGTTGTATTTGCATTACCCATTTTTTACAGCAAGTTTGTTTACAAAATTTTGATCCGTTCTAATCCTAACTAAAAGTTCTAATGAAATAGTGAAGCTTTAGGCATATGTTTAAGAATCTTCGTAATGGTTTCCAAGTACACAGTGATCCCAATAATAGTTACAAGGATTTAGGATAACACATAACCTTGAAAAGTTTTGTAGCTTCCTAGTGACATACATTTTATTCTGCTATATGAAAAATGGTTTAATGTAAGGTTATTGACATATATGAATAGCGGGTGAAATTTCATCTTAGAGAATGTTGTTTGATTTTTTTATCCTCTGCGACATTTCTCTTCTCACCACTGTGTTTTCTTCTCTCTTCTGAAACTGTTTTGCTCTATCTAGCAGCGACAAGTAAAAGAACTGACCCTATGAGTCATTGGACTAGAAAATAATGTATGTGTCTGTTTTGTTCTCCTGGCTACTTACTTCCTCTGTTTGTGGTTCTCTTTTCGTTCTCTCTGTTCCAGGCATTGTAGATATCCTTTGATGAGCTTTGATTTTATGTGCAGCGAACGAGCTAATTCATAATGTTTCTTGGTTTTGGCATAGATATTTTCTTGTTGGTTCCTGAGATATATTTTGTAAGGTGTTCCAAACTGAATATGTATTCATTTCAAACCTTGGCTTCTGCTTTGAGAAATCGACTAGAGTATGATGCGTCTGTTTGGTTACAATTTTTGACTAAGATAAATTAACCAAAAGTCTAAAACTTTTCTCCTATCAATAAATGAAGGTACTATGAATTGAAACCAGAGGATCCACCGTATGCAGCCAAGTTTTACGATTGTTGCGGGGCTGAAGATCCTAATGCAGCAGGTTGTGTCACCAGCCCTCACATTTCATATGATGACTGATGTATGAGTGAGCTCTAATAAGACTTTATTTTGCCTTAAACATCATGTAAATAATCTCATATATCATAGCTTTCTTGTGAAATGAAAGACAGCTTGTGTTCTTGCTGCTGTATACATTCTTGAACCACTTCTTGTGTTACACAGAGCCGGTTCTGTGGGTTTTGTGAATAAGAGTGTCAGAATCTTTTGACATGACAATGCCCATGAACTATTAATATTCACAGACGATTACAGTCTATTTGTTAGTAGTGATTTTGTTTCAATGGATGCTTTAGTGAGATTAGATGCAATTGCCTCTATAAGTATTTTACTTCAAAAAAATTATATGTAATAAATAAACCTTAATTTGTGATTTACTTTTAAAGTTAAAGTCTGTAGGTGTTTTTGGAATTCTTTAGTTTGGCATCAAATACAAATTTGGCTAAGAACTTAGCATCAGTATTGTTCTTCATTGGGTCCATAATTTTTAATAGGGGTGGGCAAAAAATCCAAAATCCGAAATCCGAACCGAAACTAAACCGAAAAATACGACTCCGAAACCAAATTATATACCCGTAAAATCTGAACGGATCTAAAATTTCATATATCAGTTATCCGAACTGAACCCGAACTGAACCGAAAAACCAAAAATTTATCCGAAAACCCGAAATAAAATAATATATAAGAAAATACTATGTATATTTTTAAAATTATACAATATATTACCAAATTCTAACAAATTTTACAAAAATTAATCATATTTTATTAAAATTAAATTTATTTTTATTAAAATCGAATGGTTTTTAGTTTTAATCACCTAAGAATCCAATCCAAATCCGACACCTATCTCAACCGAACCCAAACCGAATGTTTGCAAAACCCGAACGGATAATAAAAACTGCTATCCGGATTATCCGAATCCAAAAAAATCCGAACCGAACCCGATCTGGAATCCGAATGCCGAGGCCTATCTACAATATTACTTTCCTCATTGTACTAAACCCTTCAATGCTAGCACCTAAAGCAACAAATAGGTTTTGAACTTTTTCTGCATCTAATTCTGAACTTGGTATTGTCTCATGATTGACATTCTCTAAGGCTTTAATTGCTAATGCATTTTAATAGCATAAACATTAACAACATAAGCAGTAAAGAACATAAATATTATATAGTTGTTTCGTCTAATTAATATATATGTTGAACTGATTGGTATAGATGTGAATGATTAAATATTAAATTACATAAAAATATTTTATATTTACATATTTTGATACAATATTCTTTTATATGTATATTAATATACATATAATATTTTTTAATATTATATCTAAATTTTATTTTTTATTTTGTAATTTTATTATCATATTCTTTTAGCTAAAACTTAAAAATACAAAATATTAAATTTATATGGAAAATTTATAATATATATAAATATATATTTTTAATATGTATTTTCTGTATTATTTTGTCGAAAATAATTTGATAAATCTTAGATTTTAGCATATCATTTTAATTTATCGTAAATATTGATTAAATTTTCAATTTTCAATAGCAAATGTGTGTGTGTGTGGGGGTGTATTTAATTGAGAATTTGATATTTATATAAATTATACTTTATTTTAAACAATGAAATTTAATAAATTATAATTTTATGTTATCAGCTCAATTAATTAATTATATACATTCTTTTAAAATATCATAAACTCTAATGCTTAGGAAATACTCCATCTTGGAGCATTAGAGAAAGAGCATTAGGTAGAATATTTAAAGTTTCTAAATGATATATTTTGTGCTATATTTACATTAGTTGATTGGCAAAAAAGCTAATGCTTTTCTTAATGCACTACTAATCAAGCCCTAAGATGTATATATAAAAAACATCTTGTAGCATTTTTAAGGGTTCCCTCACACATCACTAACATATTTTCTCTCTCTGAAGGTAGTGCCATAGGGACAATGCAAACCAAGTCTTCGTTGAACAATACTAATGATGTTTTTAGGTGTTGGGGTCTCAAATTGACATAGATAGTCTTCATGTAAAACAGATACTACTAATGGTGGTGTACTTTCCTCTCTATTATTGCTAGTAGTCTCACTAGACAGAGAACATGTATGCATCTTTCTGTGTACTCTGACAATGAGAAAATATGATGTCTTAATTTTTACAACTTGTAAATATCATTTATAACCTTGTGAAGCTTGAACAAATTGTAGCATAAGTCGCTCTGTGTCAGACTTAACAATTTGGACCCCAAAATTGTTTTATTTGTTTTTCTGTTAATCGAAACCCATACTCTGGGAAGAAGAAACATGATATTCCTCAGCTGAAAGATGAAAGTGACATTATCGACGTTACTCTGGAATTTAAGGAAGCAGATTACAAAATGTTGCCTCAACCAGAAGAAAAGACCTTGGAATCCATGGAGGATAAACTCAGGGCAGCACGACTGGCAATGCAAACTGGGAAAGACCGTAATCAAACAACTTCGGTACCATTTCCGTATGTTGGACATACAGGGCAGACATGTATGAGGGAAGGGTTAGTTCCTTCAGTAACGATATATGATCCATGTAAGGCACCTGATCCACATAGATTAGAAGCCTTATGGACTATCTCCAACCGTTTAGGTACGTTCAATATAGTTAAATATTGTTGGTAGTATACGTTTTTCCTCATTGTATAAATATTTTTTTCAGGACAATCCCATCAGATGATAAACTACTTGAAGAAATCAACTTTTATTTTGTTCAAATAACTCCGAGGGACCAATGGCCTACTGAAAATTATGGATGGTTAGGTGATGATGTAAGTAATGACTGATTTTATAATTGTTTTACGGCTGATTTATCTTTATCGTTTAGCGGCTGATTTATTACTGCATTACGGCTGATTTATTAAATTATGACGACTGACTAATCTTTCACTTTAAATATTTACAGCATATCCAGGTGTTTTTAAGCATGCTATCTAAAATGTCTTTGAAAGATCCATCTCCGTACCACATTACGCGTATTATGTTTATGGACCAATGGTTTGTTAGTTTTTGGGCGCTAGATTATCTGCAGTACAAGATAGATCCTAGGAAGTGGAAATTCCCAGAAACTTGGTTTGATTTAGCTAATGGTCTGATACCGCAGATATAGTAACTAGGAAAAAGTGGTATTACGATATAGATCACATATATTTAGTGCATCAAGTAAATTCAAACCATTGGGTTGCTATGGATGTGAATCTCAAGGAGTCCGCAATAGATTGATATGACAGCAACTTGGGTCCAGCGACAGATGAATTAGATAGAATGATCCTCGACCAGTGTCGTTTTGTCACGCGGATGGTACCTCATTTCTTGAATGAGTTTATACCCTCAGATATCAGACCCATGAGTATGGTGCCTTTCGGTTGGAGAAGGATCAAAGTAGGAGTCCCGCAGAACATAAATTCAGGCGATTGTGGTGTATTTGCATGTAAGTACCTTGAGTGTCTAGCCCTCGGTATGCGTTTTGATGACATTTGTGATGCTAATGTGCAACAGATAAGAGAGTGTATGGCGTCAGATCTGCTACAAGAGGCATCAAACTAAACAGCTCAAACTTGTTTGCAAATCCTGTAGTCCTCCAATATCATATCCACTAAACAGCTTAAACTTGTTAGTTCGTTTACATCTATAACTCTACATCCTCTCTGGTCGGGATTAAGTAACGAATTTTTTTAATCCATTTCCGAGACACAATAATAATAGGATCCATCGAAGATAAAGATGAAAAAATATGAAGAAGAAAAGAAGTATAGATGAAGCACGGCGGAATGAAGATGGACCCTAAATTACTAAACATGAACCCTTAAATCCGACGTGTTATTTCATAAGATCTGACGTAATTGTTTTTCGCTTACATGGAAATCAGCCGCTAAATGAATTCGTAAGTCAGTCATTCCAAAATCAGCCATAACACAATATAATAAGTCTGCCATAACTAAATATACTATTTGAGTAATTATAGAAGATTATGAAATCAGCCATGATAAAAAGTAAATCGGCTGGGAATATATAAGTCAGCGGATACGGTGAGTAAATCAGCCGTTAAATGCGTACTATTACAGTAATTACTGATTAATTATTTAATCAGCCATAACTAATTGAAAATCAGCTACGTAACCGCTGACTTAACATTAGTCAGCCACTAAAGCTCTTTCAAATCAGCCAAAAAATTATTAAATCAGCTATTTAAGTCAGCCAGAACTTGATAACTCAGCCATATGATAGGAATAAGTCAGCCAAAATTATCTTAAATCGGCCGCAGTTTTATAAGTCAGCCATTACTTATACTTGTTAGTCAGCCGATTTTCCGTAAGCCAGCCGATTTCGAGTATGTCAGCCATAACATGTACGTAATAAGTCAGCCTAAAATGATAAGTCAGCCGATTTTACCATAAGTCAGCCATAACATGTAGGTAATAAGTCAGCCATAACATGTAGGTGATAAGTCAGCCTCAAAAATATAAGTCAGCCGTTTACATAAGTCAGTCCAATTTCTTGATAGTCAGCCTTAACGAGAGTGAAATTTTTTTTCGGCAGACTTAACTAATACACATCAGCAATTTCTGTGCCACGTCGGATGGCGCCCAAATTTTCGCTGATGTGGAAAATAATATTAATGACATTCTTGTAATTACATTTTTGTTATAACATAGTTTTAAGTGTATTTTGGAGATGAAAAACATTACAGTAATAAAAAAAATATTTGCACTAATGTAGTGGTTTTTTTTCAGATTTCATATCATTTGAGTAAACCACCCTTAAGAAAATGATACTTGAAAATAACTCAGAGACAATAGTATTTTTAAACTATGCTTACTCATAGTGATTTATTTCCTGAAAATAGTATTATCTAAACATACATGTACGCTTGGAATATTCTAAATCTTTTAAATTTTGATTTAAACATTAATTATATTATTTTATTGATTAAATTAAACAAAATCTAAATTTAATTAATGTTTTATATATTGTTTATGAATGCTAATTTGATGTCAACACAAACTAGAAGAAAGTTAAGTTTGTTTACGTTTTTGTAATGAAGTAGTTAAATTTAAGTTTAAAGTTGTAAGGTAGCTTGTGTTATTAGACTATGTTTTAGAGTCATAATGTGCTAGTGGGAATTGTTAGAGTTAAAGTAGATCTGCTTCTATTTAAGTTGATGATTTGTAAGATGCTATAAAGGCTTTTTAATGAAAAATGTTTTAAGTCTATTTTATCTGCAATCTTTTATCGATCTAAATCCATAAATTGCAACATGCTATCAGAGCTCACAATGATGCCTGAAGTCATTAAAGTCAAGATCTAGGATACAATGAATCAAGAAATCGTAAGACTCAAAGGAAAGAAGGTATGGTTGAGGTCAGAGAGGCCATGACCATGATAGAAGACATCACAAGAAAATAATTATATTGCTACAATTTTTTTGTCACAATAAATATAATTTTGCCACAACAAAAATATTGTGACTAATACTGTGACTATTTTAAACGGTTGTAATATAGTCATCATAAATAAATTTTCATAACAAATTAGTCACAATATTACTACAATTATATATATAGTTATTATTCTGTTATAAATAGTTACAATAACTAATAAGGGAGAAAAACTCAAATATACTACATTTTACCATATATTACTAGAATGTACATATTTTTTTTGGAATTAATAGAATAATACAAATCGTCATATAAATGTCATTTATGCCTTTAGGATTTTGAAGTTAGTTTTTTTTGTTGGCGGTTTTAAGTTTTTTTTTGTTTGTAACAGTTAGAAACTGAAACATTTCCTCTTTTATAACTTTATAACTAACATATTCAGTTTCTATTTTAGCGTTAAAAAAAAACTCTACGAAAATCTCATAACTCTCTCGCTCTCTCATCTCTCTCATTCTATTGCTCTTCTCGCTCTCTTGCTGTTTCGCTCTCTCGCTCTCTCGATCACGCATCTCATCTCTCTCGCTCTCTCACTCCCTCAAAATCACATTCTCTGTCGTCGTACTCCATCACTAAGAAAACCCTCGGCGTAACATTTAACTACAGTAAGAAAGTTTAGGGTTATTGCTTAGGTTACTTATAGATATCTTTATGGTTGACTTATGTTTCTGGCTGACTTATAAATTGCTTTATGACTGACTTATGGGTTGTTTTATGGCTGACTTATAGGTTACTTTACGGCTGACTTATTTTTCTGGCTGATTTATTAGTTGCTTGATGGCTGACTTATTGTTTGACTCAACGGGCTGACTTATGTTTAATTTATTTGTTTGACGCAGATGGATGGAGCAAGTAAATACCCTCCTAGACGTTATAAAGAAGGAAAGGTTCCATTGCACAATAAGAGTATGAACCACAATTGTCTTACATCGAGTTTAGCATCCGTCCGAGATGTAATAGGGATTGATGTGTGAAATGAAATCAAGGGCACAAAATTAGGAATAATTCCTAAGTTTTTGGACAGTGATTATCAGTGGTCTGCGAAGATTGTGTAATATCTTCTTTCTCATCAGTTGCTCATAAAGAGTGTAAATGAAATTTGGGTATTCCTAGAGAGTGTGCAGGTGGCCCAAATGGGATGAATTGGCTAATGTGTTTGGTAAATGTCCGGGATGGAATCATGAAGAGCGGAAAATGGTGGGGTTGTTATGTATCCTACATATGGGGATCCATGGTCTACATCACAACTCGAGAATACCGCTAGAAGCTGCGAAAAGAGTCTTCAAAGATGAATGGATTGATGACTATTTTTGGGGTTTAGTTGCTTATAAATCTCTTATTGAGGGTGTTAATAATGCGCAGTTGGATGGAAATGGATACACGGTTAATGGTTGCGTGCATGCCCTTCTCTTTTGGGCATTTGAATCAATAACGATATTTGGAGAGCGTTTTGGTAGAATCGTTGATAAAAATGAAATTCCATTCCTCAAATGGGGCGGAACACGTACTCGAGCTGATTTGGACAAGGTTATTAATGAAGAGATTAGCACACACGGTCGGGTAAGTTATTATGGCTAACTTTCGTTTCTATTATGGCTGACCTTAGTTTCTTTTATGGCTGACTTTCGTTTCTATTATGGCTGGCCTTAGTTTCTTTTATGGCTGACTTTCATTTCTTTTATGGTTCACTTTCGTTTCTATTATGGCTTATTTTCGTTTCTTTTATGGCTGAATTTCATTTCCTTTATGGCTGACTTTCGTTTCTTTTATGGCTGACTTTTGTTTCTTTTATGGCTGACTTTCGTTTCTATTATGGCTGAATTATGTTTCTATTATGGCTGACTTTCGTTTCTTTTACGGCTGACTTTCATTTTTTATGGCTGACTTTCGTTTCTCTATGACTGAATTTAGTTTCTATTATGGCTGACTTATCTTCTGATGTTGTTGGAATATCTTACTAGGTCCGTGTAAGAAAGATGATTGTGCCGCCCGTTGATAAGATTTATCCTTTTACCAATGGCGATCAATGTGTAGATGAAGAGCTTCATAACTTGGTAGTCGACATAATTGAAGAGCGTTTAGTCGAAGGGTATTGGGATGTGAAGGACAATGATGCTATAGTCCTAGGAAAGAAGAATAAGAAAAAAGAACGGAAAGCTGATCTTATCGAACCACCTAGGATGGAAAAAAAGATTACTACATTTGGTCATAGTATATATTTACTTGGAGACAGAATTGGATGTCTTCAAGATGAACTGCATGAGCTGAAAGATCACAAAGAACATATTGAAGTGGATCGATCTGATGCTGATGACGCTGAATCACAAGCTAATGTTACAAGTAAGGTATGAATTGAAATTACGTAATGGCTGACTTTAGTTTATATTATGGCTGACTTAGTTTCTATTATGGCTGACTTATCATTACTTTATGGCTGACTTATCAATATTAATTAGATAGAATAATCCTCGACCAGTGTCGTTTTGTCACGCGGATGGTACCTCATTTCTTGAATGAGTTTATACCTTCATATATCAGACCCCCGAGTATGGTGCCTTTCGGTTGGAGAAGGATCAAAGTAGGAGTCCCACAGAACATAAATCCCGGCGACTGTGGTGTATTTGCATGTAAGTACCTCGAGTGTCTAGCCCTTGGTGTGCTTTTCGATGAAATTTGTGACACTAATATGCAACAGATAAGAGAGTGTATGGCGTCAGATCTGCTACAAGAGGCATCAAATTTTTTCTCACATTTCGGTTGATGTAATGACTTATTTAAAAACAATAGCATTATATGTATTTTAACTTAATTAACTTACTAATTTTCGTAAATAAAGTTTTGTAAACAAAGTTTCGCAAACAATGTTGCGTATTTGATGAAAATGATTATTACGCCAAATCAAAAGTGCCACCAAAATTAAAATTCAAAAATTGATAATTTCCGCCTAAACGGCTGACTTATCAATTAACGTATTTAAGTTATGACTGACTTATCAATTAACGCATTTAAGTTATGGCTGACTTATCAATAAACACATTAGAGTTATGACTGACTTATCAATTAACGCATTTGAGTTATGATTGCCTTATCAATTAATGCATTAGATTTATGGCTGACTTATCAATTAACACATTTGAGTTATGGCTGATTTATCAATAAACGCATTAGAGTTATGGCTGACTTATCAATTAACCCATTAGAGTTATGGCTGACTTATCAATTAACGCATTAGAGTATGTCTGACTTATCAATTAACGCATTCGAGTTATGGCTAACTTATCAATTAACGCATTAGAGTTATGACTGATTTATCAATTAACGCATTTGAGTTATGCCTGACTTATCAATTAACGTATTAGAGTTATGGCTGACTTATCAATTAAAGCATTTGAGTTATGGCTGACTTATCAATTAACACATTTGAGTTATGGCTGACTTATCAATAAACACATTAGAGTTATTGTTGACTTATCAATTAAGGCATTTGAGTTATGGCTGACTTATTAAAAATGATTTTAGTTATTATTGACTTGTTAAAAATAACAAATTGCATCTGTTCAAATACAATAAACAGTTTATGAATCTGTGACGAATAAACTACATGTTACAAGTTTTAGCATTATGTCCAACATGAGCACAAAGAGAACAAGTGTGTTGCTTCCTAGGACGTTTCTTCTCCTGTGATATTTCTAATACTGATTTAATACGAGATTTCTTGGGCCTTCCTGGTTGTTGACGAGTAACTGGGGGCGTGCAAACTAAGTTAGCTATACCATCCGGTACAGGGAGCACCGTATTTACAGGCATGACTATGCCAGCGTAAGCGTTCGCCATATAACCTGTCGTATAACATGGGTCACATAGTAGGATAGAGATACATTTTTATACTCCGCAGCAGCGATTGCATGTTCACACGGTATTTTCTCCTTGTCAAAATGACGGCATGTACATTTTTTCTCAGCCAAGTTAACAATATGTAATGATGATCAGCATACAACTTCTAATGAACCGAATCAATCTCCTGTACATTCGCAAGTCTTGCCCCACTGACACGGCCCTGAAAGTATATCAAAAACACAGCTAACTTATAAAAAATGATGGCTGACTATAAGGAAGTCAGCCGTTATAACAGCATAATGGCTGACTTATCAATTGAGGCTGATTTATAACAGCATAATGGCTGACTTATCAATTAAGGCTGATTTATAACAGCATAACGGCTGACTTATCAATTAAGGCTGATTTATAACAGCATAACGGCTGACTAATCAATCAAACAAGTTACCTCTAGCAATTTTTCAACAACACGTGTTAGCGTGGTCCTCATCGACCTCGCATCCTGACGTCGCTCAGAAAACCACCTCGTAATCATTGACCTAATCGATTGCAAAAGTCTAATAATAGGGTAATCCTGAGCTTTTGAAAGTACCTTGTTCATCGATTCTGCAATATTTTTGGTCATCAAGTTATATCTCTCGCCTGGAAAATGAACTCGTGCCCACATCCGTACATCGGCTCTCTGAAGGTATCCATGAAGGTCAGGATTAAGGGTAGCAATCTCATCGAAGGTAGCCTGAAAATCATCCATTCTATAACAATTGGTAGCTTTCTTCACAAGGCGAAAATGACTTCTACCTTTGTACCGTAACAAGATGTTCTTATACAAATGATATGTACAAATTCCACGAGCTACGAGGGGATACATTATTCCAATTGCTTTCCCTATCGAGATATGCCTATCCGATATAATTGCAAGACCCTTATCGCCAGGAATAATAATCTTTAGTTGGGAAAAAACCATTGCCAAGATTCATCATTTTCAGTGTCAACTACACTGAAGGCTATAGAAAAATTTGGAAGTTACCATCTTGAGCTAATGCAGTGAGAAGCGTCCCTTTGTATTTTCCATGTAGAAATGTACCATCGACAACGACTACTATACGCATGTATGTTAATCCACTCACGCTCGCTCCAAAGGCAAGAAACAGATACTTGAATCTCGATTCTACGTCAAGTTGAAGGCGCATTATTGTACCCGGGTTTGCCCTTCGTAACATATACAAGAAAGAAGGCAAGTCTTCAAACCACTTCTGAAGATTGGCCGTATCAAGCTGCCTCACAAATTGTAATGTCCTATGAGACTTCCAATAATCCATCTGTTGAAATTAAGAATATGAAGGCTTAGGGATAGTTGAGAGAGTGATAGTTGTGGCATGAAAATAATAAGGAGTTTAAGGTTTGGATATTTAGAGAATGTTTAGGATGATGATGGTGGCGTGAGTATTGATATAATGAGGGATTATTGTTTGAGAATGATGATAAGAATGATGATGAGAGTGAGAATGATAATGGTTGATGAAATAAGATGAACTAAGGAGAAGCATGGCGCCGGAGAGCAAAGGCTTCACCGGCGCCTTTAGGGAGATAAGTAAAGCTTTCTTTTACTCTTTTAATCTTCTTATTCTCTTATTCACAACTTTCTTTACATCACTTTACATGTATTTATAGAGTTTTTACATAGAGAAGAAGAGAAGAGGCGCAGAAGAAGGAAGGAGAGAAGAGAGGAGTTTGCATGAAGAAGAGAGGAGGGAAGGGAGCAGCTCACTGTTTGACTCCTGTTCAAGCTGCGCCCATACCCTGCTGCTGACGCCTCCATGCTTGTGCCCATGCCCTGGTTCTGGCGCCCCATGCTCTCCTTTGCTTCCTCTTTTCCACTTAGTTAGTCTTCTAGTTAGTATGTAACAGCTTCCTTTCTTCTAGTTACATCCTAACCAAGACTTCTTCTAGTTCCTTGTGAACTAGGTTTCCTTTCCCTCCTTCTCTTAGATTTGAATTCTTCTATCATAGAGATCACATATTTCAACACTCCCCCTCAAGATTGGTCGGTAGGTGTCCTTAAGGCCAATCTTGCCATGTACGTGATCCTCAATGATAGAAGATGATGCCATGATAACGATATCCGCTAGCTGATCCTTGCTTGCTCCAAAGACGGTTTTGATGACTCCTAACCCCAATGAGACCACGGCTTCCTTTCCTATGGCCATTACTCTTTCTTGCGGATTAGGCTTTGTCTTCTCTAAGCTTCACTCGGATCATGTCTCCTCGGGCTTCTTGTCTCAAACTTAATCTTGACTTCAAGCTCCTCGGATGACATCTTCTAGCTCACAGAATCCTCACATTATCATTGGCTTCCTCTTGATGACTCTTGGGAGTATACTCTATCCGTTGGATGCCACTTCCCGCTGCTTCTCGGATCACCACACCTAGTAAGGTCTGAAAGGTGGTTTCTCCTTCGGTTTCCTTACAACATCATCCATAGCTACTCATATGTGTCTCCCGGCTTCCTCTCGCCATTGTCTCCTCATATGGTGCTTAGAGTTCCTTGTTGCCTTGTTTACCGTTCCACAGCTGCCTAGGTGAATGCCTCTTGGTCTGAGCCTCACACTCCATCTATCAAGATCAATCTTGGCTTCAACCCTTCATAGATTTGATCTTGATTCTTCAAAGAGCCATCCGCTCTAATTCCACTTATCATAAGACTCTCCCGGCTTTCTCTTGGAATGCCGCATCTATCCATGGTACAATGTGATAGTCCTCTTCTTCTTGGACCATTACCTAACTTGGTGCTTCAACGGTCTTCTTCAACACTCCCTCTCAAGCTTGGTTCGAGTATGGGAAGAATCAAACTTGACAAGGAAGACCGTTGCATAATTTGGAGCTTCACCGCTTCTTCAACACTTCCCTTCAAGACTAGCCCGTTGCCAAGGGACCACTCTTGCAAAGGAAAGAGTACTAAGCTTGATTATGCCAATTATGCCGCCTCCTCTTGGACTATCTATCCCACTTGCCAATTAGGACAAGCTTTTGTCTGCTAGCCATTTTGGATTAGGCCGCAAAGGACATCATCTACCTCCAGATAACACCACCATGAATAGCTTGCTTGAGCCTATACACACTTCTTCTTGTAGATTGCTCCGCTTGGATCGCCACATGGTTGAGTATGATCATCACTCTCTCAAGACCTCCTGGATCAAGTGATTCGGCCTCAAGAGAGGATGAAGACCATGTGGAAGAATATGACCCTCCATAAGCACCCTTTAATCAATACCTTGGAGCAACTACTGCTTGAACCATCTGAATCTTCCGCTTGTTGAAAGATTCACCAATGAAAGATAGCATTAGCCTATGAGATTGGTTTTGGAAGTCATGAACTTCTTGGAAATGATTCTTGCAGAGTTTGATTCGCCTGTTACTAAGGTTGAGAATTCGCCAAGAGCTTCACTGAGTCGCTGTTGCTCTTCTTCTTCTCAAAGCAACAATCGCTCTTAACCTCTTCCTCTGAGGTTTCCCTCTCTCAGCAGCCTTAATCTTCTCCTCCTTAACGCTTGAAGTTACAAGCGAATGTGAGTTTCCAATCACCATAACTTGAATCAAACTCTCAAGAATCACAACACAAGCCCATCCAAAAAAAAACATTGCTTACTATCTCTTCACCGCTTCTTTTATCACTTTTCCACAATTGATTTTCCTCTTATCAACTGTGTCTCTTTGATCAAAAATTATTGACCACTTCCTTTTCTTTGCAGGAAACATCTCAGCCTTGTGCTTCATCTCTGTTTCATGCAAGTCTTCTACGTGAACTCCTCTTGTCACGTCTCTTCCGCAAGTCTCTTTCGGGATTAAACCTTCCTCAGCTTGCTCTTTCCAAGGTAAGCTTCTCCTTTTCTCCAAGTTTTACTATGAGCTGTCTCATATTTTCCTTGAAGTCTTATGTGAACTAGATTCACACTTTCTTTGACTGTTTTTTGTACAGCCGGTTTAATGCTTCCTCTTCTTTGGAGCTTGCTTGGATCACCATTTAAGGTCACCTCCAGCCTTCTCCTCTTCTAAACCATCATGCCAAAAACATTCTTCATCTCCTAGATGCCTTATTTCCCACGCCATACATGCCAAAAAATCATCACACCATGACAAGCTTCTTCACGGATGGATGATTCTTAAAAAATCCTCTGGATCTTGTTTCCAAAGAGGATCACCAAGGAATTGATATTGATACAACCCCTTTTCAAAGTTTTGTATGTGGATCTAGACTCCACACACAAGAACCACAAAGAAAGATATTTACTCTCTCACACACACCCTATTAAAAACGCATGGGAGGAACAAATTACCCCAGAAAATCTCTCTCTCATGTGTTTAACAAAAGAAAAACGAGTTCCTCAAGGCAAGGAGCCAAGGAGAGCCCAACGAAATCTCCCTCAATTTGTCATCATTTTCTAGTAACAATACACACCCTTAGTCCTTTCACAACTTGAAGATCTTATGATCTCAAGGATATTAATCTCAGAGTGAATAGAACTAAGAAAGTGTATGGTTATAGATTAGAAGACTTTGTAGAGAGCTCGAAGAATAACAAGAGATTAGGCGCTAGATCACTCAACTTGCTCTGATACCATGTTGAAATTAAGAATATGAAGGCTTAGGGATAGTTGAGAGAGTGATAGTTGTGGCATGAAAATAATAAGGAGTTTAAGGTTTGGATATTTAGAGAATGTTTAGGATGATGATGGTGGCGTGAGTATTGATATAATGAGGGATTATTGTTTGAGAATGATGATAAGAATGATGATGAGAGTGAGAATGATAATGGTTGATGAAATAAGATGAACTAAGGAGAAGCATGGCGCCGGAGAGCAAAGGCTTCACCGGCGCCTTTAGGGAGATAAGTAAAGCTTTCTTTTACTCTTTTAATCTTCTTATTCTCTTATTCACAACTTTCTTTACATCACTTTACATGTATTTATAGAGTTTTTACATAGAGAAGAAGAGAAGAGGCGCAGAAGAAGGAAGGAGAGAAGAGAGGAGTTTGCATGAAGAAGAGAGGAGGGAAGGGAGCAGCTCACTGTTTGACTCCTGTTCAAGCTGCGCCCATACCCTGCTGCTGACGCCTCCATGCTTGTGCCCATGCCCTGGTTCTGGCGCCCCATGCTCTCCTTTGCTTCCTCTTTTCCACTTAGTTAGTCTTCTAGTTAGTATGTAACAGCTTCCTTTCTTCTAGTTACATCCTAACCAAGACTTCTTCTAGTTCCTTGTGAACTAGGTTTCCTTTCCCTCCTTCTCTTAGATTTGAATTCTTCTATCATAGAGATCACATATTTCAACACCATCTATACAGAAAGATAAATCAGCCGTATAAGAAGATAATTCAGCTACAAGAAAAGATAAGTCAACCACATAAAAGATAAGTCAGCCGTTGATGAAAAGATAAGTCAGCCAATAAAATAATGTCTTGCATTACCTTGATACCAAATTGCTTGTTGATAGTTATCCCGACATTCCTAGGAAGAACCGTTGGATCAATGTTGCCAATGAAATCTCTATATAAGACTCCTAAAACAGCTGCTGTTGCTTCTATTACAACATTTTGAGATCTCCTTTTAGGAGGCAAAGTCGGCGAATCTTCATCTGCATCAAGCTTTCTTAATAAACTAAAGTTACCATCATCAGATATCGCACCATCAGGATCGTCGAAAATGTCCTATCTAGTGTCGAATCGTCATTTGCTTCGTCTCCATCTTCATCTTCTTCGCCGTCGAAGCTCCCCATATTTTTTTCTTCTCGTATCACCCCAAATTCGGTTTCTAAATCATCATAATTACTAGACGGACATTTCAGCGTCTCATTCAAATTCTCCTGTTGAATACCTTCGCTAACATCGATCTCGGTAAATTTTACACATAGACGTAGTTTATCGGTTTTACTAAGGGTCAAAAAGCTTTGGAGTTGCCGATTATTACAGACATAAACTGGAGGAGTATCTTGCGATAACTTTTTCGTAGTCTTGTTTCCAAACATGTAGCTCAGCTGAATCTTACTCCTTTGCGAATCCAATCCGTAGTCCTCCAATATCATATCCACTAAACAGCTCAAACTTGTTTGTTCGTTTACATCTATAACTTTATATCCTCTCTGGTCGGGACTGAATGTGTAATGAATTTTTTGAATCCATTTGCCAGACACAATAATAATAGGATCCATCGAAGATGAAGAAGAAAAAATATGAAGAAGAAAAGAAGTATAGACGAAGCACGGTGGAATGAAAATGAACCGTAAATCCCTAAACATGAACCCTTAAATCCGACGTGTTATTTCATAAGATCTGACGTAATTGTTTTCTCGCTTACATGGAAAACAGCCGCTAAATGAATTTGTAAGTCAGCCATTCCAAAATCAGCCATAACACAATATTATAAGTCAGTCATAACTAAATATACTATTTGAGTAATTATAGAAGATTATGAAATCAGCCATGATAAAAATTAAACCAGCTGGAAATATATAAGTCAGCGGATACGGTGAGTAAATCAGCCGTTAAATACGTACTATTACAGTTAGTCATAACGAGAGTGAGAAATTTTTGTGACAGACTTAACTAATACACGTCAGCAATTTCTGTGCCATGTCGGTTGGCGCCAAAATTTTTGCTGATGTGGAAAATAAAATTAATGGCATTCTTGTAATTACATTTTTGCTATAACATAGTTTTAAGGGTATTTTGGAGATGAAAAACATTATAGTAATAAAAAAAGATTTGCACTAGTGTAGTGGTTTTTTTAGATTCTATATCATTTGAGTAAACCACCCTAACTAATAATAACAAAGTGTCACAATTACTGATTAAAATTATAGTCACAACCCCGTTATATTTTGTGACTATGATAACGTTGTTATTTTGTCACTAATTATCACATAATTATATTCACAAACCATCACAATTAATGACTAGAAATCATCACAAATACGTCAAAATTACCGACAAACAAATTGTCCATGTAACATAGTAGGGTGGTTTACTCGAATGATATGAAATCTGAAAAAACCACTACACTAGTGCAAATCTTTTTTTTTTTTATTATTGTAATGTTTTTCATCTCCAAAATACCCTTAAAACTATGTTATAACAAAAATGTAATTACAAGAATGCCATTAATTTTATTTTCCACATCAGCGAAAATTTTGGCCCCATCCGACGTGGCACAGAAATTGCTGACATGTATTAGTTAAGTCTGCCGAAAAATATTTACACTCTTTATGGCTGACTATTAAGAAATTTGACTGACTTATGTAAACGGCTGACTTATATTTTTGAGGCTGACTTATTACCTACATGTTATGGCTGACTAATGGTAAAATCGGCTGACTTATCATTTTAGGCTGACTTATCATTTTAGGCTGACTTGTTACCTACATGTTATGGCTGACATACTCGAAATCGGCTGGCTTACGGAAAATCGGTTGACTAACAAGTATAAGTAATGGCTGACTTATAAAATTGCGGCCGATTTAAGATAATTTTGGCTGACTTATTCCTATCATATGGCTGAGTTATCAAGTTCCGGCTGACTTAAGTAGCTGATTTAATAATTTTTTGGCTGATTTGAAAGAGCTTTAGTGGCTGACTAATGTTAAGTCAGCAGTTACGTGGCTGATTTTCGATTAGTTATGGCTGATTAAACAATTAATCAGTAATTACTGTAATAGTACGTGTTTAACGGCTGATTTACTCACCGTATCAGCTGACTTATAAATTTCCAGCTGATTTACTTTTTATCATGGCTGATTTCATAATCTTCTATAATTACTCAAATAGTATATTTAGTTATGGCAGACTTATTATATTGTGTTATGGCTGATTTTGGAATGATTGACTTACGAATTCATTTAGCGGCTGATTTCCATGTAAGCGAGAAAACAGTTACGTCAAGTCTTATGAAATAACACGTCGGATTTAAGGGTTCATGTTTAGGGATTTAGGGTTCATCTTCATTCCACCGTGCTTCGTCTATACATCTTTTCTTCTTCATTTTTTTTCATGTATATCTTTGATGGATCCTATTATTATTGTGTCTGGTAAATGGATTAAAAAAATTCGTTACACATTCAATCCCGACCAGAGAGGATGTAGAGTTATAGATGTAAACGAACAAACAAGTTTGAGCTGTTTAGTGGATATGATATCGGAGGACTACGGATTGGATTCGCAAAGAAGTAAGATTCAGCTGAGCTATATGTTTGGAAACAAGACTATGAAAAAGGTATCGCAAGATACTCCTCCAGTTTATGTATGTAATAATCGGCAACTCCAAAGCTTTATGACCCTTAGTAAAAGCGATAAACTATGTCTATGTGTGGAATTTATGGAGATCGATGTTAGCAAAGGTATTCAACATGACAATTCGAATGAGACGCTGAAACATCCGTCTAGTAATTATGATGATTTAGAAGCGGAATTTGGGATGATACGAGAAGAAACGAATACGGGGAGCTTTGCCGGCGAAGAAGATGAAGATGGAGACGAAGTAAATGATGAGTTCGACACCAGATTTGACATTTTTGACGATCCAGATGGTGCGTCATCTGATGATGATAACTTTAGTTTATTAGGAAAGCTTGATGCAGATGAAGATTCGCCGACTTTGCCTCCTAAAAAGAGATCTCAAAATGTTGTTATAGAAGAATTGAACTCCGCTAATGTTATCCGGGATTTGGAGATGTCATCGTTAAATCTCGCCGTAGGTCAACGCTACGACAGTAAAAAAGATTTGGAGAAATGACTGAAACTTCTTTCGGTGAGGGATAGATTCAATTTTGATGTCTCAATATCAATTCTGGAATTGTTCATTGTTAGATGTTGGGTACATGGATGTAGCTGGAGAGTTCGTGCATCTACATATGGAGATTGTCCAGAGTTTTATGTTCGTAAATTTGATTCAGAACACACATGTTCTATAACTGAACGTTCTGCACGATCTTGACAAGCAACAGCAGCTGTTTTAGGAGTCTTATACAGAGATTTCATTGGCGACATTGATCCAACGGTTCTTCCTAGGCATGTCGGGATAGCTATCAACAAGCAATTTGGTATCAATGTAATGCAAGATATTATTCTATTGGCTGACTTAACTTTTCATCAACGGCTGACTTAACTTTTATGGGGCTGACTTATCTTTTCTTGGAGTTGACTTATTTTCTTATACGGCTGATTTATCTTTCTGTATAGATGGATTATTGGAAGTCTCATAGGACGTTAAAATTTGCGAGACAGCTTGATACGGCCAGTCTTCAGAAGTGGTTTGAAGACTTGTCTTCTTTCTTGTATATGTTACGAAGGGCAAACCCGGGTACAGTAACGCGCCTTCAACTTGACGTAGAATCGAGATTCAAGTATCTGTTTCTTGCTTTTGGAGCGAGCATGAGTGGATTACCATACATGCGTAAAGTAGTCATTGTCGATGATACATTTCTACATGGAAAATACAAAGGGACGCTCCTCAGTGCATTAGCTCAAGATGGTAACTTCCAAATTTATCCTATAGCCTTCGGTGTGGTTGACATTGAAAATGATGAATCTTGGCAATGGTTTTTTTCCCAACTAAAGATTATTATTCCTGACGATAAGGCTCTTGCAATCATATCGGATAGGCATAAATCGATAGGGAAAGCAATTGGAATAATGTATCCCCTCACGGCTCGTGGAATTTGTACATATCATTTGTATAAGAACATCTTGTTACTGTTGAAATATGTGATCTCAAGAAGAAGAATTCAAACTCAAGAAAAGGAAGGAAAAGGAAAGAACTAGTTGTGAAGGAACTAGAAGGAGAGCTAGTTTATAAGGAACTAGAAGAAAATGAAGCTGTTGGATATCAACTAGACAAGCTAACTAAACCAAGTGAGGAAGCAAAGGAAGCATGGGCGCTGCAGGGAGAAGGTATGGGCACAGCATGGGAACAGCATGGGCGCAGCTGCACTGTTGGAGCAGCTCAACCACTCCATCATCACACCTCTTCTCTTCCTCTTCCTTAGATATTTTTTCCTTAGCTTATGCTTGTAAAGTCTATATATACTTGTGCATTGTATTGGTTGAATGAGTATGAATAAGAAGAAAAAATTCAGCAATCTCTCTCTCTCTTATTACGCCAATTCTCTTATCTTCATCCTTATCTCTCCCTAAACTTCTAAAATCAACATGGTATCAGAGCGGGTTCTTTATCCAACCGCTTAAACTCTCTTCATAATCCCTTTAAGCTATCTTCAAAACCTTCTTATCTATAGCAATACATCTTACCAAGTTCTATTCACTCTGAGATTAATATCCTTGAGATCGGTTGATCTTCAAGTTGTGAAAGAGCTGGGATTGTGTATTACTACAAGAGAATGGAGGTGAATAGAGTAGCGATTTCTGTTGTTCTTAAAGGAGATAACTACCTTCTTTGGGCAAAAACTACTAAGACCGTTCTAAGAGGTAGAGGACTTTGGAAGTTCATTGAACCTAAGGAAGAAGCCGAACCATACAATGACAAGGAAGAGCAAGAAGAGCAGTTCACTCTTTCACTTCTTCAAAGCTCACTAGAGCCATCTATCCTGGCGGCCTACTCATATGCGGATACCGCCAAGGAGTTGTGGGATATACTCAAGGGAGTATATGGAAACATCTCAAATATATCAAGGATATTTGAGGTGAAGAGGGCGTTGAATGAGCTTCAACAAGGAGAGAAGCCATTCAAGGAAATGTTTGGGGAGTATAGAAGCTTGTGGGCCGAACTGGAGATCTTGAGGCCACAAACTATGGACCCCAAGGAGTTAGGAGAAAGGCGTGACCAAGATCAAGTGTTTGGGCTTCTCTTGGCGCTCAACGCATCCTACAAAGATCTTATCAAGCACATACTTAGATTTGAGAAGCTGCCAAGTCTAGCGGAAGTATGTGGCATGATTCAAAGAGAGGAAGGGTCAAGAGACCTATTTCGTGCACCAAGCGAGGCTGCACATCTTGCAAGGAAGAATCTTACATTCGACAAGAGGGTGTTGGAATGTGAGCATTTTAAAATGAAGGGACACACTAAGGAGAAGTGTTGGACCCTTCATCCACACTTGAGGCCTAAAAGGCTAAAGGAGAATGGAAGTGGACCTAGAGCCTTCATGGGTGTGGCACAACCTGTTGAGGATACGGTCAAGAGGTCCGAATTCGAAGCCCTCATCAAGAGCCTAGCCAAGCTCACTGAATCTGGTAAGGGCTTCCTCGGTTCTAAAAGCTCCATAAAAAAGAACAAAGTGATTGTGGATTCAGGGGCTTCTCATCACATGATTAAGGATCAAGACATGCTTAAAAATCTTGAGCCTTATCATGGGAATGTGCAAGTGGCAAATGGGAGTTCAGTTCCGATTGAAGGGATAGGGGAATTAGAACTTTTCAAAAAAGGAACAAAAGCCTTATACATGCCTAGTTTCTCATCTAATCTTCTATCAGTTCATAAAGCTACCAAGGATTTGGATTGTGTGGCATTGTTTGGGACTGACTTTGTTAAGTTTCAGGACCCTAAAACAAACAAAGTGCTCGGAGAAGGGAAGGTAGAGGATGGAGTATATCTTTTACACACAAATAAACAAGCGGATGTGAAAGCGCTTGGAATGAAGGCGGATGTAGAAGTATCTAGTAGGAAGGAGATTGGAGATAGTCCACTATGGCATGAAAGGTTGGGACATCCAAGCTCTGCAGTTCTCAAAGTGGCCTTACCCAATCTCATTCAAGAAGAAGTAGTATGTGAAGCATGTGTACTAGGGAAACATTGTAGACAAGTGTTTCCTACTTCATTTACATTTTGTGATGAAGCTTTTGGCATTGTACACTCGGATGTATGGACCGCTCCTTGTAATTCAAGAGATCAATATAAGTATTTTGTTTCATTCATAGATGACTACTCAAAATACACATGGATTACTCTTCTACATACCAAAGATCAAGTTTATGAAGCATTCACCAACTTCATCAACTATGTGTCTACACAATTCAAAACAACAATCAAGATCTTAAGAAGTGATAATGGAGGAGAGTATATAAGCAAGCGGTTCAAGGAATTACTCAACAACCTTGGCACCATCCATCAAACATCTTGCGCCTATACTCCACAACAAAACGGAGTAGCTGAAAGAAAAAATAGACACCTAATGGAGGTAGCAAAGACCATCATGATTGCCAAGGGAGTACCTAAACTTCATTGGGGAGATGCCGTGATGACTTCAAACTACTTGATCAACCGTCTTCCAACCAAGAACCTGGATAATAAGTCACCATTTGAGGCATTGTACAACAAGAAACCAAGCCTACATCATCTCAAAACCTTTGGATGTAGCTGCTTTATGTTCACACCAGAAGGTCAAAGAAACAAGCTTGAACCTAGAAGCATGAAGTGTGTATTCATTGGATATTCACCAACACAAAAAGGATACAAGGTCTACAACCCGGAGACAAGACGAGTCTATGTATCAAGAGAGGTGAGGTTCAATGAAAAGGAGAGCTTCTATGGAGCTAAGAATCATGATACCCCTCAAGGTATGAGCTCACCATTTATGGAGTGGATACCGTTCTTTGAAGATTCAAGAACAAGGGATGATGTACATGAGGAGAATGACCCAACCTCAGATCATGAAGCCACGGATGAGGAAAGTGAACCTAATCCAAGTGTAGAAAGCATTGACATTGTCAAAGAAGAACCTGAGCCAACAGTACCTCTAAGAAGAAGTACAAGACAGAGGCGACAACGTGTTTACTATGGCTACAACAACTCTGCCATGCTCCAAGGAGAGTCTAGTGCGAGTAATCTTCCTTGTGTGATAAGAGAATGCCCTGAGCGTACGGCGAGCTTAGATCTCGATCCTATTGGCGACAGCACTCTCTTATCACAAGGGGGAGATAACACTCAAACTAGCACTATTACATATCCCATTGAGCATTTTTGCTCGTTGGCATCCTTACCTATGGAGCATGAAGCTTTTCTTGGAAAAATCAGTAAGGAATCCATACCTAACTCATATGAAGAAGCGTGTGAGAGTGGAGTATGGGTAAAAGCCATGGAAGAGGAAATGAAGTCCATGGAAAGGAATCATACTTGGTACTTAACCGATTTACCAAGGGATAAGAAGCCAGTTGGGTGTAGATGGGTGTATACAATCAAATACACAAGTGATGGGAGGATAGAAAGATACAAGGCAAGGTTGGTAGCAAAAGGGTATACTCAAATATATGGGGAGGATTATACCGAGACATTTGCTCCGGTTGCTAAGCTCCATTCCATCAGAATCCTAATCTCGGTGGCAGTGAACTTGAAGTGGGATCTATGGCAGATGGATGTCAAGAACGCCTTCTTGCAAGGGGATTTGGAAGAGGAAGTGTATATGGATCCACCCCAAGGATATCATAAGGAAGGCAACAAAGTTTGTAGATTGAAGAAAGCAATCTATGGGCTAAAGCAATCTCCAAGGGCATGGTACCAAAGGCTAAGTGCTTGTCTTTTGGAGAAGGAGTTCATAAGATCGGAAGCTGATCATACACTTTTCACAAGGAAAAGTAAAGGAGGAGTAGTGGTGGTCTTGATCTATGTTGATGATCTAATCATCACAGGAAGTGACAAAGATGGAGTAGATCGAATCAAGGAACTCTTGAAGGTTGCTTTTGATATAAAGGATCTAGGAGAGCTTAAATACTTCCTAGGGATTGAAATGACACGGTTTGAAGATGGGATGTTCATCTCCCAAAGGAAATATGTGCTGGATCTCTTGGAAGAAACCGGGAAGTTAGGATCCAAACCGGCCAAAACTCCAATAGAAGAAGGCTACCAAGATAGTCCTGAGGGGGAGCCATTGGAGAATATTAAAAGATACCAGAGGATGGTGGGCAAGCTCATCTATCTTACTATTACAAGGCCGGATATTTGCTTTGCAGTGAACCGTGTGAGTCAACATATGCAAAAACCAACTATGCAGCATTGGAACATGATGGAGAGGCTGCTAAGGTACTTAAAAAACAGCCCTGGAAAAGGCATATGGATGAAGGCTAATGGAAACACAAAGGTTCAAGGATATTGTGATGCGGATTGGGCTGGAGATAAGCAAGATAGAAAGTCCACATCCGGTTTTTGTACCTTTGTGGGAGGTAATCTAGTCACTTGGAGAAGTAAGAAGCAGAAAGTTATAGCCTTATCAAGTGCTGAAGCCGAGTATAGGGCTATGAAGGAGGTGACAAAAGAATTGATATGGGTGAGGGCATTCCTAGAAGATCTTGGGATACTTGAGGCTGAGGAGATGCTGTTGTATTGTGATAATCAAGCTGCAATACATATAGCATCCAATCCGGTATTCCATGAAAGGACCAAGCATATAGAAGTGGATTGTCACTTTGTGAGGGGAAAGATTCAAGAAGGAATCATCAAACCCGCATTCGTAGCAAGTGGGGAACAGCTAGCGGATATCTTCACCAAGGCAACATCCTCTATCATTGGGGATCACATATATGGCAAGATCGGTCTAAAGGATATTCACCGACCAATCTTGAGGGGGAGTGTTGAAATATGTGATCTCAAGAAGAAGAATTCAAACTCAAGAAAAGGAGGGAAAATGAAAGAACTAGTTGTGAAGGAACTAGAAGGAGGGCTAGTTTATAAGGAACTAAAAGAAAAGGAAGCTGTTGGATATCAACTAGACAAGCTAACTAAACCAAGTGAGGAAGCAAAGGAAGCATGGGCGCTGCAGGGAGAAGGTATGGGCACAGCATGGGAACAGCATGGGCGCAGCTGCACTGTTGGAGCAGCTCAACCACTCCATCATCACACCTCTTCTCTTCCTCTTCCTTAGATATTTTTTCCTTAGCTTATGCTTGTAAAGTCTATATATACTTGTGCATTGTATTGGTTGAATGAGTATGAATAAGAAGAAAAAATTCAGCAATCTCTGTCTCTCTTATTACGCCAATTCTCTTATCTTCATCCTTATCTCTCCCTAAACTTCTAAAATCAACAGTTACGGTACAAAGGTAGAAGCCATTTTCGCCTTGTGAAGAAAGCTGCCAATTGTTATAGAATGGATGATTTTCAGGCTACCTTCGATGAGATGCTACCCTTAATCCTGACCTTCATGGATACCCTCAGAGAGCCGATGTACGGATGTGGGCACGAGTTCATTTTCCAGGCGAGAGATATAACTTGACGACCACAAATATTGCAGAATCGATGAACAAAGTACTTTCAAAAGCTTGGGATTACCCTATTATTAGACTTTTGCAATCGATTAGGTCAATGATGACGAGGTGGTTTGCTGAGCGACGTCAGGATGCGAGGTCGATGAGGACCACGCTAACACGTGCGGTTGAAAAATTGCTAGAGGTAACTTGTTTGATTGATTAGATAAGCCGTTATGCTGTTATAAATCTACCTTACTTGTTAAGTCAGCCTTTATGCTGTTATAAATCAGCCTTAATTAATAAGTCAGCCGTTATGCTATTATAAATCAGCCTTAATTGATAAGTCAACCATTATGCTGTTATAAATCAGCCTTAATTGATAAGTCAGCCATTATGCTGTTATAAATCAGCCTTAATTGATAAGTCAGCCATTATGCTGTTATAAATCAGCTTAATTGATAAGTCAGCTATTATGCTGTTATATATCAGTCATTATGCTATTATAACGGCTGACTTCATTTTATAGTCAGCCATCATTTTTTATAAGTTAGTTGTGTTTTTTATATACTTGCAGGGCCGTGTCAGTGGGGCAAGACTTGCGAATGTACATGAGATTGGTTCGGTTCATATAGAAGTTGTATGCAGATCATCATTACATATTGTTAACTTGGCTGAGAAAAAATGTACATGCCGTCATTTTGACAAGGAGAAAATACCGTGTGAACATGCAATCGCAGCTGCAGAGTATAAAAACGTATCTAGTATCCTACTATGTGACCCATGTTATACGACAGATTATATGGCGAACGCTTATGCTGGCGTAGTCATGCCTGTAGATACGGCGCTCACTGTACTGGATGGTATAGCTAACTTAGTTTGCACGCCCCCAGTTCCTCGTCAACAACCAGGAAGGCCCAAGAAATCTCGTATGAAATCAGTATTAGAAATATCACAGGAGAAGAAACGTCATAGGAAGCAACACACTTGTTCTCGCTGTGCTCATGTTGGACATAATGCTAAAACTTGTAACGTGTAGTTAATTCGTCCTAGATTCATAAACTGTTTATTGTATTTGAACAGCTTCAATTAGTTATTTTTAATAAGTCATTAATAAGTAACAAATCATTTTAATTAGTCAACTATAACTTAAATTTGTTAATTGATATATCAGCCATAACGCAAATGCGTAAATTGATAAGTCAGCCATAACTCTTATCGCCGGATTGATAAGTCAGCCATAACTCTAATGCGTTAATTGATAAGTCAGCCATAACTCTAAAGTGTTAATTGATAAGTCAGCCATAACTCTAATGCGTTAATTGATAAGTCAGCCATAACTTAAATGGGTTTTTATAACTCAGCCGTTTAGGTGGGAACTATCAATTTTTGAATTTTAATTTTTGCGGCACTTTTGATTTGGCGTAATAATCATTTTCATGAAACTTGCAACTTTGTTTAAAAATCTTTATTTATGGAAAATTAGTAAGTTAATTACATAAGTCATTACATCAACCGAAATGTGAGAAAAGATTTGATGCCTCTTGTAGCAGATCTGATGCCATACACTCTCTTGTCTGTTGCACATTAGCATCACAAATGTCATCGAAACGCACACCTAGGGCTAGACACTCCAGGTACTTACATGCAAATACACCACATACACCTGAATTTATGTTCTGCGGGACTCCTACTTTGATCCTTCTCCAACCGAAAGGCACCATACTCGGGGGTCTGATATCTGAGGATATAAACTCATTCAAGAAATGAGGTACCATCCGCGTGACAAAATGACACTGGTCGAGGATCATTCTATCTAATTCATCTGTCGCTGGACCCAAGTTGCTGTCATAGCAATCTACTGCGGACTCCTTCAGATTCACATCCATAGCTACCCAATGGTTTGAATTTACTTGATGCACTAAATATATGTGATCTATATCGTAATACCACTTTTTCCTAGTTACCATATCTTTCAGTATCAGACCATTAGCTAAATCAAACCAAGCTTCTGGGAATTTCTACTTCTTAGGATCTATCTTGTACTGCAGATAATCTAGCGCCCAAAAACTAACAAACCATTGGTCCACAAACATAATACGCGTACTGTGGTACGGGGATGGATCTTTCAAAGATCTTTTAGATAGCATGCTTAAAAACGTCTGGATATGCTGTAAATATTTAAAGTGAAAGTTTAGTCAGTCATCATAATTTAATAAATCAGCCGTAATGCAGTAATAAATCAGCCGCTAAAAGATAAAGATAAATCAGCCGCTAAACAATTAGATAAATCAGCCGCCAATATACGATCAGATAAATCAGCCGCCAATATACAATCAGATAAATCAGCCGTTATACAGTTATGAATGAGCCACTAAAAGGTAGGATAAGTCAGCCGTGATACGAGAAAATAAATCAGCCGTTATACAGTTATAAATCAGCCATTAAAAGATAGGATAAGTCAGCCGTAGTACGAGAAAATAAATCAGCCACTAAAAGATAGGATAAGTCAGCCGTTATACGAGAAAATAAATCAGCCGTAAAACAATTATAAAATCAGTCATTACTTATATCATCACCTAAACAGTTGGAGATAGTCCATAAAGGCCTCTAATCTATGTGGATCAGGTGCCTTACATGGATCATATATCGTTACTGAAGGAACTAACCCTTCCCTCATACATGTCTGCCCTGTATGTCCAACATACGGAAACGGAACCAAAATTGTTTGATTACGATCTTTCCCAGCTTGCATTGCCAGTCGTGCTGCCCTGAGCTTATCCTCCACGGATTCCAAGGTCTTTTCTTCTGGTTGAGACAACATTTTGTAATCTGCTTCCTTAAATTCCAGAGTAACGTCGATAACGTCACTTTCATCTTTCAGCTGAGGAATATCATGTTTCTTCTTCCCCACTACTCTTGGTTGCTTGAAGACGATTTTGCTCTTATAACCAACAGTTTTTTTTTATTCTCCTCAATTTTTTTTGTTTTTCATTTCATCTTTCTGTTTCTTCTCCTCAGCTTTCTTTTTCTTTTCTTCTTCTTTCCTTTTCTTCTCTTCCTCTTTCCTTTTCCTCTCTTCCTCCTTCTTTTTCTTTTCTTCTTCTTTCTTTTTCTTCTCATCCTCCTTCTTTTTCTTATCTTCTTCTTTCTTTTTCCTCTGTTCATCTTTCTTTTTCTCTTCCTCTTCCTCTATCCTTATTTCCTCTTCCTCTATCTTTTTTTTTATCTTCTTTTTTTTTCTTTTCCTCTTCTTTCCTTTTCTTCAATTCGTAAGCCTTCTGTTTCTGCTCTGCTTCAGATTTCCGCTTCTCTGCTGCCTCTATCCTCGAGGCAGTAGGCCTCAACGATCTTTTATTCTTCTTCACGCTAGGTAGAAGGTCCTTGATAACAAAATTGTCATCTATATCTATGATTTGTGATGGCTGTGTGACTTTCATTGTCTGCGGTACAAACTGTAATAGAAAAAGTATCATATATCAGCCATAAAGTAATGATAAGTCAGCCATAAAATAAACTAAAAGTCAACCATAAAATAAACTGAAGTCAGCCATTATAAGTCAGCCGAGATAAGTCAGCCATTATAAGTCAGCCGAGATAAGTCAGCCACTATAAGTTGTTGAGATAGATGCTTATTCAAGTGATAGAGTAATCAAAAGAAATAAACTAGTTGAAAAGGAACTAGAAAAGAAAGGAAGCTGTTGGATATCAACTAGATAAGCAAACTAGGAAGCAAGAAGGTATGGGAGAAGATATGGGCGCAGCATGGGTGAGGTATGGGCGCCATTTACTGTTGAGACACTGTTGGAGTAGCTCAGCCACAAGTCTCCTTCTCTTCTTCTCTCTTCTCCACGCCCCTTTCTTCTTCTCCTTGTAAAGTCTATATATATCCTTGTAAATCTTTGTAAAATATATGAGAAAGAAAAAGAAGTTAATAAGATTATTAAGACTTGCATAAACTCTCTCCATTCTTGCTACTCTTTCTCTCATTCTCCAATCATTCTTCATTCTCTCTTAACTTCAAATCTATATTTCTACATGGTATCAGAGCAAGGTTGAGCATTCCAAACGCTTAACTCTCTTATAATTCTTCTAGCACTCTACAAATCTTCTAATCTATAACAATACACCTTTCTAAGTTCTATTCACTCTGAGATTAATATCCTTGAGATCATAGGATCTTCAAATTGTGAAAGAACTAGAATTGTGTATTATTACTAGAAAATGGAGACAAATAGAGTAGCAATCTCAGTCATGCTCAAAGGGAACAACTACCTTCTTTGGGCAAAAACTACTAAAACCATTCTTAGAGGCCGAGGACTTTGGCAGTATGTTGAGCCAAAGGAGGAAGCGGAGGCGGTGGTGAGAAATGACAAGGAGGAAGCTAAGGAAGAGCAAGAAGAACAGTACACTCTTTCTCTTCTTCAAAGCTCACTAGAACCATCCATCTTGGCGGCCTACTCATATGCGGATACCGCTAAGGAGCTGTGGGATATACTCAAGGGAGTATATGGAAATGTGTCAAACATATCAAGGATATTTGAGGTGAAGAGGGCGCTGAATGAGCTTCAACAAGAGGAGAAGCCATTCAAGGAAATGTTTGGGGAGTATAGAAGCTTGTAGGCCGAGTTGGAGATCTTGAGGCCACAAACTATAGACCCCAAGGAGTTAGGTGAAAGGCGTGACCAAGACCAAGTGTTTGGGCTTCTCTTGGCACTCAATGCATCTTACAAAGACCTTATCAAGCACATACTTAGATTTGAGAAGCTGCCAAGTCTAGCGGAAGTATGTGGCTTGATACAAAGGGAGGAGGGCTCAAGAGACCTATTCCGAGCACCAAGTGAAGCTGCACATCTTGCAAAAAGGAATCTCATGTTTGAAAGAAGGGTGTTGGACTGTGAACATTATAAGATGAAAGGGCATACCAAGGAGAAGTGTTGGACTCTCCATCCGCATTTGAGGCCTAAGCGGCTAAGGGAGAGTGGAAGTGGGCATAAGGCCTTCATGGGGGTTGCACAACCAGTTGAGGATACTGTCAAAAGATCAGAGTTTGAGGCTCTTATCAAGAGCCTAGCTAAGTTAACAGAATCTGGTAAGAGTTTCCTCAGCTCTAAAAGCGCCATAAGGAAGGGTAAAATGATTGTAGATTCCGGAGCCTCTCATCACATGATTAAGGATCAAGACTTGTTAAAAAATCTTGAGCCTTATCATGGAAATGTACAAGTAGCTAATGGAAGCTCAGTTCCGATTGAAGGGATAGGAAAGTTAGAACTTTTCAAGAAGGAAACAAAAGCTTTATACATGCCTAGTTTCTCATCTAATCTTCTATCAGTTCATAAAGCTACAAAGGATTTGGATTGTGTAGCATTGTTTGGGACTGACTTTGTTAAGTTTCAGGACCCTAAAACAAACAATGTACTCGGAGAAGGGAAGGTAGAGGATGGTGTGTATCTTTTGGAAGCAAATAAACAAGAGGATCCAATGGCTCTTGGAATGAAGGCAAATGTAGAAGTTTCTGGTAGGAAGGAGATTGGAGATAGTCCATTATGGCATGAAAGGCTAGGACACCCAAGTTCAGCAATTCTCAAGATGGTCTTACCCAATCTCATTCAAGAAGAAGTAGTATGTGAAGCATGTGTACTAGGAAAACATTGTAGACAAGTTTTTCCTATCTCATCCACAACTTGTGATGAAGTTTTTGGCATTGTACACTCGGATGTATGGACCGCACCATGTAATTCAAGGGATCAATATAAGTACTTTGTTTCTTTCATTGATGATTACTCAAGATACACATGGGTCACACTCTTAAACTCCAAGGACCAAGTTTATGAAGCATTCACCAACTTCATCAACTATGTTTCTACACAATTCAAAACAACAATCAAGGTCTTAAGAAGTGATAATGGAGGAGAATATGTAAGCAAGAGATTTAAGGAGCTACTCAACAACTTTGGCATCATCCATCAAACATCTTGTGCATACACTCCACAACAAAATGGGGTAGCAGAAAGGAAAAATAGGCACCTAATGGAAGTAGCAAGGACTATCATGATTGCCAAAGGAGTACCTAAATCTCATTGGGGAGATGCGGTAATGACTTCAAACTATTTGATTAACTGGCTTCCAACAAAGAACTTGGAAGATAGATCACCGATTGAAGTGTTGTACAAAAAGAAACCAAGCTTACATCACCTTAAGGCATTTGGATGTAAGTGTTTCATGTTTCTACCAGAAGGACAAAGAAACAAGCTTGAACCTAGAAGCATGAAGTGTGTTTTCATTGGATACTCACCAACTCAAAAGGGCTACAAGGTCTACAATCCGGAGAAAGAAGGGTATATGTGTCTAGAGAGGTAAAGTTCAATGAAAAAGAAAGCTTTTATGGAGCCAAGAATCATGATACTCTTGAAGGTATAGTCTCATCATCTATGGATTGGATGCTGTTCAATGAAGCGCCAATAACAAGGGATGAAATACAAGGAGAGAATGCACCATCTGAGAGCATCATGGAACATGGAGATGCAGATGATACACATATGGAACCAGATCAGGACTCAGCTGAAGAAGAAGCGGATGTTGAGGAAGGAGAATCTGAGCCAACCATACCTCTAAGAAGAAGTACAAGACAGAGGCGACAACGTGTTTTCTATGGCTACAACAATTCTGCTATGCTCCAAGGAGAGTCTAGTACGAGTAATCTTCCTTGTGTGATAAGAGAGTGTCCTGAGCGTACGGCGAGCTTAGATCTCGATCCTATTGGCGACAGCATTCTCATATCACAAGGAGGAGATCACACTCAAACTAGTATTATCACATATCCAATTGAGCATTTCTATTCCTTGGCGACATTACCCATGGAGCATGAAGTGTTTCTCACAAAAATCAGCAAGGAATACATTCCTAGCTCATATGAAGAAGCATGTGAAAGTGAAGTATGGGTGAAAGCCATGGAAGAGGAAATGAAGTCCATGGAAAGGAATAATACTTGGTACTTAACCGACTTACCAAAGGATAAGAAGTCGGTTGGGAGTAGATGGGTGTATACAATCAAATACACAAGTGATGGGAAGATAGAAAGGTACAAGGCAAGGTTAGTAGCAAAAGGGTATACTCAAGTTTATGGGGAGGACTATACCGAGACATTTGCTCCGATTGCTAAGCTTCATTCCATAAGAATACTAATCTCAGTGGCAGTGAACTTAAAATGGGATCTATGGCAGATGGATGTCAAGAACGCATTCTTGCAAGGAGACTTGGAAGAAGAGGTGTATATGGATCCACCCCAAGGATATCATAAGGAAGGCAACAAAGTTTGCAGATTGAAGAAAGCAATCTATGGGCTGAAGCAATCCCCAAGAGCATGGTACCAAAGGCTAAGCGCTTGTCTGTTGGAGAGAGAGTTCATAAGATCTGAAGCTGATCACACATTGTTCACAAGACAAAGTGAAGGAGGAACGGTTGTGGTATTAATATATGTGGATGATCTAATCATCACAGGAAGTGACAAAGATGGAGTAGATCAAACCAAGAAGATCTTGAAGGCCGATTTTGATATAAAGGACTTGGGGGAACTTAAGTACTTCCTAGGAATTGAGATGACACGGTTTGAAGATGGAATGTTCATCTCTCAAAGGAAATATGTGCTTGATCTCTTAGAAGAAACTGGGAAGCTAGGATCCAAACCGGCTAAAACTCCAATAGAAGAAGGCTATCAAGATAGTCCTGAGGGGGAGCCTTTGGAGAACATTAAAAGATATCAAAGGATGGTGGGCAAGCTCATCTATCTTACTATCACTAGGCCGGATATTTGCTTTGCAGTAAACCGTGTGAGCCAACATATGCAAAAGCCAACCATGCAGCATTGGAACATGATTGAAAGGCTGCTAAGATATCTGAAAAACAATCCCGGAAAAGGCATATGTATGAAGGCTAATGGAAACACAAAGGTTCAAGGATATTGCGATGCAGATTGGGCTGGAGATAAGAAGGATAGAAAGTCCACATCCGGTTTTTGTACCTTTGTAGGAGGAAATCTAGTAACTTGGAGGAGTAAAAAGCAGAAGGTTATAGCCTTGTCTAGTGCTGAAGCCGAGTATAGAGCTATGAAGGAAGTGACGAAAGAACTTATTTGGGTAAAGGCATTCTTAGGGGATCTTGAAATACATGAAACTGAGGAAATGTTGCTATATTGTGATAATCAAGCTGCAATACATATAGCATCCAATCCGGTATTCCATGAAAGGACCAAACATATAGAGGTGGATTGTCACTTTGTGAGGGGAAAGATTCAAGAAGGAATCATTAAACCTGCCTTTGTAACAAGTGAGAACCAACTAGCTGATATCTTCACCAAAGCAACCTCATCTGTCACTTATGATCGCATCCATAGCAAGATCGGTCTAAAGGATCTTCACCGACCAATCTTGAGGGGGAGTGTTGAGATAGATGCTTATTCAAGTGATAGAGTAATCAAAAGGAATGAACTAGTTGAAAAGGAACTAGAAAAGAAAGGAAGCTGTTGGATATCAACTAGATAAGCAAACTAGGAAGCAAGGAGGTATGGGAGAAGGTATGGGCGCAGCATGGGTGAGGTATGGGCGCCATTTACTGTTGAGACACTGTTGGAGTAGCTCAGCCACAAGTCTCCTTCTCTTCTTCTCTCTTCTCCACGCCCCTTTCTTCTTCTCATTGTAAAGTCTATATATATCCTTGTAAATCTCTTGTAAAATATATGAGAAAGAAAAAGAAGCTAATAAGATTATTAAGACTTGCATAAACTCTCTCCATTCTTGCTATTCTTTCTCTCATTCTCCAATCATTCTTCATTCTCTCATAACTTCAAATCTATATTTCTACATAAGTCAGACATTATAAGTCAGCCGTAATAGAAACTAAGTCAGACATAATATAAACTAAAGTCAGTCATTACGTTATTTCAATTCATACCTTACTAGTAACATCAGCCTGTGATTCAGCGTCATCAGCATCAGATCGATCCATTTCAATATGTTCTTTGCGATCTTTCATCTCATACAGTTCATCTTGAAGACATCCAATTCTGTCTCCAAGTAAAGATATATTTTGACCAAATGTAGTAATCTTTTCTTCCACCCTACTTTGAAACTCAAAAAGATTTTTCTCCATTCCATCAAATCTTCTCAAAAGATGTTTAACTAATTCCACTATGCCAGATTGTTTGTCCTCTATAAGATGGTGCTCTTCCATTATATCTTTCGATTTCAACGTTACATCATCAATGTTTGGATTTAATGGGCTAATGGACTTACTCGAATCATCATCACCTTTTGATTTCTTCCTAGGCGGTTCTATAAGATCAGCTTTCCATTTTTTTTCTTATTCTTCTTTGCTAGGACGATAGCATCATTAACCTTCACATCCCAATACCCTTCGACGAAACGCTCTTCAATTATGTCGACTACCAAGTTATGAAGCTCTTCATCTACACATTGGTCGCCATTGGTAAAAGGATAAATATTATCAACGGGCGGCACGATCATCTTTCTTACACGAACCTAGTAAGATATTCCAAGAACATCAGAAGATAAGTCAGCCATAAGAGAAACGAAAGTCAGCCCATAATAGAAACATAAGTCAGCCATAAAAGAAAACGAAAGTCAGCCCATAATAGAAACATAAGTCAGCCATAAAAGAAACAAAAATTAGCCATAAAAGAAAATCAAAGTCAGCCATAAAAGAAACTAAAGTCAGCCATAAAAGAAACGAAAGTCAGCCATATAAGAAACGAAAGTCATCCACAAAAGAAAACGAAAGTTAGCCATAAAAGAAAACAAAAGTCAGCCCATAATAGAAACATAAGTCAGCCATAAAAGAAACGAAAGTCAGCCATAATAGAAACGAAAGTCAGCCATAATAACTTACCCGACCATGTGTGCTAATCTCTTTGTTAATAACCTCGTCCAAATCAGGTCGAGTACGTGTTCCGCCCCATTTGAGGAATGGAATTTCATTTTTATCAACGATTCTACCAAAACGCTCACCAAATATCGTTATTTATTCAAATGCCCAAAAGAGAAGGGCATGCACGCAATCATTAAGCGTGTATCCATTTCCATCTAACTGCGCATTATTAACACCTTCAATAAGAGATTTATAAGCAACTAAACCCCAACAATAGTCATCAATCCATTCATCTTTAAAGACTCTTTTCGCAGCTTCTAGCGGTATTCTCGAGTTGTGATGTAGACCATAGATCCCCATATGTAGGACACATAACAACCCCACCATTTTCCGCTCTTCATGATTCCATCCCGAACACTTACCAAACACATTAGCCAATTCATCCCACTTTGGGCCACCTGCACACCCTCTAAGAATACCCAATTTCTCCCAAAACATTGCATAATCGGGTTCACATGATTCTATACTAGGCGGCTCCGTCTTTAGGCGAGTTATGTCGACAAACTCATCTAAACCTAATCTTATTGGCTGTCCCCCAATTACAGACCAAATTTCATTTACACTCTTTATGAGCAACTGATGAGAAAGAAGATATTGCACAATCTTCGCAGACCACTGATAATCACTGTCCACTAACTTATGAATTATTCCTAATTTAGTGCTCTTGATTTCATTCCACACATCAATCCCTATTGCATCTCGGACAGATGATAAACTCGATGAAAGACAATTGTGGTTCATACTCTTATTGTGCAAGGGAACTTTTCCTTCTTTATAACGTCTAGGAGGGTATTTACTTGGTCCATCCATCTGCGTCAAACACATAAATTAAACATAAGTCAGCCATCAAGCAACTAATAAATCAGCCAGAAAAATAAGTCAGCCATAAAATAACCTATAAGTCAGCCATAAATCAACCCATAAGTCAGCCATAAAATATTTTATAAGTCAGCCAGAAACATAAGTCAGCCATAAAGAAATCCATAAGTAACCCTAGGCAATAACCCTAAAATTTCTTACTAGTTAAACATTACGCCGAGAGTTTTCTCAGTGATGGAGTACGACGACAGAGAATGCGATTTCAAGGGAGCGAGAGAGATGAGATGCCAGAGCGAGATAGCAAGAGAGCGAGACAGCGAGACAGCGACACAGCAAGAGAGCGAGAGAGAGATGAGAGAGCAAGAGAGATATGAGATTTTGGTAGGTAGGGTTTTTTTAATGCTAAAATAGAAACTGAATATGTTAGTTATAAAGTTATAAAAGATGAAATGTTTCAGTTTCCAACTGTTACAAACAAAAAACCCAAAGGGCATAAATGATATTTACATGACGATTTGTATTGTTCTAGTAATTCTAAAACTAATGGGTACATTCTAGTAATATATGGTAAAATGTAGTATATTTGAGTTTTTCTCTCAATAGTATTTGGAAAATGAAATAATATTGTAGTTTAGTTGATAGTTACAACAAAATCATAGTCTCAATCGTCGTATTTATTTTTGAAAAAATCTACTAATTATTGGTCAATATTCTTTACTAAATTATTGTCATAACCATCCTCATTGATTGCAACTATATATTATTTGACTTGATAATATATTATGATTCATCCAAATTTAATTAAAATAAATTTCCACACACAACATATAAAGAAATTGTTCTCATAGATAAACAAACATAGATCATCCTACAATTAGAACATAAACAAATATAAATATGATCATAAGATAAGAGAAACAAACATAGATATAGTCCTAAGATAAAAGAGAAAAAACAGAGCTATAAACACTGCTTCTCTTTCTCGACCGAGATCTCTGTCCGGCCGTTTTTCTGAGTTCCTTTGGCTCAATTGTTTGTTTTTTCCATTAGGGATTATTCTTAGCGGTTGCGTTTACTTATTAGTAACCGATTTCAACTTCCAAAACCGCCATGGATATACGTAGTCTATATAAAGCTTGTTTCTTCTTTTCTTTTCTGTCTCAATTTTAACTTTGAAACAATAATGAGTGATATTAGGAAGTATATGCAAGACATAAAACTTGGTGTCAATGATGCATCAATTTCATTACCCAAATCTGTTTGTGTCCAAGCGGCATGAACAAATTTATTTTCTATCATTGGCTGTTTGGTGAATCCAAGGAAGCAAAAAAATGAAAGCATTGATTGGAAACCTGAAATGAATTTGGTGTTAGAAGCGACATTGAAGACTCTGCAAAACGACACCGCTCCTACAGTTGGGTCATAAAACAATCAGAGAATGGGCCGCAAAATGCAAAGCCCACACAAGGCGTGAAGCCTCTTCCACAACGGTCTGATGTACTTGCTAATGACGTCAAAGACAGAGCAAAAACAGAGCATCGAAACACGACAAGACTGAAGACCTGCACAGATCAAACGGTGCTGAAAAATAAGTTTAAATCTCTAGCACTGCTAGCCACATGTTAAGGAGACATATGTTTGTATTAGGGTTTGTGTAAAAACTCTATATAAGAGAAGAGTTCAACTGTAAGAACGTTATGAAAAGAAAAATGAAAGAAAACTTTATCTTCAACCTCTCTCTCTAAATTTCTTCTTCTTTCATGGTATCAGAGCCATGGCTCTCAGTTTAGATCTCTATTCTTCTCCTGCTATCAACATTACAAACTGCGTCACCATAAGGCTCAGTGAGCGTAACTATCTTCTATGGAAAACTCAGTTTGAGTCCTTCTTGTCTGGACAAAATCTCCTAGGATTCATAAATGGCTCTTTTCCTGCTCCTACTCCATCTATTCCATGCCCAGGTGTTGACGGTCAAACCACAGAAGTTGCAAATCCGGACTATCTTGCTTGGCATAAGTCAGATCAAGTAGTAAAAGCCTGGCTCCTAGGCTCTCTCTCAGAAGACATTCTATCAGAGGTTGTCTCAGCTAATACTGCTAAAGAAGTGTGGCTTCTCCTCGCAAATCACTTTAACCGGGTATCTTCCTCTCGCCTCTTTGAGCTTCAAAGAAAACTGCAAAAATAGAAAAGAAAGAAAAATCTATGTTTGATTATCTGAAAGAGATTAAGAGCATTTGTGAGCAGTTAGCCTCTGTTGGAAATCCGGTAAGCGAAAAAATGAAAATTTTTGCTGCTCTCCATGGCCTAGGTAGAGAATATGAGCCTATTAAAACCTCTATTGAAGGGTCTATAGATAACTTTCCTAATCCATCTTTTGAAGATGTTGTTCCTAGATTAACAGGCTATGCAGATCGTCTCATAAGCTATGAAACCGCAAGCTCCATTACTCCTCACTAGCCTTCAATACAATCCAAACTTCTACAAACATGAGCTATCAAAATAACAGAGGTAGAGGTCAGCCTTACAGCCGAAATGGAGGAAGAGGTAGGGGTTTCTACTCAACTAGAGGTCGCGGTTTCCATCAGCAAATTTCGCCTGTATCTAGCTCCTACAACAATGAAAACAGACCTGTGCGTCAAATTTGTGCAAAACAAGGGCATGTTGCTTTAAAATGTTGGCACAGATTTAACAATACTTATCAAGAAGAGGAGATACCAACAGCGTTAGCAGCTCTTAGAATTACAGACGTTTCAGAACAAGGAGGACATGAATGGTATCCGGATTCAGGAGCAACTGCACATGTAACCAGTTCACCTCACTATTTGCAACAATCGCAGCCTTACTTAGGAACAGATACAGTCATGACTGGGGACGGTAATTGTTTACCTATTACTCATACAGGATCGGCTTTGCTTCCAACTATGTCAGGTACATTACCTTTAGAAGATGTACTTGTTTGTCCTGACATTGCAAAATCTCTCTTATCTGTTTCAAAGCTCACCTGTGATTATCCTTGTTCTGTTAAATTTGACTGTGATGGGGTGCGTATTAAGGACAAGGAAACAAAGAAGCTTCTGGTTCTGGGAAGAAATAACAATGGTTTGTACAAGCTTGAAGATTTGCAGAAACAAGTTTTTTACTCAAACCGGCAACAAGCTGCTAGTGAAGAGGTGTGGCATAGGAGGCTTGGTCACGCAAACTCTCAAGTTTTGCAGCTACTATCATCACGTCAAGCTATATCTATCAATAAGCGATCCAAGACAACATGTGAAGCATGTCAACTCGGAAAAAGCATTAGTCTACCCTTCCCATCTTCTACTTTTGTAGCTTCTAGAGTGTTAGAAAGAAACCACTGTGACCTGTGGGGTCCTTCTCCCATTGTCTCAGTTCAAGGATTCCGATATTATGTTGTGTTTATTGACAATTGGTCTCGCTACTGCTGGTTTTATCCTTTGAAGAAGAAATCAGACTTCTATTCTATCTTTGTTCTGTTTCAAAAGTTTGTTGAAAACCAATACAACACCAAGATCAAGATTTTTCAATGTGATGGAGGTGGGAAATTCATAAGTAATCAATTTCTTACTCACCTGCAACCGGAATACAACAATTCATCTCCTGTCCTTACACGCCTCAGCAAAATGGATTAGCAGAGCGCAAACATCGCTATATTGTTGAACTTGGATTATCAATGATGTTTCAAGCGAAAGTTCCCCAATGCTATTGGGTGGAAGCATTCTTTACATCTAGCTTTCTGAGCAATACTCTGCCGACTTCTGTTCTGGAGAAAAGTGTCTCACCATATGAGAAAATTAGTGGAAAGAAACCAGACTACACATCTCTGAGATCTTTTGGATGTGCATGTTACCCAATGTTAAGAGAGTATTCTTCAGATAAATTTGATCCTAAATCTCTCAAATGTGTGTTTTTGGGATACAGTGACAAATACAAAGGGTATAGATGTATGTTTCCACCTACTGGAAGAGTATATATCAACAGACATGTAATGTTTGATGAGAATGACTTCCCTTTCTCTGATATTTATCTTTCTCATCACATCTCTGCAAACACTGCAATCTCAAGCGCTTGGCAACAAAGCTTCCTTCATCCCTTATCTTCAAATACAACCGAAGAAATACCACTAAGTCATCAAGAAAATCAACAGTCTGTTAGTTCTCCAAATTTCATAACAACAGGTTCCTCTATTCATCAACAAACAATTAAAATCCCAAATGCAGTACCGAGTGATTCAGTTTGTGTCAAGGAAAAAAGAGAATGTTCTGGGCGTACGGCAGACTTAGATTCTGTTCCTATAGGCGACAGCATTCTTCTCTCATCCACGGACATGACTGACTCTCAATCAAGTTCTTCTATTTCAAGATCCAGCCTAGATTCCCAAGATGACTTATCTCCTCAAAACACATCCGATTTAGCACCTCATCTTCCTCTGCCTACTCCTCAAAACCTTCATCCTATGATTACAAGAGGAAAAGAAGGCATAAGAAAGCCTAATCCCAAGTATGTAATGATGATCCAAAAACTTCCATATCCGGAACCACAAACGGTTTCTGAAGCCTTAAAAGATAAAGGGTGGACTAATGCAATGAAGGAAGAAATGGAAACCTGTGCAGAGACAAATACATGGTCATTAATCCCAAATACACCTGATCTTCATGTTCTTGGATGCAAATGGGTTTTCAGAACAGAGCTTAAAGCAGATGGATCCTTAGATAAACTAAAAGCCAGATTAGTTGCACAAGGATTTAATCAAGAAGAGGGTATTGATTATTTTGAAACATATAGTCCCGTTGTGAGAACTGCAACAGTTCGTTTAGTTCTTCATGTTGCCACAGTTATGCAATGGGAGCTCAAACAAATGGATGTAAAAAATGCCTTCCTACATGGTGATTTAAAAGAAGATGTTTATATGAAGCAGCCAACAGGTTTTGTGGACAGCTCCAAACCAACTCATGTGTGTAAACTAAACAAATCAATCTATGGTTTGAAACAATCTCCAAGGGCTTGGTTTGATAAGTTTAGTAATTTTCTTCTTGAGTTTGGATTCTTTTGCAGCATTCCTGATCCATCTCTGTTTGTTTACACCCGTAACAAAGATGTAATATTACTTCTGCTGTATGTGGATGATATGGTTATCACTGGAAACAGCTCAAACATCCTTACCTCTCTGCTTCAAGAATTGAACAAGCAATTTCGGATGAAAGATTTGGGACAACTAAACTACTTCCTTGGAATTCAAGCTCAATTCCTTTCTGATGGGTTGTTTCTATCCCAACAGAGATACGCTGAAGCTCTTCTAATATCCGCTCAAATGGAGAATTGTGCACCAATGCCCACACCACTACCGTTGCAACCAGATAGGGTACAAGATCAAGACATAATGTTCTCAAACCTAACTTACTTTCGAAGTCTGGCAGGTAAACTACAATATCTCACTCTAACAAGGCCTGACATTCAATATGCAGTAAATTTCATTTGCCAGAAAATGCACGCTCCTACACTCTCAGATTTTCATTTGCTCAAGCGGATATTGAGATATGTAAAAGGAACCGTATCAATGGGAATATCTTTCTGCAAACACTCAGATTTCACCTTGAAAGCCTATAGTGACAGTGATTATGCGGGTTGCAAGACAACAAGACGTTCTACAGGAGGCTTCTGTACCTTTCTTGGTAACAATCTCATATCCTGGTCATCAAAGAAACAAGAAACAGTAGCTAAAAGCTCCACTGAAGCTGAATATCGAAGTCTCTCTGAAACAACGTCTGAAATCACTTGGATAAATAATATGCTACGTGATATCGGTGTGCTACAACCAGTTACACCCGAACTATACTGTGATAACTTGTCAGCAGTCCATTTGTCAGCTAATCCAGGATTCCATGGTAGAACAAAGCATTTTGACACTCATTTTCATTACGTTAAGGAACGTGTAGCTCTGGGATCCTTAATTGTCACACATGTGCCAAACTATCACCAGCTAGCTGATATCTTAACAAAGTCATTACCACGACCAGCTTTTGAATCGCTAAGGTTCAAACTTGGTGTTCATCTTCCCGCCACACCAAGTTTGAGCGGGGCTGTTAGAAGCGACATTGAAGACTCTGCAAAACGACACCGCTCCTACAGTTGGGTCATAAAACAATCAGAGAATGGGCCGCAAAATGCAAAGCCCACACAAGGCGTGAAGCCTCTTCCACAACGGTCTGATGTACTTGCTAATGACGTCAAAGACAGAGCAAAAACAGAGCATCGAAACACGACAAGACTGAAGACCTGCACGGATCAAACGGTGCTGGAAAATAAGTTTAAATCTCTAGCACTGCTAGCCACATGTTAAGGAGACATATGTTTGTATTAGGGTTTGTGTAAAAAATCTATATAAGAGAAGAGTTCAACTGTAAGAACGTTATGAAAAGAAAAATGAAAGAAAACTTTATCTTCAACCTCTCTCTCTAAATTTCTTCTTCTTTCATTTGGGGTATGGAGAATGCAACGGTTGGTCGAATGGTGGATGCAAGAAGATTTCAATTTGTGTTTCAGTCTGAAGAACCTTTGAACTTGCTTCTTCATCGTGGGCCTTGGTCATTTAGTGAGTAGATGTTAGTGACTCATAAATGGATCTCAAATATGCCGGAGGCTACAATGAAGATTATACCATTCTGGGCCCAAATTCATGATATACCGATTCAATATTTAACTCTGGAGATGGTGGAGATCATTGAAATTTTGTTTGGACATGTATCTGTATTGATTTCGATGAGAATGCTACAAGAGTGGATTTTGTTTGTGTCAGAATTGACTGGAATAACGATCATCCCCTTCATTTCAAGAAGGAGTTCCTCTTTGGTCATAATGAAAGTTTGATCTTGTCTTTGTACTACGAGCGTCTTAAAAACCCTTGTTAAACCTGTGGAATGTTAACTCATGAGAAAGAAGAATGTCCAGTAAGGCCTTAGACACACTAGGTACTTTAATTTGAAAACAATGCAATCACAAGAAATGGTAACTGGCATATCAAGGTGTACTGTAACCAAAGAAACCTCTGAAAGCTTCATCTAGAGAAAGCACAACCGAGATTCTTTCCCAAAGGTATAAAAAACAGATAAACTTGGAAGCTAGACTCATAAATAATGTTGTATGTGAACCAATGCAGAATGTCTTTGTAAGTGGAAGCATTATATTCTTACTTTTATTGACGATGCTTCTAGAATGGTGTGGATGGTTTTTTATATAAGTCAAGTCTGATTGAAAATCCGGTTGAAAATCAATCATGGATTAAGATCAAGAAACGTAGAACTGACAGAGGGACTGAGTACCTGTCTGGAGAATTCACCAAACCTCTAGAAGAATTTGGGATTGAGATACAATTAACAGTTGCGTACTTCCCATAGCAGAACAGGATGTCTGAAAGAAGAAATAGAAGCTTAGTAGAAATGGCATGAGCCATGCTTAAAGCCAAAAACTCACCTATAATGTTATGGGTTGAGCCAGTTTACTATGCTGTCTACATCTAGAACAGAATACCTACTAGGTCTCTGAAGAACAAGACTCCATATGAAGCTTATAATGGATTCAAACCTCAGGTTGATCACATATGGGTGTTTGGAAGCATGTCATATGTGCATATACCAGACGAAAAATGGAGAAAATGGGATGAAAAATCTAAAAATGCAATATTTGTTGGCTACACCTCTCAGACAAAAGGCTACAAGACCTACCATTCAGAAGAAGACAAAATGGAAATTTCTAGAGATGTAATTTTCGATGAAGGTTACAAATGGGACTGGAATCACAACAAAGCAGTGAGACAATACAAAGTCTCATCTGAATTTCAAGTTCAAGATGATGGCCCGAATGTTGATAACTCTGAATTCAATGATGATGAAGTTGCAATGACATAAATATCAACCTCAAATCAAAATAAACATGGTAGATACTCAAGTCAACTAAATCAGAAGACTCGTTCACTAAATGACATTCTCCTCAATGCTCCTTATGTAAACATAAAGTACTCTGGAGACTGTGAAGGGTGCTATTCAAGTACTGAAGAACCTACAGTATTCAAAGAAGCCACTAAAGCATATGAAGTGGGTTGATGAAAGAAAGAAGAAATATACATGATCAAGAAGAATTAGAAATTATAACTTATAGAAAAGCTTTCAACAAGAATGTAGTAGGAGTCAAATGGCTATACAGGCGGAAGACCGTTGCTAAAAGAAACACAATTAGGCACAAGGCCAGACTTGTTGCCAATGGTTTCACACAAAAATATGGAAAAGACTATCTCGAAACCTTTGTACCAGTGCCAAAGCATTAAACAATCAGGCTTCTTCTTGCAGTGGCTGCTCAAAGGAAATAGAAGCTATTTCAACTTGATGTCAAATCTGCATTCTTAAATGGGAACATACAGGAAACATTTTATGCTGAACAAACCACCTGGATTTGAAGAAGAAGGAAACGCTGAATATGTTCTCCATCTTTAAAGTTCTATATGGTCTAAAACAAGCACCTAGGCCTGGTATACAAGAATTAATGAGTTATTTCAAAGAAAACAGTTCCATAGAAGTGATAATGATCCTACTCTCTATACAAAGGGAAAATTCTGGTGGTATGTATGTAAACGACCTCATAGTAACTGGTGATGATGGATGAGTTCAAGGCTTCAATGAAAGATGAGTTTGAAATGTCAGACCTAGGACAACTCAACTACTTTCTCGGCCTAGAAATAAATCAGAATGACATCTGTACCTCGACGTCTCAAGAATGCTATGTTAAGAAACTCCTAAAGAAGTTTCATATGGAGGACTGCAATGCCATGTCTATTCCTTTACTTCCTAATATTTATATAGTATTTGATGGTTTTTAACTATAATTTAAGCATATTTTCTCCTATTTTAGAGTCTACTAAGGTGATTTTGCGTTTGGATTGACGTTTGATGCACTAGGAGTGGAGATTTTAGCACAGGATCAAGAAGACACGTTTCTGGAGCTCAGATCGATCGAGTTGACACAGAATGATCGATCCGGCTTCAGATCGATCAATCCGGTTACAGATCGATCGATCTCTTTTGCGCGAACAACTAGATTGATCATTCCAGCCCTAGAACGATCGATCCAACCTCCAAATTACTCCTACGAGAAAAAAGGAAAATCGTGAAAACCATATATATAGTTATTTTCAGCCATTGTTTAGACACGGTTTTATTTTCTATTTGAGACCTAGCTATTTGTGAACCTTGGGGAGACGAGTCAGAATACATCTTTGAGAAGATTTCTGAACCCTTTCTGATTTCTATTTTTATTGATCATGAGTTTCTTTTCATCTCTTGCATGTTTCTCTATTGCCATGTCTGAGTAGTTTCATAGTTAGGTTTAGGGTTTCAAAGGAATCTCAAAATTATTGAATCAGACACAGATATGAATGATTTTAGGTTCTTCATCTATTGTTAATCTTATTGCTTGAATTAGATTAGCTAACTAGTTCCTAATCTAAGGTTTAATCTATTTACCAAAAGTGGTATAGGTTGCTGGAAAGAACATAGATGAGCGTATTATCCTTAGCCAACGAAAGCTGATGTTAAGGCAATCCGTGAACATTTTGAACCTGCTCTTTAATGTTTGTTTAGAATTCTAAGTTCAAATTACAGTTTAGATACTTAAGTTGCTAGATAAAATAATTGATACCATGACAGTGGATTGGTTATACATTGATGTTTGAGTTCTATATGGTTCTTATTAGTCCCTGAATTATTGTCTGATTCATGATCTCTGAGTTCCTGCGAATTACCTTTTACATAGCGCTTTTTAATTCATAAGTCACCTTGTTTATTTAGTTATTTTGTTTACATCTCAACAAACTTCTTATTTATGTTTTAGCTTAATTTCATTCCCACATAATCGTAGTGTAACATTGGTCTCTGTGGATTCGATCCCTACAATACTATAACATTTGATGTGCACTTGCATTTGTTAAATTAGGGTTAAAACTCTGAGACATCAAATTTTTGGTGCCGTTGCCGGGGACCAATTGCGTTACCTTCGAATGTAAGACTAAAATTTAGTCTAAGATTTACTAACAAGTTCTGTATTTCTCTCTTGTGTGTGTTACAGGTTTATGCATAGGAGAACTGAATCATCTGATAATATCCTGCAGCTCACAAATCAAGAATTGACAAGAACCGAACGAACTAACAAAAAGAAAGGAAAGTCGAAACAAGCCAACATGGGTGATCACATCAACAACCGAGCACTCGCTGATGCTCAAGCTGCTACAGCAGCACAACTACATGATATGCAAAGGCAATTCCAGCGGTTACTAAATCAGCAGCAACAACAGCCACATCATGCTATTGGAGATGTAGATACACCTCACACTTTCTATCAGAACAGAGCTGCCATTTGTCCTCCAGAACCAGCAAGACAAGAATATGAGATCAAATCTCAGTTGATCACATTGGTGAAGCAGCATCAATATCACAGTCTACCTTCAGAAAACCCCATGGATCACATAGAAAACTATGAGGAAATTTGCAGAACCACCAAGACAAATGGAGTACCTGCTGATTACATTAAGTGCAAGCTCTTCCACTTTTCTTTGGCAGATAAGGCATTGAGATGGCTTAAATCTCTCACAACTTGGAATGAAGTTATATTTGTTTTTCTGGACCAGTTTTACATTAAAAGCAAGACAGCCACTCTGAAAAACAAGATTACTAATTTTGGACTACATCAGGGAGAACCTTTCTGCGAAGCTTGTGAGAGATTTAAAAAATATCGCAGGGAATGTCCTCATCACGTATATTCAGATGAACAGCTCCTGGGCATATTTTATGATGGAGTCGATTGGGACTGTAAAAATGCTTTGAATGCTGCAAGCAATGGTGATTTCATGACTAGAAGTATAAATGGAGCATATCAATTTATTGAGAATTTAGCTTCAAGCTCTAGTACTAGATGCCCAGAATATGATCGAGGGAAAAAGGTCAGCAATGTGGACTCTCAGAAGATAGAAGAGTTGACTGCAAAAGTGAGTATGTTGATGAAGGCAAATCAGAGAAATATTCAGCTGTGTGAAGATGGATCAGACGCAATTTATTGTCAATAAATGGCTGAGGAAGAATTTGATGAGTTTCAGAAAGTGAATTATGTGAATGGACAAGGGTTTGTGCAAAACAGGGGATTCAATCAAAACTACAGAAATCATCCGAATCTATCTTATAGGAGCACAAATGTTAAAAACCCACATGATCAAGTCTACCCACAGCAGGTGATCTCCCAGGGACAGCAGTTTCAAGGAAAAACGTTCGTGCAAAATTCGGACGTCATTGGTAATTTTCAGGGATTTTCACGACAGAGTGGCGTGCAAATCCAGCTTTTCAGAAAACATTTCAGGGTAAAAATTTTGTTCAAAATTTGGACCAGAACAAATTCAGAGTGGATTCCAGCAGAAACAACCATTTAACAACTTCCAGACAGCACCTCAAACCTCATCTAACAATGCTCAAGATAAATTTAAGGTTCTTATGCAATAACTTCTTCTACAGGAACAAAAATCTTCTAATGAGATCAATCTGAAGGTGGACAACATGTACAGTGATCTTAACAGAAAGTATGAGGCTGTCTATACTCACATGAAACTGATAGACACTCAAATTTCTCAGACCGCAGATGCAATGCAGAGATAGTAGGGAGTCCTTCCAGCGAAGGGTGAGCAGAATCCTATAAAGGAATTTATCAATGCTGTTGCACTGAGGAGAAAAATACAGATGCTTGTATAGTTATTGAATCTAGAAGAGAGAGAAGAACATAGAATGATAAAGTTGCAGATCCTGCTGATGAAGAAATTGCACCACCGCCTGTGCGTGTCTATACTCCAAGGATCACTTACCCTACTCGTCCAAAAAAATCACGGAAGGACGTGGAAGAAGCTAAGTGCAAAGAGATGGTTGATGATCTCATAGTAAAGGTACCTCTTGCTGATGCAGTCCAGATGATGCCAGCAATGAAAAGATACATGAAGATTTTAGTGACAAGTAAAGTGTCTGGTGAAGAAGACTATGTGAAGGTTACATGACTGCAGTGCTGTACTGCAAAACAAAACAATAAAAAAGCTTGGAGATGCAGTACAACACTGCAGTCTTTACTAACCTTCACATAGTGTGATTTGTTCTGTCTGTGCAGATTGGATCGCTTACTTTTGCTTGCTTAATGTGATCTAGGTTCCAGTGTCAACTTGATGCCATACTCTGTGGCTAAGCGACTTGGACTCACAAAATTCAAACCAACCAAAATCTCTTTGGTTTTTGCTGATCATTCTGTGAAATTGCCTGTTGGAATTTTAGAGGATTTATATGTGAGGATTGGAAATGCACTCATCCCTGCAGATTTTGTGGTTTTGGAACTGGAAGAAGAACCAAATGATCCTCTGATTCTATGACGACCATTCCTATGCACTGCATGAGCGATGATAGATGTCCGGAATGGTAGAATTGATCTCCACCTGGGAGATATTATTATGAAATTTGAGATGAACAAGCTGTTGAAGAAAACAATGCTAGATGGACAGACATTCTAGATTGATGATTCTTTAGAGGTCTCTGATGAAGTAGCAGAGGAAATCTTAGTGGATGATCCTCTATAGATAGCATGGACACAAGCTGAGAGTTAGTATGGATTTCTCAGTGAGGATACAACTGAGTATGCTGAGATATTAAATGCAAACAAATCAATGGAAGACACAATAGCTTACATGAGCTTGGATAACGCTGCAGAAAAACTTCCAGCAAAAATTAACTCAGCGCCTCCTACCTCAGTCTGGAGCGAGCAGAAAGCTCCAAAGGTAGAACTCAAAACACTTCCAGCTGGGCTAAGGTACACATTTCTTGGTCCTAACTCCATTTACCCTATGATAATCAATTCTATGTTGAACAATTCTGAAACTGCTCTGCTTCTGTGTGAACTTAGAAAGTTTCGTAGAGCCTTAGGCTATTCACTTGATGATATCATAGGAATTTCCCCTGATTTTTGTATGCATAGGATCCATCTAGAAGATGAATCAATGACTTCTATCAAATATCATAGGTGGCTAAACCCAAATCTAAAAGATGTTGTAAAGAAAGAGATAATGAAACTTCTAGAAGCGGGTAAATATATGATATCTCAGATAGTAATTGGGTGAGCCCGTTCCATGTTGTGCCAAAGAAAGGTGGGGTAACAGTCATTAGGAATGATAAGAATGAGTTAATCCCGACTAGAACTGTTACAGGGCATAGGATGTGTATATATTATAGGAAGTTGAATGCTGCTACTCGAAAATATCACTTTCCCCTGCCTTTTATTGACCAGATGCTAGAAAGATTGGCTATCCACCCTTACTACTGCTTTCTAGATGGTTATTATGGTTTCTTTCAGATTCCCATTCACCCAGATGATCAGGAGAAGACCACATTCACATGTCCTTATGGCACTTTTGCTTATCGCAGAATTCTATTTGGTTTGTGTAATACTCCAGCGACATTCCAGCGATGCATGATGTCAATTTTTACCAACTTAATAGAAAACATAATGGAGGTTTTTATGGATGATTTTTCTGTTTATGGTTCATCTTTCTTTGTTCATCTTTCTAATCTATGTAGGGTCCTTCAGAGATGTGAGGAGAAACATCTTGTGCTGAACTGGGAAAAATATCACTTCATGGTCAGAGACGGGATTGTCTTAGGATACAAGATTTTAGAGAAGGGAATTGAGTTGGATAAACCAAAATCTCTAGACCAATGACTCAACTGCTATGCAAAGATGTGAAGTTTGATTTTGATGGTGCTTGTCTAGAGGCTTTCCATACAATCAAAGGAGCACTTATCAGCACACCAATTGTCCAACCACCAGACTGGGAGTTGCCATTTGAGGTAATGACCGATGTAAGTGATTATGCGTAGGAGCTTTTCTGGGGCAGAGAAATGATAAGAAACTTCAGGTCATCTACTATGCCAGCAGAACATTAGATGACGCCCAGTGTAAATATGCTACTACTGAGAAAAAACTTCTAGCTATTGTGTTTGCCTTTGAGAAGTTTAAGTCTTATTTTATGGGGTCTACGGTGATTGTACATACTGATCATGCTGCTTTGAAGTGTCTTCTCACCAAAAAAGATGCCAAACATAGGCTACTGCGATGGATTCTCTTGCTGCAGGAATATGATCTGGAGATCAAGGACAAGAAAGAGATTGAGAATGAAGTTTCTGATCATTTGTCTAGACTGCGAATAGAAGAAGATGTCTAGACTACCTGAGGAGAATGTTTATGCCATCAGCATTGGCACTGCGCATACCACTAAGGTTCCACAGATGCCATGTTTTGGTGAGATTGCTAATTACATAGTTGCAGAGAAAGAACCAGACAACTTTGTTGGGTATAGGAAAAAGAAGTTCCTAAAAAATATAAGACATTATTTCTGGGATGAACCATACTTGTATAAGCAATACTCAAATGGTGCTTTTTAGGCGATGTGTTTCACTGCCATGGTTCAAATTATGCTGGACATTTTGCAGCCTTCAAGACAGTGTCTAAAGCTTTACAAAGTTCAGAGTACCTCGGGTTGTGATTAGTGATGGGGGATATCATTTCATCAATAAACTTTTTGAGAATCTGCTGAAAAGCATGGAGTTAAACACAAAGTTACCACCCCTTACCACCCACAGACAAGCGGACAGGTAGAGATTTCTAACAGAGAGATCAAAAGCATTCTGCAGAATACTGTGAACCCAACAAGAAAGGATTGGACTGTTAAACTCGATGATGCTCTATGGGTCTACAGAACTGCATATAAGACACCACTAGGCACAACTCCCTTCTATATTGTCTACGGAAAAGCATGTCACCTACCGGTTGAGCTAGAATACAAGGCAACATGGGCTGTGAAGTTACTGAACTTTGACATTAAACCGGCCTCTAATAGAAGGATGATGTAGTTAAATGAGTTGGACGAAATTCGCAACAGAGCATATAAAACTCCAGAATATATAAAGAGCGGAGTAAGTCCTACCATGAGAATAAAATAATTGCCCATAACTTCACTCCGAATGATCAGGTACTACTTTTTAACTCCCATCTGAAACTTTTTCCAGGGATGTTAAGATCGCGATGGTCTGCTCCTTTCACCATCAAGGAGGTGAGACCATATGGAGCTGTAGTGTTGTTGGACACTACAGGCGGCGAGTTTATGCTCAATGGTCAGAGGAATAAACCATATCTGGTTGACACCAAAATCACTGAAGGTGACACGTTCCCGCTCAGTGATCCACCTCAAGCTTAGACGGCATCAATAGAACGACCACATTTACAACAGAACGATCGATCCTCTTCTGGATCGATCAATCCGGGGCCTGTGTAAGTCCCAATTTTTATTTTTGGTTTACTCCGGTTTTAATCATCCAACTTAAACACCTTTTCTTCTTCTTCCTCACCGCAAATCACCATTCCTCACACAAAAAAATCTCTATCAAACCCTAAGTTTCTCAATTACTACTCGTTTTGGTTGATTCTTGTGTCTATTTTGCTTGAATTTTCATTCTCTCTCTGAAACTTTCATCCATATTCTCGATCTACAAAGGTACACGTCTCTTTCTCCACTTTTTCACTTCGAAATTTCATATCTCACAAGTTTGCAATTAGGTAGTTTATTTGATTTTTAAAAGAAGTCTTAGTTAGATTATCAATTCTGGGTTGAATCTGCATGTTAAATAGCTTAGATTACCTGATTTGAGTAGATTTAGGAAACAAAATCGTGAACAAGACGAAGCGGATCAATCGATCCACTCCCAGATCGATCATTCTGATGATGTCAAATAGATCGATCCAAATTGTCCGAAAAAAACAAAAAAAAATCTTTCATGCTTTTGAGGTTATGAATTGCTGCAAGAATGATTATCTTCTATCTTATTCAATGCCGTTGATTTCTATTATTCTGAGTTTCTGACTTATATGCATCACGCCGGGCCAAACTAACCTCAAAAGGATGTTCTACCAAACCTCAACAGCAGCGGAAGGATAAAAAGTAGTTACTGATTCTTATGATCCGCGTATGGAATCCGATGACAGCGATTCTACAACGAAGTACACCACGGCTCCTTGGCCCCGACCATATAACACACCCATCATGGGTACTGACATTCTCGTCATCCCATGTGAGACTATTGCATCGATGCAGAAGAGCACTAACTACATCAGCCGGAAGTTTGGTGATCCATGGGCACGGTTTAACAGTGTGTGTTACAATGGTTTATTACGGATTCAGATGGCTCTGACCAAGTATGTCGATTGTTTAGCTTTGCAGAGAATGGGTATAGCTGATGATGTTCAAGCTATGTTAGGAAAGATGGGATTTGGTACTTTTGCATCCCGATAATATCCGCTATATCTTAAGCTTGTTCGTCAATTTCTGGTATCTGCTGAGCTTAAGTTTTCATATGAGTATCGACCTTTAGCGAGCGAAGGGACGCTATCTTACTTCTCTAGAAGTATACTTTATGAGATCTCTATTCCGGATTTGTGTGATGTTTATGGATTTGACAGAGATAGACAGTTATGTTGTTTCCCTTCTTGGGCGGAGTTTCCGGGTTTTTAGAGACTATGGGGATTGATTGGTTCAGGGCCCTGTAACTCAATCAACAATAAGCTCAGTCTGATTAGGAGCCATGCGGTTAGGGTTGTTGCTAAGATTATAGGTAGCACACTGTTTGATAAGGAGGAGACAAGAGAATTGAGAGAGGACGAGTTGATGCTGATACACTTTGGTCTTCCCGCTTTTGTTGAAGATATCTATGACACAACACCTCCATCCGAACTCCCTACCAACCTAGGTGCGATATTTGCGTCTATTCTTATATAGAAAAAGTTACGAGGTCTCAATACCTCGCGAACAAAGGTTGAAGCAGTTGGGAGTCTCGTAACTCCCATTTTCCTGTCTCATGGGATTGATTTTAATGGTACAGAGTGCATTGACCGCTTTGATTTGCTGGATGAATATTATCTCAAGAGAGCATTCATACTCAAACCAGGCCGCAAGTACCAGTTCACAGGCCGTGAGGGCACTACTCGGTACTGTCAGCTACCCCTTCCGGAGTTTACAACTCTCACATACCGCAAGAACTTAGAGTTCATTCTACCGGCCGAGCACTTATGCAGTGGTACAGCGACACCTTCAACACCTAGGCAGAGAGGTAGTTCTTCTCGGGCTTTCACCGCTATGCTTCACCTGGAAGATGCTAGAGCACCACCACCGTTTCAGACATATGCCACCATGGTGCAGCTTCTTCCTCCTTACACTGGTGAGTGTGATCTCCCTCCACTTCCTGCAGATGATTCAGATGAGGCTCGTTGGACTTGGATGATTGATTCGCAGAAGAAGAACAACTTCATGTTGCAGAAGATTTGGGGAGCTCTATCCCGACTCCAATGTCCTCGAACACCTTTATGCTTCAGAGCCACAGAGATTACAGCAGTACCTGCAGACCCGACTGGTGCTGCAGACAGGGATCCTGATGTTGCTGGACACGGGACCAATGAGGATGCTGGCGTAAGTGACCGCGCATGTCTACCCAGACGCAGGAGACGCTTGGGCGAGGAGCACATTGGTACATCAGAGAGTGACCATGAAGCTTAGTATTTTCTATTCTTTCCATTTGTTATTTGATTTCCCTATATTTTCTGTTTTTGTCATATCTTCCTTCGGATTTTTTTTTTACACCGGGACGGTGTTAAGTAAGTCTGGGGGAGGGTATTTGTTGGAACTAATCCATTTTCTTTGTTTTGTTTCTTTTGAGACCTTTAGGTTTATTTTTATTAAGTCAAATCATGGTTTAGAAACAGTGATTGTACCGAGGAAATCACCGCAGTTGCAGAAGCTCATGTGACCACTGATTTCGTCATGACTAGCATCCGTGACTAATGGAAAAATCAAAAGCTGACCGGTTGACTTGAGATTCCCATATTCCCAACAGAAATCCACCAAAGCCTTAGCTAATTTCTATTTATTCTTTTTACCTCATCAAAGTGATTGATGTTCTTCCGGGCTTGACTCCACATTCAAACTTGACCAGATCAGCCTTGTTAAATTATTAGTAATTCTCTCCTCATTTTTCAATAATAATGTAAAAAGATGAGATGATTCTAAATTGAGTAAAGAGGTAGGAAAATTTCCAATGACCTCATTAGTTTACTCAAGATTACGATGATCACGCAAAGTCTGGAAGTGAGGTTAGGAAAATTTCCCGTGATGCCATTATTTGCCTACAATTTTGAGTTAAAAATAAATAATAAGTTTTGGGGGGGAGAGAAAGAATACCAAATTATAGTTGGTCTGTTTTGTGATTGTGATGTTTGGGAATGAGTCTAGAAGGCCCTTGGCATTGAGATCAGAGATGAGACCCAGGGATGAGGGCCTGTTGGATTATGTTGTGGAATTGTGGGGTATAACGGGAAAGTTGTGACTGCTGTCGATGAAATACATGGTAGTCTGAATCAAGTCAGATAAGAATTATTAGTGGCTTACTATGTTGAATGTGATTGTGGGGCTCTGATGATGATATGAGTTTCTGTGTTTTCAAACATTTCTTCTAAATTTTTATGGTATTGATATATATAGTATTTTATGGTTTTTAACTATAGTTTTCAGCGTATTTTCTACTATTTTTAGAGTCTATTCAGGTGATTTCGCGTTTGGATTGACGTTTGATGCGTTAGGAGTGAAGATTTTAGCAAAGAATCAAGAAAACATGTTTCTGGAGCTCAGATCGATCCCTTTTGTGCGAACAACTAGATCGATCATTTCAGCCCTAGAACGATCGATCCAACCTCTAAATTACTCCTACGAGAAAAAAAGAAAATCGTGAAAATCATATATATAGTTATTTTCAGTCATTGTTTAGACACCATTTTATTTTCTATTTGAGACCTAGCTATTTGTGAACCTTAGATGAATCTCTGACTCTACATTTTTGAAAAGATTTCTGAACCCTTTCTGATTTCTTTTTTTATTGATCATGAGTTTCTTTTCATCTCTTGCATGTTTCTCTGTTGTCATGTCTGAGTAGTTTCATAGTTAGGTTTAAGGTTTCAAAAGAATCTCAAAATTATTGAATCAAACACATATATTGTCCTTAGCCAACTAAAGCTGATGTTAAGGCAATCCGTGAACATATTGAACCTGGTCTTTAATGTTTGTTTAGAATTCTAAGTTCAAATGACAGTTTAGATACTTAGGTTGCTAGATAAATTAATTGATATCATGATAGTGGATTGGTTATACATTGATGTTTGAATTCTAGACGGTTCTTATTAGTCCTTGAATAGTTGTTTGATTCATGATCTCTAAGTTCCTGTGAATTACCCTTTACCTGGCGCGTTTTAATTCATAAGTCACCTCGTTTATTTAGTTATTTTGTTTACATCTCAACAAATTTTTTATTTATGTTTTAGCTTAATTTATTCCTACGGAATCGTAGTGTAACTTTGGTCTCTGTGGATTTGATCCCTACAATACTATAACATTTGGTATGCACTTACAGTAGTTAAATTAGGGTTAAAACTCTGAGACATCACTTCCTTAAAGAAAGATCCTTGAAGAGGATGAAAGCCTAGTGGGCACCACATTGTATCGAAGTGTCATTGGTGGGCATCTGTAACCATACATGACATCATGTTTGATGCATTATACCTATCAAGATATCTTAAGGAACTAAATACAAAGCACTTCAAAGATGCCACGAGATTTCTCAGGTGTACCAAAAACACTATTGATCTTGGACTAAAGTTTTCAGTGTCAAGTGACTGGGCAGCTGCAATGAGGACTTAAAGTCTACAACAAGATATTGTTGCAGCATTGGCTATGCAATATTCTCATGGAAAATAAGCACACAAGATACAATTTCTCATTCTACTACTGAAGCTGAGTATATGGCTCGGTGTGTTGCTACAAATCAAGGTATCTGGTTAGATGAACTGAAGTTTACAACTAAAGAAGGAGTTCCTATCTAATGTGACAATCAATCTGCCATCGCTATTTGCAACAACCCAGTCCATCGTAGAAGAACTAAACATATTCAAATCAAGTATCACTTTTCCGAGAACCAGAGAGATGTGAAGACATCCAGCTAAGGTACTACAGAGGAGAAGATCAAGTGGCTGACATATTCACCAAAGCACTGGGAGAAACCTACTTTGAGCGACTTCAATGAGAGTTTGGTTTGAATTTCAAAATGGCAAGTGAGAGTGTTGACTAATGCAAATATGATGTTAACTCAAGCTAGAAGAAAGTATAGTCTGTTTGTTTTTGTCTAATAAAGTAGTTAAAGTTAAGAAAAAAGTTGTAAGGTAGCTTGTGGTGTTAGACTATGTTTTGAGTAATGATGTGCTAGTGGAATTGTTAGGAAGTTGTTAGAGTTAAAGTAAATATGCTTATATTTAAGTTGATGTTTTATAAGATGTTTAGTGTAGAGAAATAACTACGTTATTCGCTTAAGCATTTTATAAACACTTAAAATGCACACTTTGTAAACAAATACACACGTTTCAAACATAAAGAAAAAATCAACCAAGAACAGAACAGAACCAAAACGAAACTTGTTCAATGTGTCAGTGTGACAACATCTACACCTCGCGAGTTCTTCCCTGGAATCCACTAGAAACTTGTTCTCTACATTGTTTTTTTTTTGTTAAAAAAGTCTTAGATACAATGTTTTTCAAAGCTTTCTATTTTCAACCACTTTCTTTTTTTTGCTTTATCTTAAGTCTCTCTTACTCTATATACAGTTAAAAGACTAGGTTGCAATGGTCTCATCTCATCGTAGAGAACCAGCGAGAGATTGTATGAATATCTCTCTTTTTAACTTGATGAAGAATAAAAAAAATAAGAGCATTTTCAATGGTTTATATACCCAAAAATATCTCAATATTAATATATTATTATAATTTTATTATATATTTAATTTTAAATATATTTGAATACATTAAAAACAAATGCAAAATAAAGTTGTAGTAAAGAGAAACCTTCTCTTCCATAGTGCTTCATTTTTATATTACTTTATTGAGTGAGAATGCTTAACATATCAAATCAAAAGTTCACAAGAAAATATCTACTCAAACCAATACTAAACCTGAATTGTACTTAACCAAATTCATAACCAGAATTTCTACACTTATGGAGACTTTTAATAATGTTTTTCTATTTCGTCTGCAATATCATATCGATCTAAACCACAAACAGCAAAATCCTTATATGTATATATTATTAAATATTCAAATTTCGTAAACAAAATTGACATAGATTCCACATATCCAAACTCTAAAATTGAACTGTTTTTTTAATTTTGAACCTGCTAATGATCATTAGAGCATCTCCATCCAGAAGAGTTTCTAAGTATTTATTTAATTGGACAAAAATAAAAATTTAAGAATTTTATAAACCCACAAGGGTTCTAATAATTATTCTTTTCCAATGATTAGAACTTGTTAAGATAATCTAAAAATTCAAATTTATTAAAAGTTGGTTTACATTTTCCTTGAGACACAAACTACATGTTTCATGTAAATGATATATCACAAACAAATCTAAAAATACATAAACTAGAGAATGAGTAAAACTGACACAAAATCTTAATTGTATGACACAAACACAAGTAGACACAGCAAAAAACAGAGAAATGTACTTTCAATTTGCATCCGAAAATTGCATCCGAAAATTGCATCACACATATCAATGATCGAAGCCTGCAAATGAAACAAGAACAATCTTTATTTTCTATTGGCAACCAAGCAAACATGTTGATTCAAATAACTATTGGATTCGACATATATCAAAAAACAGAAAACAGTATATTCAATTATTAGCAGAGCATTTCATTAAAGCATTGACAAAATAGATCTCTGGAGCATAATAATAATAGTGGTTGAGGTTTAGATGAAGAAGAAGAGGTTAATGTGTTAATGTTAGTCATTGGTAGTTGTGGTTAGGGTAACAATCAATGTTATCACCAAACAAACAAGCATTTATCACAAGTCCCTACTGAAAACAGTTAAATGTCATTGTCAATCCTAATCAATGATGCTAAGAAGCATTGAAGACCTAAACTGAGCAAATAAAACTCTGAACTAACAGTTCTAAGCTAAACATCAATTCTATAATTGGTGAAACATCTTCCATGTTCCACTTCTCATTTCTCCAATTAACATGAACAAGAACCGGAGAGAAACAAATGAAGTTCCAAGCAATAAATCTTGAATCAAATTCATATACAAAAACAGAGGAAAACAAATAATTATCCAAAAGAATTGGAGTAAAATTAATCTCAAATAATCTAACTACCTCCAAATACGTTTTCAACCCATTAAATCTAAAACCTAGGAAGCACGGGAACTCGTTCGGAGGTATGTTTCCCATTTCCAAAACGTTTCAGAAACGAAACTTGATGGAAACTCCATGGAAACATGTTTCCACACGTTACCAAAAAGCCCTAATTTGGAAACACGATGGAAACGCGTTTCCATTCATTTTTTAAAAATCCTAATTTGAAAAACGATAAATTTTTATCTATATTTCCGATATATATATATATCGTTATAATATTTTATGTTTAATTAATTTTAATATTATTTATTAAATTTATATTGTTTCAAACTTTATTGAATTTATTTTTAGTTATATATACACCATATATATATATCATATATATTGTCATGTTTTCAACACGTACTTGTTTTCTATATTTTTCAAAAAAATTGTTTCTTCATTTTCATACGTTTCGCTTCTGCGTACCCGTTTCGTTTCCATGCAATATAGCCCAAAACAATCTACCAAAATATTTACATATCTATATCTGAAATTGTCATTGAAAATCAAACAAGCAATCCCTAAATTCGTGTTCAATCAACTCTAATAAACAAATGCAGAGCATGATAATTTATTCTAATTTCTCTAATTTGATTAATAACAAAGATCCCTAAATAACAAACAAGAACCCTCAACAAACACAATATTTTGTACTCTAATCTACTTTGAATCAACGGTAGAGTGAAATCGTTGTTCTCTCCAATAAAGGGAGAAAGGATATGAGAAAAAAGCTCCAAATATCTGAGAAACCAAAGCCGAAGAAGAGAGAAACGAGAGACCGCAACGGCGAAGAAGAGATAGCTTCGCGCAAAGAAAAGAAAAAAAAAGAGAAAGAGATAGAGATCAAGAGATAGATATGGCTTTTGCAAGCCACTAAAACAGACATATTGACATTTATATATTGTTTCCAAAGTCTCCAAAAATAGAGAAGGTTCAACCTCTTTTCCATTAACTTGAATTGATTTTAATCAGTTTAATTAATTTTTTAGATAGATATCATACTTAGAACTCTGCAATGGAGATGGTTAGTCTTCCATCTATGTTGAGCTAATGCTCATTATTAGTCAATTAAAAAAGTTTCTACATAAATCATATATCAAATAAGTTGCTTACTTAGAGAGCAATTACAAATAAAATACCATTAAAGGTACAACAACAATAAACAAATGAATAGGTTATATAATACCATATGACATTAATATTGGTATTAGTGTTGCCAATGATTTAACGAATTCAATGAAATAAAAATCACAAGAGTATGATCCCTGGCTCTACAAAGCCAAAACCTATATATTATAATCCATGTAAACATACCTCTTCTTCTTTTTCTTCACCCTTGTTTCTATTTCGCCATATCAGCTTCTTTCTTGTTCTCTTTGTTGTACTCTTCCATCTCATTAAGCCAAAGATCCGCAAACTCGCAATCTTTCCAAGCATCAAACCAAGGCCCTCCTCGAGTATAATGAACCGCTTTAGGCATTGTAGTTGCATCGTTCTCAAGAACCCTGTTATGGCCTTCAAGAAAGTTCCACACAAATGGAATAGACCCAATCTCTTCATCCTCAAGCCACTGAAACCTATGAAGGAAAGCACCAGTCTGAGTGTTAACAATATCAGGTTTCAAAGTCTTGTTCTTAGGATGTCCACAATTGTAAAGCACCATAGAAGACCAGTTCTTCCTCGGATATACGGTTTGAACCGCGCCATCCATCTTGGTAGTCTCTTTCGGAGTGTAATCATGTTGAACACACATGATAGCGTATTTATCATCGATTAAATCAGTGAGTTCTTTGATATCAGCAAGGTAGAGGAAATCGCAGTCGACAAACATAGCCCAACCTTGGTAATCTGACAAATGAGGAGTCAAGAAACGTGAGAAAGAGAACTCAGTGCTCTCTAATTGACCTCTTTCTCTCCAATACAAACCGTTCTTTCGAAGATCTGATTGAACAATTGGTATGATTTCCACTGGGATTGATGATCTTTTGGTTATTGAATGGCGACAAACTTGGTAAGCTAGATCTTCTCGTGGATCGTAACCAACAAAGATCCTGAATGGTTTCTTCTCTGATGAGCCATTGGTATCGCCGTTGCTCAATGTCATTTCTGTAAACTCGGATCTGCCATTAATTTCATTGCAAAAAAGTTAACATCTCTTATTATCAAATCGTGATAATGTAAAACCATACAAATCTTTATCATTTTCAGATGAATGAAGCAGCGATGGATTCAAGTATATTGAGATGAAGGAAAACTATAAAAATACGAATCAAAGTGACAGTTTACTTAGCAGAGAAACCAAAGATCTCTATCAAAGAGATCATCAAAGATCACTATCACACAGAATCGTGATGAATCAAAACCATAACAAAATGCGAATAAATTGGAAACTACTTAGCGTAAAATTAGAGATCTTCAGATGAATGAAGCAGCCATGGATTCAAGTAAAAGATCTCAATCATCTCATTATGCTAAACAATTTTGAAAAACAGAATCAAAAAGCAAATCAAAATGCCAGAAATTGAAATTGAGAGATACACGAAGCAGCAATTGATTCAGAGAATTCGAGCGTTTTCAAAAAAAAAAAAAAAAAAAAAAATCATCATTACTCGGATCTGTCCTCATTATCATCTCATTACGTTACCTATTTTTTTTTAAATCACAGAATCGTGATGAAGCAAAACCATGGAAATGCAAATAAAGTACTAAGAACAGAGGAATCGAGAGAGAAAACAAGAGAACCTGGAAATGGTGAGACCTGGATCTTGAAGGAAATGGTTGAAGCACCGACACAAATGGAGATTTTGAATTTTTTTTTTTTTTTTTATTTGGACTAAATTGTGGAAAGGTAAGAGAAATTGAAGCGATAAAAAAGGAGAGTGATGTTTCTGAATTAGGAGTTTAACTAAATATATAAGGATTTTAATGAGAGAGAGTCAGAGAGGCTTTGAATTGTTGACTCGCGCGTGTTGACTCTGACGTCGGCGTAAGTTTGATTCGTTGCCTCTTTTCTTTACCATGTGCTTGCGTCTTACCTCCACGCTGTGTGCTGCTGCTGCGCCTTCTGTTTTTGGTGCTTTTCTTTCTTTTAACTTTATATAAAGAACACATACTTGTAGATGCAATTTTTATTGAGACGGTATATGGGGGCGAATTTATCACATGACCTCTGGGCATATGAGTTAATTTTTATACCCTCTTCAATTTCTATGTCATTCAATGTGAAATGACGAAAATACCCTTCATTTTTTATTTAAAATTGTTTTCAACTCGTCCAGTACAATTATCAACTGACTACCAGTCATACCCAGTTGTATCATATACCTTGTACAACTGACTAGCAGTCATACTCAATATGCTCGCAATATCCCTTAGTCGTACCCAGTTGCACCCAGTCGTACCGGATACATGGTACAACTGACTATTAAATCCGCAATAAATCCCTAGTCGTACCAGTTGTACCCCGAATCCCAGATTCGAACCCGAGTCACGCGGACACGCGCAGAAGGTCCCAAACCACTGACCTACCGTGTTTTTCTTGATATCGTATACAATTATATATATACTTATTTAATCAATTTTCGAATTTCATTAAAGGCAAAATTGTCTTTTTATTAGGAGGGGCATATGAGATTGATTTCTTGCCTAGAAGGGCATTTGAGCAATTCTCCCGGTATATGGTGGTTTGTTAGTTTTTGCAACAGCTAAGGATCCTAGTCATCAATATCACCCCATTGCATTTGGTATAATTGATAGTATAAAGATGTTAGTTGGACATGGTTTGCATTTGGTATTATTGATAGTATAAAGATGTTAGTTGGACATGGTTTTTCAAAAAACTGAAAAATGTTGTACCTAATGTTCCTGGATTGGTTTTTGTAAACAATATATATATGCAAGCATCATCAAGACAGTTTTTGAGGTGTACCCGAAGCACACTACATACATATTTTATATGACATTTGTCTCAAAATTTGAGAGGATATGTGAAGAATAACAAGGCTTAAGTTAAAATAAAATTCAGGGTTGTTGCTCATGTATACTAATAGTGAATTCAACAATGAGTACGTTGAATTTAGTAGTAGGTTCTTAAAGCCGGTGTATATCTAGAAAGAGTATAGGACTAGAGAAATGGGCAAATGACATTTTGAAAAAGACAAGCACAACATAGACACTACCAATTCTCCAAAATGAGTGAAGAGTGTTTAAAAAACAAGGAAGTAATGTCCTATTACCTATGATTGATGTGATTCTTGGGAAATTTTTATAATGGTCCAACAAACATATGAAAGTATATGATAGTGCATTGGATAGAACGAATTGCACACATAATGTACAATTGCATCACATTTAATGGTAACTAAGCTAAATAGCTTTCACCTTGAATATAAGATTATTAGAATCAATGAAAACACTTATTTGGTAGATTTGAAAACAAAATGTTGTTATGGACTTTAAAATTTTCAGTATAACATGTACTTGTTTTAAATATTAAAGTTGGAGTAACAAACATAATATAAAAACAAAAAATGAAAGGGGAAAATAGCTTTTTGGGTTTATTTAGTGAATATGGTTTGGTAAAAAATAAAAAATTTAAGTAGCTATTATATATTTCACAACACCATAGTTGAACGTTTATTTCACTATTCAAAAGATAAATTCATTTAAAGAAAAAACTTAAAAAGGGGAAAATCCTTTTTTCCTTTCTTGTACATAAAAAATTTGCCACCAAAAGAAAAATAATTTTAATATAAAAAATATGTTACTCTAAGTTTTTCACTTCAAAATCTACTATATAATGTGAGAGTCTTATCTCTATTGAGGCTCTCCACATTGGCTGTTATTTTTTTTTTATAGTAGAACCCACTTTTAATAAACCAAATGTTAACCATAAGTCCAGATGTTTTAAAAACCAAAATCCAAAAAATAAATAACCAAAGTCTTGTTTAAAACCTTATTAAAAGCCTAATCAATTAAACCTGGGCTACCAATAGTCCCCATCATTTTTTATCCATCCACTTCTACCAAATAAAATATATGTGAGTCACAAACAACTGTTGTACGAAGTGATGTGGACATCAATCTATTACCAACAGAGATCAACATACATGAGGGTCTAGCCAAGGATAAAGGAGAGACGATCTTCCTTAAAGAACAAGTCATGGATAAAGGGGAGACGATCTCCCATATTTTGCTCCTTGTAGACCTCAATCCAACCTCATGTATCTTTAATGATCAAGCTCAAGATGAACCTTATCAAAGAAAACCAGGTGAAAAAGAGCTGGTTTAAGAGTTAGGACAAAATTGTCTATTCTTGCGGTTATCAGCCGGTTCAAGCCAAATAAACCACATGATCAATTTATGGACGATTCCTTGTTGTATTCCCATAATAATAAGAATATTACATGTTGTTTAGAGGCGTCCAAAACAGCACATTCAGAATCATGTTCAAAAACCAAAGGAGATAAAGTTTCTTTTTCTGGTGATCTTATTTCCTTTTCACCACCAAGTGCATATCCTTTGATGGATCTCGCCCCTTTATTAACTCCACATGAACTTGGACATTTATACCAATCAGCAGACCTAGAAGAATCACGCAGCTAAGCAAATCAATCAAGAGAAGCGTCAATTTTAATGCCTAATGGCTAAAAGACATCAATGGAGAAGATTATGTTTTCTTTGAGTTTATTATTTCCTTTTTGTATCTTTAATGGCCGTTAGAGGTCTTGCTCATGAGCCTATATAAGCTCATTACTTCATCATTTGTCAAACACGCTTGAAATCAATAAAGAAAATTTGTTTTTTGCTTCAAAACTTGTGTTTGAATAAAATCTGTTCCAACGAGTTCATAAGTGTTTTGTTGAATCAATTCACTTAGGTTTTCATGCAGAGCCTTGGATTCTCATGAGGAATAGCCTTTTAATCCCTGTCTCTAACTCTTGGTATTGTGAAATCAACATCAACCCATTTACTTATCATCTCTCTCACTCCATCTTGGTGAGAACAACTCGGTTATCGTTCCTACATCTTCTGCGAGAACAAACCGCCGTTCGTTCCTACATCAGGAAGAAAAATTGTTAAAACAAAGTTTTGGAGGAACCAGAGACAAAGAGAAGGAAAGTTTTATGGAATTTTGGATTTTTGTGCTTTTTAAGTGAAATTAACTGACTTTCTTCTTCATTTTGGTGAGTATTTCAAACTGAAAATGGACATCTCCTTGAAACGGAAATTCAATAACCATTATCGTGGTCTCTTCGATTGCCGCCCAGATTTTTAATTCTTTGTATGCTCCAATCCCACCGTTTCTCTTCTAACACTATGCATCACCAAAATTTGCAAACTTTAACTCTCATTTTTTTTGAAACGGAAATTCAATAGCCATTATCGTGATGTCTTAAGCTTTTATTACTAACCTTTCATCATCCCCTATTCTTTTTATGCTCTCGCTATATAACCTTCTCAGTAATGAGATCCAACCACTAACTTAATCAAAGACTTACAACTCAGTTGATCTCTTTTCAAATTGGCTTCCATAGATGTCGTCCCTGTTTCTGTTGAAGCTATATACTCCACTATTGATGATTTACATCTTGGTCTCTCTTCCACTACAAGAAAACTACTGCAAATCCAACAGAATTTCTGACGGACATCAAACTGTCAGAGATTTCTGATGGACATCGAACCGTTGGAGATTTCTGACGGAATAACGATGGAATATCAACAGATTCTGTTTGTGAAAAATCCATCAGAATTTTTGACGAATTTCTGACAGACATAATCTTCCAACGGCTTTCCGACGAATATTGGAGTTTCCATGGGAAATCCATCAACCAATGATACGTTAGTTTAGCCATTGTGTTGTTTTATGTTTTCGAGGGGCAACTGTTGACAGATATTGGAGTGTCCATCGGAAATCCGTTGGAAATCCATCAGTTGCTGATACGTTAATGTAGTTGTTGAGGTGTTAATGTTTCCATCAGAAAATGTGACCATTATTCAAGCCGTTTGTAAATTTAAATATATTGATGGAATTCCAAAGGATTCCGATGGACTGCGAGATTATATATATGTTTCACACACTAATTGATTTTTACAAGACATATTACATTCCTTTCTAGCAAAATATTCTACAAAATATGTCATGAGGATGTTGTTCATGGATGGATGAGCCAATGATAGATCCTGAGTTAAATTTAGTGAAAGACGAGTATGTTGCAAGTATATGTGAGTTCATGGAATTGGTAGGAAATCAACTAGGAGCAAAAAAAACTCGTAAGTTGAAATGTCCATGTTCTATTTGTTTGAATTTCCATAATCTTAAGCTAGAGATCGTTTGAAGGCATTTATATTACAATGGGTTTATGTCGGGTTACAAAATTTGGTATCTACATGGAGAAACAAATTATGAATATGGTAGCACTAGTGAACCACATATTACGGATAGCCTAGGAGAAGATAGAGCATAAGTAGATTTTGGTGTAGGTACCGTTAATATGGTGAACGATGCGTTTAGGGAGAATATGCAGTCGGTTCGTGTTGATGGAGATAGGGTTGAATAACCAAATGTTGAAGCTCAAAGGTTTTTTGATATGTTAGATGCAACAAAATAACCCCTATATAGTGGTTGTAGAGAAGGTCATTCGCCTTTATCATCTGCAAGTAGAATGATGAGTATAAAACGGATTACAATTTGGTAGAAGAATGTGTAGATGTGATAGCCGATTTTGTGAAAGATAAATTGCCGAAGAGAATATTTCACCAGCATCATATTAGGAGGTACAAAAACTAGTAGCTGGTCTTGGTTTACCTTATCAAACGATAGATGTGTTTATAGATAATTGTATGATTTATAGGAGAAAAGATGAAAATTGGAAAAGATATCGATTCTGTCGTAAACCCAGATTTCGAGAGAGCAATGACAGAGTTCAAATCCCATATAAAAGGATGTGGTATTTACCATTAACGGAGAGGCTGAAGAGAATGTATCAATCTGAGAGCACAGCATAGGCAATGAGATGGCATGGAGAGCATAGGCAAGATGGAGAAATTACGCATCCGTCCGATGCAGAGACGTGGAAACATTTTCAGTCAGTGTATCCGGATTTTTCGTTCGAGCGAAGAAATGTCTACCTTAGATTATGTACAGATGGTTTCAATCCATTTGGAAGGCATGGAAGGCAATATTCATTATGACATGTAATTGTAACACCTTACAATTTGCCTCCATCATTATGCATAGAGAGTTTTTGTTCCTTTCTATTCTTGTTCCCGGACAAGAGCATCCAAAGAGATCACTTGATATATTCCTCAAGCCATTGATCTATGAGATACAAATGCTATGGAAACTTGGTGTGAAAGCATATGATTTGTCATGCGAACAGAATTTTAAGATGCGTGCAGTTCTTATGTGGACATAAGAGACTTTCCAGCATATGGTATGTTATCTGGATGGACAACTCATGGAAATTATCATGTCCATATTGCCAAGATAACACTGATGCATTCCAATCGAAGCGAGGAAGAAAGACATCTTGGTTTGATTTCCATATATGGTTTTTACCTAAGTCATCATCCTTATCGTCGGTCTAGGGTGTTGTTTACAAAAGATAAAAAGTGGTTGATGCTCCACCTCCTGAGATAGAGGGCACAAGACTATTAGAGCAGTTATGAGATTTTGGTGCTGAGAGAACTTCTGATTGTGGGGGTAATGGGCATGTTCCTATTTATGGTGCCGGTGAACATCATAACTGGCATAAGATGAGTATTTTTGGGATTTACCTTATTGGAAAGATCATCTATTGAGGCACAACCTAGATGTTATGCACATTGAGAAAAACTTCTTCGACAATATCATGAACACTGTTTTCAACGTCCAAGGAAAAATGAAAGATAATCTAAAGTCTAGATTAGACTTGCCATTGATTTGTTCTTGAGATCTACTTGAAGTTCTACCAAATGGTAAATGTTTTCTTCCTGCGTATCGGTTGAATAATGATAAGAAAATTCATTTTTTGATTGGATTCGAGAAGATGTGAAATTCACTGATGGGTACGCATCAAATCTGCGTAATTGTGTTGATTTTGAAGAAGGAAAGTTTATTGGAATGAAGAGTCATGACTGTCATATTGTGATGCAATGCCTCCTTCCATTTGCCTTTGTGAAACTTCTGCCCGAAGATGTTCACAATGCAATTGCATGTATATTTATTTTGATTTCATAATGTTGATAGTTATTCATTTTCATATGTCTATTAATGTATAATATATTTAAATACAGGAATTGGTGCTTTCTTTCAAGATTTATGCACGAGATCACTTACAGTTGATGGTGTTTGCAATTTAAAGGTCAATATACCATTGATTCTTTACAATCTCAAAAATATATTTTCCCCATCTTTCTTCGATGTTATGGAACATCTTCCAATTCACCTCCCAAGAGAAGCAGCACTAAGAGGCCCTGTTCAATACAGGTGAATGTATACATTTGAACGCTACATGTTCCATCTAAAGAAAAAGTTAAAAATTTAAGCAGAATTGAAGGATTAATCGTTGCACAAAGTATCAACGAAGAAGCTTCACATTTTGCTGAATATTACTTTCCATCAGAAGTCCGTACAAAGATTCGAAGACCAGTGCGCCATGATGATAGAGGTGAGAAACCGACTTATCCAGTGTATGTACCTGAGTTATTTGTCCAAGGTTGTCGGCTTAGTGGTAAAAGAAAGAAACGAAAACTGACGGAGCAAGAACATGCACACCTGCATATGTATGTCCTCACAAATTGTGAGAACATTATGGAATATGAAAGTATGTCGAATTGGTTATATTTTAATTAAATATTAATTATTTTTATTTGCTAAAGGATGTTTTTCATTAACTATTAAAGCTTTTGTTTTCTCAGAATTTACATGGCAATAGTTCGTGGTTATTATCCCAATAAGAGTGAAAAAACTAGAAGAATTAAAACACAATGATTTCTCACATTGGTTACAATATTATGTATGTTGTATTACATTCAAAATAATTTGGAATTATATTTATATATATATTTTGATAAATTTGTAATGACATGCTAATAATTGGTACATATATAGGTAACTGAAGGAATAAATAATGGTCAAACATTTCCGACATAGTTAGTCGAATTCATTAACGGTTCATATTATATTGCAACTTCATACCCTAGGTATTACACTAGAGGATATGCTTTCCGGATTATTTAGGAGGGAATTACGAGGTTAACTTATGATTCTGGAATTTCTGCGCAATCTGGTGATATTGTTTACTATGACATTCTTCAACAAATATTGGAAGTCCGTTATCCTGGAATGTTGAACTTGAGATGCATTATATTTATGTGTGATTGGTATGACTCGTTTGTTGGTCGTGGTGTTCAAGTTAACTAATTTGGTATTACGTCGATACATTCCAGACAGAGACTCCTAAAATACGATCCATTCATCCTTGGATCACAAGCAGAACAAGTAAGTTACAAATCACGTCTAAAGTATTCTTTATACTTTAAATTTTTGATTTTATTAAAAAAAAATATTTTAGGTTTGTTACATTCCTTATCCTCGAGTAACAATGATGTCTGATCCATGGATCACAGTAACGTCAATGAACCCAAGAGGAAGAATTTATGGAGTTCCCGAACATGACGCTTTACAACCGGCCAGAAGTGTTGCGATGGGTCCAACTGATCTTTCGTTTGATGTTGATTTGGTCGTAGATTTGAAAAATATTGGTGGCATCTATTCAGACTCCGAAGAATTACACAGTGAGTTTTCAGAAGATTTAGACTCAATTCCTTCAGAAGGAGCTTCATCACATAATTCACAACATTATGAAGTTTTTCTATTTTTGGATGTATTAAAAACATTGTATTTCAATACAAATTTATTATGTTTAACATTGATCGATCTCAAATTATACGCTATTTCAACTTTCAAATTATAATGTTAGATCGATCGATAAATGAATACAATATGTATATCAAATCATAAATGTAAAAATTCAGCATCAATTCTCTAAATCCATCGGAAATCCATCGGAAATTTCCAACGGATTTCCGACAGAAATTTTTAATATATATATATATATTAACCCACATTCAAAGCATGCAAAATGTGTTTTAAAGGATCTGTCGGAAATCCATCAGAGATTTCCAACGGATATCCAACGGATTTAGGGATTTAATATTGAATTTTAACGTTTATGATCAAATATACATTTAAATTGAATTGTATTCATTTTTGGTTAAGTTAAAATACCAAATGTCAATCTAACATAGATAAAATTATCAATATTCACTTTAACAGTAGTTAGTCAAGAAGTGTTAGAGAAAAATATATATAAATTCTCTAAAATATGTCTCAAAAGTGTTAATGATGATTGAATCATGTTTTTGACATTTTTAATATATATTATATAATCAGTGTAACTTTATAATTTCAATGTTTTAATTTCTAAACCATATATCCGTCCGAAATCTGTCAGAAATTTCCAACGGATTTCTGACGGATTTAAAGACACGTCGATTTAATTTGGTGATATAATATTTGTCCAAATTTCACAAATCCATCACAAATTTCTGACGGATCACCGACGGATTTGTGAAATTTTACCCGTGAATTCGTTTCTTTTCATCTCATGCATTACAAAAATTCACAGAAATTTCCGACGGATTTCCGACAGATTTGTGAAATTTAAGGCGCATAACTTCCCAAAATAACTCGAAGCCACGTGAATTAATTTGTATTTAATTATCAACGGATCTGTAATATTTATCTTCCATCTTCTTCCTTGCTTCATTACGCGATTTTGTTAGATTTAGGGGTTTGTGTTGAAATTATAAGTTTAAAGAGATTGAAGAATGTTTAGAGACTAAGAGTGAGAATAGCAAGGGATTATGAAAGTTTGTATGTATTTTATTCTCTTAGTCATACAAATCTTTACAAGAGGTTACACATATATTTATAGACATTTGAATGAGAGGAGGTGCAGAAGAAGAGAAGAATGGCGTGAAGAAGGAAGAAGAGAAGAGAGGTTTTGCGTGAAGAAGAGAGGAGGGAGCAGCTCACCTACTCCAACAGTATTGCGCTCCATGCCTCTCTCTGGCACCCCATGCTTGTGCCCATGCCTCTCCTTGCTTCCTTACTTAGTTTAGTTAGATCATCTAGTTGAGATCCAACAACTTCCTTTTCTTCTAGTTCCTTTTCAACTAGTTTTCTCCTTTTCCCTCCTTCTCTTGTGTTTGAATTCTTCTTCTTGAGATCACATATTTCAACACTCCCCCTCAAGATTGGTCGGTGGAGATCCTTAAGACCGATCTTGCCATGAATGTGATCACAAGTAATAGTTGAAGTTGCCTTAGTGAAGATATCAGCTAATTGATCCTTGCTTGCTACAAAGGCGGTTTTGATAATTCCTTCTTGTATCTTCCCTCTCACAAAATGGCAATCAACTTCTATGTGCTTGGTTCTTTCATGAAATACCGGATTTGATGCTATATGCATTGCAGCTTGATTATCACAATACAACAGCATTTCTTCATCTCCCTGGATTCCAAGGTCTTTTAGAAGCGGTTTTATCTATATCAACTCCTTTGTCAATTCTTTCATGGCTCTGTACTCTGCTTCAGCACTTGATAAGGCTATGACCTTCTGTTTTTTGCTCCTCCAGGTTACTAGATTTCCTCCCACAAATGTGCAAAAACCAGATGTGGACTTTCTATCCTTTTTATCTCCAGCCCAATCCACATCACAATAACCTTGGACCTTTGTGTTCCCATTAACATGCATCCAAACACCTTTTCCAGGGCTATTCTTTAGGTACTTTAGCAACCTCTCAATCATGTTCCAATGTTGTGAGGTTGGCTTTTGCATATGCTGGCTCACACGGTTTACTGCAAAGCAGATGTCAGGTCTTGTAATGGTAAGATAGATAAGTTTGCCCACCATCCTTTGGTATCTTTTAATGTTCTCCAAAGGCTCCCCCTCAGGACTATCTTGGTATCCTTCTTCTATTGGAGTTTTGGCCGGCTTGGATCCTAACTTCCCGGTTTCTTCCAAGAGATCCAGCACATATTTCCTTTGAGATATGAACATTCCATCTCCAAATCGTGTCATCTCAATCCCTAGGAAGTACTTGAGCTCCCCTGCAAGAAGGCATTCTTGATGTCCATTTGCCATAAGTCCCATTCCAAGTTTACAGCTACCGAGATTAGAATTCTTATGGAAAGGAGCTTAGCCACTGGAGCAAATGTTTCAGTATAGTCCTCCCCATAGACTTGAGTATATCCTTTTGCTACCAGCCTTGCTTTGTACCTTTCTATTTCCCCATCACTTGTGTATTTAATTGTACACACCCATCTACTCCCAACCGACTTCTTATCCTTTGGTAAGTCGGTTAAGTACCAAGTATTATTCCTTTCCATGTACTTCATTTCCTCTTCCATGGCTTTCACCCATACTTCACTCTCACATGCTTCTTAATATGAGGTAGGAATGTATTCCTTGCTGATTTTTGTGAGAAACACTTCATGCTCCATGGGTAATGTCGCCAAGGAACAGAAATGCTCAATGGGATATGTGATGATACTAGTTTGAGTGTGATCTCCTCCTTGTGATATGAGAGTGCTGTCGCCAATAGGATCGAGATCTAAGCTCGCCGTACGCTCAGGACACTCTCTTATCACACAAGGAAAAATACTCATACTAGACTCTCCTTGGAGCATAGCAGAATTGTTATAGCCATAAAAGACACGTTGTCGCCTCTGTCTTGTACTTCTTCTTAGAGGTATGGTTGGCTCCTGTCCTTCTTCAGCATCCGCTCCCTCTTCATCCAAATTCTGATCCGCTTCCTCATGTGCATTATCCGCACTATCTTGCTCTATGAAGTTCTCAGATGTTTCTTCTTGTACTTCTTCACATAGGCTTGGCGTTTCATCAAACACCATCCAGTCCATGGATGAATAGATCATTCCTTTAGAAGCATCATGATCCTTAGCCCCATATAAACTCTCTTGTTCATTAAACCTTACTTCTCTAGACATATACACTCTTCTTGTTTCCGGATTGTAGACCTTGTAGCCTTTTTGTGTTGGTGAATATCCAATGAACACACACCTCATGCTTCGAGGTTCAAGTTTGCTTATGTGTCCTTCTGGTAAAAACATGAAGCTTGTGCATCCAAACGTTTTGATATGATTTAAGCTTGGTTTCTTCTTGTACAACACTTCAAATGGGGACTTATCATCCAGATTTTTAGTTGGAAGTCGATTGATTAAGTAGCTTGATGTCATTACGGCATCTCCCCAATGGAACTTTGGTACTCTTTTGGCAATCATGAGAGTCCTTGCTACTTCCATTAGGTGTCTATTCTTCCTTTCAGCTATCCCGTTCTGCTGAGGAGTGTATGCACACAATGTTTGATGAATGATGCCAAAGTTGTTGAGCAACTCTTTGAATCGTTTACTCACATATTCTACTCCATTATCACTACACAATACTTTGATCTTTGTTTTGAATTGGGTAGAGATATAGTTAATGAAGTTGGTGAAGGCTTCATACACTTGATCTTTGGTATGTAGAAGAGTGATCCATGTATATCTTGAGTAGTCATCAATGAATGAAACAAAATATTTATATTGATCTCTTGAATTACATGGTGAGGTCCATACATCTGAGTGTACAATGCCAAACGCTTCATCACAAGTTGTAGATGAAGTAGGAAAAGCTTGTCTACAATGCTTCCCTAGTACACACGCCTCACACACTACTTCTTCTTGGATGAGATTGGGTAAGACCATCTTGAGGACTGCTGAACTTGGATGTCCTAGCCTTCCATGCCATAATGGGCTATCTTCAATCTCTTTCCTCCCAAAAAACTTTGCATCTGCCTTCATTCCAAGAGTCATTGGTTCCTCTTGTTTATTTGATTCCAAGATATACACACCATCTTCTACCTTCCCTTCTCCGAGCACATGGTTTGTTTTAGGGTCCTGAAACTTAACAAAGTCAGTCCCAAACACAGCCACACACTCCAAATCCTTTGTAGCTTTATTAACGGATAAAAGATTAGATGAGAAGTTAGGCATGTATAATGCTTTTGTTTCCCTTTTAAAAAGCTCTAACTCTCCTATCCCTTTAATTGGAACTGAGCTTCCATTGGCTACTTGTACACTTCCATGGCACGGTTCAAGATTCTTTAACATATCTTGATCCTTGATCATGTGATAAGAAGCCCCTGAATCCACAATGATTCTAGTCTTCTTTATGGGTGTTTTAGAGCTGAAAAAACTCTTACCCGAATCTGTGAGTTTGGCTAGGCTCTTGATGAGAGATTCAAACTCAGACCTTCTAACCAGTTCTTCAACAGGTTGTGCAATTCCCGTGAAGGCTCTAGGTCCATTCCCATTCTCCCTTAGCCACTTAGGCCTCAAGTGTGGATGGAGGGTCCAACACTTCTCCTTAGTGTGTCCTTTCATCTTGCAATGCTCACACTCCAACGTCATCTTGTCTCCAAATGTGAGATTCTTTCTTGCAAGATGTGCAGCTTCACTTGGTGCATGAAACAGGTCTCTAGACCCTTCTTCCCTTTGTATCATACCGCATACTTCCGCTAGACTTGGCAGATTCTCAAATCGAAGTATATGCTTGATAAGATCCTTGTATGATGCATTGAGTGCCAAGAGAAGCCCAAACACTTGATCTTGGTCACGCCTTTCTCCTAACTCCTTGGGGTCTATAGTGTGTGGCCTCAAGATCTCCAACTCGGCCCATAAGCTTCTATACTCCCCAAACATTTTCTTGAATGACTTTTCCTCTTGTTGGAGCTCATTCAATGCCCTTTTCACCTCAAATATCCTTGATATGTTTGAGATGTTTCCATATACTCCTTTGAGTATATCCCAAAGTTCCTTGGCGGTATCCGCATATGAGTAAGCCGCCAAGATAGTTGGTTCTAGTGAGCTTAGGAGAAGGGAAAGAGTGTATTGTTCTTCTTGCTCTTCCTTAGCTTCCTCCTTCTCATTTCTCACCGCCGCTTCTGTTCCTTCTTTTGGCTCAACATATTGCCAAAGTCCTCGGCCTCTAAGAGTAGTTTTGGTGGTTTTTGCCCAAAGGAGATAGTTGTTTCCTTTGAGCATAACCGAGATTGTTACCCTATTAATCTCCATTTTCTAGTAATAATACACAATCTTAGTCCTTTCACAACTTGAAGATCCTATGATCTCAAGGATATTAATCTCAGAGTGAATAGAACTAAGGAAGGTGTATTGTTATAGACTAGAAGCCTTGTAGAGTATTAGAGGAATCAAGAAGAGAATAAGCGGTTTAGTAGATAACCCGCTCTGATACCATGTTGAAATGATAAGTTTAAAGAGATTGAAGAATGTTTAGAGACTAAGAGTGAGAATAGCAAGGGATTATGAAAGTTTGTATGTATTTTATTCTCTTAGTCATACAAATCTTTACAAGAGGTTACACATATATTTATAGACATTTGAATGAGAGGAGGTGCAGAAGAAGAGAAGAATGGCGTGAAGAAGGAAGAAGAGAAGAGAGGTTTTGCGTGAAGAAGAGAGAAGGGAGCAGCTCACCTACTCCAACAGTATTGCGCTCCATGCCTCTCTCTGGCGCCCCATGCTTGTGCCCATGCCTCTCCTTGCTTCCTTACTTAGTTTAGTTAGATCATCTAGTTGAGATCCAACAACTTCCTTTTCTTCTAGTTCCTTTTCAACTAGTTTTCTCCTTTTCCCTCCTTCTCTTGTGTTTGAATTCTTCTTCTTGAGATCACATATTTCAACAGTTTGATGGTTTGATTTAGTTATATAAAAATTAGGATTATTATTTAATAAATAATGTTATTTGTTATAAGTTTTTTTTGTTTTTATAAAGTTATATTTTCATATTTCTAGGTTTTAAATTTTTTTTATTTTAGTTTAATTTTTGTTTCTATTTATTTTGTTAATTATGTTGTTTTATAATTTTAATATTGTTTTGTATTTTAGGTATTACGGTCGCTACACTTCATCCACAAACACAATCTACTCATATTCTGAATACTTTTCCGGCTATGGACAATGACATGGGAGCCGAGGACCCTACTCAAATATCCGTTGATGACTACGCTTCTCAACCGGGTCGCACTCACACCAAGAAACTTCATCCAAAACGTCTTGACTGAGCGAGTAGGTAAGTTATGATTTAATTAATATTTGTTATTATTTTATTTTTTCCTCCAATTAAATTTTATTTTGCAAGGTTTCAATCCCATAATGGGATTTCGAAGTCCATTAACAACATGATGATAGGGATGTTGAAACATCCTTTCGAGACTTATTTCAGCATGCTGCACCAAGATCAGGAGATGTAGGCAGTTTGCGGTAAATATTTTTTTCCATTAACTATTTTCGACGTAGATAATATTTATTCAAATTTAATAATTATTTTTATTAATGATTTTGTTTTATTTTTTCAGCAAGAATTTTCTTGGCCAAGGGAAATTTTGGTTCTATTCAAACAGGAATTTGACAAAAAAAACAGCATTATTGTACTCGAGGAAGATAACGAGTGGAAGACAAAATGGAGTTCCAACCAAGTCCCAAAGGAGTTAGTCGACTATTGGAATATGGAGCAGACCGCTAAGCTCTCCAAGATTGCTTCCAACAATAGGAACAGTGATCGCAAGGACAAAGGGAAAACAACATATAACTTAGGGGCAACTAGCAAAGCTTCACGATAAGAACAATTAGTAAGTTTATTTTAAAGTTGTTATGAATTTAAATTTATTTATTTTATTTATTTTATTATTAATTATTTGTTTTGTAATTTCGAAAAGATGGTGTAGATACCTCGCATCTTCGCTTGCTAGAGGATACGAACACAAACTGAAAGACTGGAGAGATTCAAGATCCGGTAGCCCGGGAGATCATTCAGATGGTCAGGAATTTAGGAGATGAGTATATCTTATCCCAGCCGGTTGCCGAAGGAACACCTCATCCCGAGGTGCCTGACGAGATGTGGAATTATTTCGTGATACAAGTAAGTAATTTATATGATTACATTTCATTTATGTTTTTCACATTTTAATGATTTACAAATGTTACATTTTTAAGAACACTCCGCAAACCAAAGGTCGTATTTTTGGGATTCCCAAATAATAGCATCCTTTTCGATCGACTCCCTCTCACATGTCCGGAGAAGTCGCTGAGCTTAGAGTGGCTTTAGAGCAGAAGACCGTCGAAGTGGAGAGTATGTAATCAGATATAGTTACATTACGGGATGAGAGAATAGCAGATCGAGAAGCGAATCAAGCAACAATCAAGGCTATGCAAGACCAGATGGCAGCTTTATTTACACAATTTTAATAACCGTAGTTTGTGTGTCGGTAATATTCCCTCGGAAATCCATCGATAATTATTCCGTCAGAAATACGTCAGTATTTGACCTTCAGAAATCTGTCGGATACCGTCGTAAACTTACCGACAGATTTTTGAACGGTTTTTCGACGTATTCTGTCTGTCGGAAATATGTTGGAAATAATGGCCATCGGAAATTATGACGGATTTCCGACGGTTTCTTTTTTTTTCTGATGCCCTACACCCGATGGACAAAACTCTATTTCCGACATATTTGTGACGAAATTATCCATCTGATTGTGGTTGCTTTCTTGTAGTGCTCTCAACTTGTTGTTGGTTGTCTCGTACGCTTTTGGGATGCTAGAAACATAAAAAGGATGGTGAATTCATGGGCATTGTTCTCCTATTGTTAGATAAGAAGTTGATACATGAATATCACCTAACGATCTTTCACTTTTCCACCCTTAGATATATTTTATATTAACTCAATTTCCATTGTAGTGCTCAACGATCCATGGCTTTATCCCAGCAACTTGTGCCAGATAATTTCGTGATTTTTGACAAGAAGGTCTAATCATTGCTCTATGTGGCTTTGAAGTGGGAAGATGCGCAAACCTGTACAATATTACTGATCATCCATTTGTCCTCCAATTTTTACCTTCAACCACAATTGTTGAAGTGCCACATGTTGAGGCTATGGTTGACAAGGAGAAATTTATTCTACGCAAAGCCGACCATCTCTAAGCTCTTGAATGTCTAGAACTAGCATGTCCAATTTAAACATACATACTCCTTCCAAATATTTGTTTTGTTCTATGGAGTTGATTTTCAAAAAAGGCTTTCAATTTTTAATACAGAAAAATACTCAATTAGCATCTAAAGAAAAATATTGAATTTTAAATGGTTGTTGTACTCTTGGTTTGTAGATGTGATGGTTCAAATAAAATTTGTCCAGGAATCCAATTTGGATGAGCCATCATCCACTTAACGATTGGTTATAAGATTCATCTTGGATTTGTACGATCTCATATCTTTAGAACATACAATGCTAAGAAGGTTACTTTCAAATATTAATAAAAAAAATTAAAATTTGAGATTGTAAATACCTATATGTCGATTATTTACTATCTAGCACTCTGAGATGATGCTGCTGCAACCTTCTGAGCTTATCTCAGTTCTACTGAGACCATCAATATTGTCATGTTGGTAACTACCATCAATCCCAAAATGTTTGGAGGTAACTATAGTCGAATGTTGATTTTTACTTTGGAACATGAATATGTTGTACTTACTGTCACATCCTATGGACTGTGTTAACATGCGTTAAGTTTTTAGTGGTAGAGATCATTTGAATGGTTTCTTTTATTTTAACATTCTTACCTAAACATTATGTTAGGTATTTCTTTTGACTACATATTTACAATCCTAATATAAATTTTGTATTTCCTCACTTTCTCTTTATGCTTCTATAGGTAATTTGTACTTTAATTTCACACCTGCAACTCGCTTCTATTTTGACCCAAACATTGAATTGGAAGCTATCAACCAGTTTACAATTAGGTCAAGTAATATTATTTGAATACACGGTCTACCATTTAAAAAAAAATCCTTATTGATATCTACAGATTTTGTACTTCTACAGGATGGGAATAGAAGCTACCAAACCATTCACAAAGGCAGACATAACTGCACGAATACATAAAAGGAAATTGTTTTCATAGTCGAACTTTCAAAGTTTATATCAAACTCAAATGAACATGTCACTTTCACTTAATAATTTCTTATATTAAAGTGATATTTTGAATACAGTTATGAAACAGATAATGTCTGAATATTGTATCACTTTTTATTTACTATTACATATCTAACCAGACACAGGTAGGCAATTTTATGTGCAAAGCATGAATCGTTGACATCCTAAGGAAAAATTGATGGAATAATGTTTTGTGTGCTGGGTGCAACCGTAAGCTAGAGAAATATGGAACAAATTTTTTCTGCAACAATTGCAAATCACCTAATGTTACCAGTACCATAAGGTACAAAATATTCATATCACCAGACCGAAATGAAAGTGAAAATTTAATAACCAGTATATTGTAATTTTATAGGTACAGGGTTGAGTTTTCTGTTCATGATGGTCAAGACAATGCAACATTTGTTGTATTTGACTCTGAGATAACTAAGCTCACGATAAAACAGAAGCTAATCTCATGCTTCAGGTTGTAAGAAGTGTATTTTAATCCAAACCCTTCTCGATTTAATCATTCTAATAACTCTACAATCTTCTCCCAGTAATCTAAAAAATACAAATCATGTAGGGTAATGGAGGAGATGAAGATGAATTGCCAAGTTCTATTCAAGAAATTATCGGAAAATAATTTGTATCCCAAATTAGAGTAACTTCATTTAACTTTACTCCCAAACAACGTACTTTCACATGTCCAAAATGGCTCATGCCACTGCACTTTCAGAGGGAATTTTACATATATCTATTTATTTGTAAACCATATAGCATTACACACAAAAACATATTTTGTATATGTTTCCAAAATTACGGGTTGAAGATACAAATAATGTTCCAACATTCAACACACCTTTGAACGAAGCCACTAACTCTGATCAAAGTGTGAATGAGACAAACAAACAGCCTGAAGGGAGTGTGGAGGACAGGTCCCAAAACTCTGATGGAATAGCTGACAAGAAGACACAAAGCTCCAATGGAGTTGATGTGGAGAAGGCTTTAAAAGGCAGTCATCACGAGTAGTTCAAACACAGCATCCACGGTCTTTTCCAAATATTTTGCAATTATTCAATTTCCAGTTTCTTTCTAAAACATTACTAATGTTTTCTCAATATCCTTCAATCTGGTTCTAGCAAACAGATTATTTTTATTTTCAATAAATGGGATTATATGACGTCTTATTAAAGTACCGAATCAGCTATATTTACACTTTAAATTTTAAAAATGCAGTTAGGATTAAGACATAATATTTTATAGCTTTCCACTTCCTGAGGTTCTTCATTCTGTTAAGTTCGAATATAATTAACTCTAACTTGTAGATATTATTTGTTGAGAATAACTGTATACATCATTAAAAGTAGTATAAGCAGTATAACAAGCTAATACCTCAGGTTTTGAATATCTCTTGTTTATTTTAAAAAGGTCATTTTTTTGGTGTAAACATCATACATGTTCCCCATACATTATTTACATTTTCCATAGATAAATATATAACTCTCTTAATGTAATACTTGATAGAAAATAAGGTACTTGAGATATTGCATTTAATTAAGTTAACTATTTATATTTGAATTAAACATAAAATATCCAACAACAAATTAAACGACCTACTATAAATATCTATGTAAATCAAGTATAGATGTGTGTTTTAGAATAAGAATGTGAAGATGACATTGACTACAATTACTACCTCATTTTGAGAATTCTCATTTTCTTAAAAATTAACCCTCCAAATTTTTTTTTTCAAAACAAGACATTATCATAGTAAAACCAGTAACATATAAATATCTAAATATTACAAATTTAGAAAAACAGTACTCAATAAATTTTTAAAATAACAAAAATTTCACCTACAACCACTAGAAGAACCACATTAATTTCATTGGCCGTTTTTGGAAAGTTACAAGGACAGATTAAAAATTAAAGGAAACTTAATTATAATTAGTGGTGAATTTAAATACAGTGATACCCAAAACAATACTGCCAGAAGAAGGGACAACTCCAAAGTTTAAACAACTATACATCTTCAACACAACTAATGAGGTCAAAACCAGGATTTCAAGGGTAAGAAAAACCACAAAGGCTGGTGAATTGGATGAAAATAGTGAAAGACCTCATCACCACAGTGGATAAATTCAATGGTTTGACCAAAGTTTTTAGAAAGGCAAGAGACATACATGAAACGGGAGATTGTACTGAGTTTGTTATCAAACTAACTGGACAAAAATACCGTGGGAGGAAATATACATGCCAACAGAAGATGAAATAGCTGGTTTAATTGTAGGTGATTTAAGTACTATAAGGGAAAGGGATGTGATTGTACACCACAAGTTATCTGGACTTCAACAAATAAGTAATATGCATCCATTGTTCATGACTTTGCAATACTCTATGTTGTTTACATATGTCAAATCTGGATTCCATGAAGGAACACAAATTATTGGAACCGAAGGAAAGACAAGAAAAATAGTTTACATCAATAAGCAAGAATTATATTCCTATAATATTCAAACAAGACTAACCGAAGGCATGAAGATTGTTAGATCAAAACGATTATTGCACCAGTACATAGTTGATGCATATAAGGCAATCAAACAGGAAAGACTATGTTGGTATCATTTAAATAAATAAAACTATGAGTTAAACTGTACAACAACATCAAAGATGCAGTTACAAGGGGTGACACAGATTCAAAGTTGATTGGGAAAAGAGTTATATTTCCAGAAAGCTATACATGATACATGGTTGAAAAGTACCATGACACAATGGCTTTATATTGATGGTATGGAAGCCCAAATTTTTATCACTATTAAAACAAAACCAAAATAGGAAGAAATATCAAAACACTTAAAGATGTATGGGAAGGATGCCGCAAATGACAAACCTAACTTAGAATGTAGAGTGTTCAAGATAGAGTTAGATGAGTTGTTAAAGGAATTCAACAAAGTCTTTTCCCCACAGCCAATTGCAAGTAGAGCCATATAAATGCTTACATTTATCTCGAGATATAAATCACTTAAGTTTTACTAACTCTTAAACAATCTTATGATCTTAAAAACTATTGAGTTTCAGAAAAGAGGATTGCCACACGCACACATACTTGTATGGTTAAAGGGAGATTTAAAAAACTAACCCCAAAAGATATAAGTACATTTATGCAGAAATACCAGCTAAAAACAAAGATCTTGCAACTTACAAGTTGGTTGAGCAACACATGATGCATGGGGAATGTGGAATGTGGAAATTGTCCCTCATCTCCATGCATGAAAAAGGTGTATGTGACAAGAAGTTCTCAAGAGAAATTGTTCCCATACACAAAGATTATTAATGAAACAAGATATTTTTGTACCAAATGTGGAAAAATAAAAGAATTGTCATCAAAAGGAAAACTATTTTGGATAACCAGTAAGTAGTGTCTTATAATCTAGAAATTCTGAAGAAGTACAAGGCTCATATCAACGTCGAATGGTGCGGCAAGTCAAAAGCATGAAAATAACTCTTCAAGTACATCACAAAGAGAGTGGATAGAGCAACATTTATAACCACAATGGAAGTGATAGAAAAGTTCAAGGAGAAGCTGACGGTTCTGGAAAAAAAACAAGCAATGAGATAAATAATTTCTCGACTTTTTGCTATTTATCAGCTTGTGAAGCCATGTGGAGAATATATATATGTTTGATATTCACCACCACTACGCAATAGTAAAACTCATTCCAGTCCACCTACCAGGAGAACATAGCAAAATATTTGAAGAAAAATAAAGTATTCAAAATGTAGAATATAGATATGGACATGGAAGGACTATGCATGTTCTTTTAGTAGTATAGGAAGATATTAGAATGATGATTTAAGAGAACTCAAGAATGTTGTGTGAGATAAGAGAAAGAATTATGAATTGTATGATCTTATTATTCTCTTATTCACACACTACTTAATGAATACAATGTTTATGTTTATATAGAAGTTGTTTGCAACATAAAAATATCTAAGTGAATGGAGATGTTGAACTGCTTCAACAGTGTAAGAGGATCCATGCCCTGCTCTAAATAGGGTAAGGGACGTCACTCCCTTTCTCTGACACTCCCATGCTTCTCCTTGCTTCCTTCTCTCCACTTAGTTAGCTTCTGGTTCATTTCTAACCACTTCCTCTTCTTGTTTCCCTCATTCCTTCCAATTTGAATCCTTCTTCTTGATTAGTTCATTACTTAAGTGATCACACTTCTCAACACTCCCCCTCAAGATTGGTTGGTGGAGATCCATTAGACCAATCTTGCCATGAATGTGATCAGAAGTAATTGATGATGTTGCTTTGGTGAAGATATCTGCTAGTTGATCACCACTTGCCACAAAGGAGGTCTTAATGATTCCTTCTTGAATTTTTCCTCTCACAAAGTGACAATCAACCTCTATGTGCTTGGTTCTCTCATGAAATACTGGATTGGAAGCTATATGTATTACTGCTTGATTATCACAATGCAATATCATTTCCTCAGATTCATGTATTCCAAGATCTTCTAGGAATGTCTTCACCCATATTAACTTTTTTGTGACTTCTTTCATGGCCCTATATTCTGCTTCAGCACTAGATAAGGCTACAACCTTCCGTTTTTTACTTCTCCAAGTAACAAGATTGCCTCCCACAAATGTACAAAAGCCGGATGTAGATTTTCTATCCTTTTTATCTACAGCCCAATCCGTATCACAATATCCTTGGATCTTTGTATTTTTATTGGCCTTCATCCATATACCTTTTCCGTGACTGTTTTTTAGATATCTTAATAATCTCTCAATCATGTTCCAATGGTGTGTAGTTGGCTTCTGCATATGTTGATTCACACGATTTACCGCAAAACATATATCTGGTCTCGTGATAGTGAGATAGATAAGCTTTCCAACCATCCTTTGATATTTTTAATATCATCCAATGGCTCCCCTTCATCATTGTCTTGGTAACCTTCTTCTAATGGAGTTTTAACTGGCTTGGATCCCAACTTGCCAGTTTCTTTCAAGAGATCAAACACATACTTCCTTTGAGAGATGAACATCCCATCTTCAAACCTTGTTATCTCAATCCCCAAAAAGTATTTTTGCTCTCCCAAGTCTTTTATGTCAAAATCGTTCTTTAGAATCTTCTTGGTTTGATCAACCGCACCTTTATCACTTCCTGTGATAATTAGATCATCCACATATATAAGCACCACTACAATTCCTTCTTCATTCTATTTTGTAAACAATGTATGATCGGCTCCAGACCTTATAAACCCTTTTTTAAGAGACAAGAGCTTAATCTTTGGTACCATGCTCTTGGAGACTGTTTAAGTCCATAGATTGCTTTCCTCAATCTGCAAACCTTGTTTGCTTTCTCATGATATCCTTGGGGTGTATTCATATACACTTCTTCTTCTAAGTCTCCTTGTAGGAAGGCGTTCCTGATATCCATTTGCCATAAGTCCCACTTTAAATTAACTGCCACATAGATTAGAATTCTTACTGAGTGAAGTTTTGCAACTGGAGCAAATGTCTCGGTATAATCTTCCCCATAGACTTGAGTATATCCTTTTGCCACCAGTCTTGCCTTGTACCTTTCTATTTTTCCATCACTTGTATATTTGATAGTGTAAACCCATCTACACCCAACTGGTTTCTTCTCTTTTGGTAATTCTGTCAAATACCAAGTGTGGTTCTTCTCCATAGACTTCAGTTCTTCCTCCATGACCCAGATCTAACTCTCACACATTTCTTCATATGAGTTAGGGATGTATTCTTTACGGATTTTGCCAAGAAAAACTTGATGCTCCATAGATAGAGTCGCCAAAGAGAAAAAATGTTCAATAGGGTATGTGATAGTGCTAGCTTGAATTTCATCTCCCCCTATTGATATGAGAGTGTTGTCGCCAATAGGAATGAGATCTAAGCTCGCCATATGCTCAAGACACTTTTTTATCACACACGGAAGACTACTCATGCTAGATTCTCCTTGGAGCATGGCAGAATTATTGTAGTAGAAACGAGTTTGTTTCCTTTGCCTTGTATTTCATCTTAGAGGTAGTCTTGGCTCAGGCTCTTCTTCTTCAGCATCATCCCTTTCTTCACTCGGGTCATGCTCTGATTCTTCACTTGCACTATCCGTATTTTCATGATCCAAAGTGCTCATGATTGGAACATTCTCGTCATTTACTTCATCCCTTTTCATTGGATCTTCAATGAGTGGCATCCAATCAGTAGGTGATGAGACCATTTCCTCAAGATTTTTATGGTTTTTCATTCCATAAAACCTCTCTTTCTCATTGAATCTTACTTCTCTAGACACATAGACTCTTCGTATCTCCGGATTATACATCTTGTATCCCTTTTGTGTTGGTGAATATCCAATGAATACACACGTTATACTCCGAGGTTCAAGCTTATTTCTTTGGCTTTCTGGTAGAAACATAAAACACTTGCACCCAAACGTTTTAAGATGATTTAGACTCGGTTTCTTCTTGTATAACACCTCGAACACTGACTCATTGCTCAAGTTCTTGGTTGGAAAACGGTTACTCAAGTAGTTTGAAGTCATCACAGCATCACCCAATGTGATTTAGGAACTCCCTTAGCAATCATAATAGTTCTTGCTACCTCCATTAGATGCATATTCTTTCTTTCGGCTACACTATTTTGTTGTGGAGTATATGCACATGATGTTTGATGGATAATGCCAAACTTCTTGAGCAATATCTTGAACCAATTACTCATATATTCTCCTCCATTATCACTCCTCAAAATCTTGATTGATTTTTTGAATTGGGTTGCAACATAATTGATGAAGTTGGTGAATGCTTCATAAACTTGATCTTTGGAATGTAGGAGGGTCACCCATGTGTATCTTGACTTATCATCAATGAATGAGATAAAATATTTATATTGATCACGAGAGTTACATGGGGCGGTCCATACATCCGAGTGTACAATACCAAAAACTTTATCACAAATTGTAGATGAATTCGGAAAAGGTTGTCTACAATGCTTCCCTAGTACACATGTTTCACAAACTACTTCTTCTTGAATGAGATTGGGTAAGACCATATTGAGAACGGCCGAACTCGGATGTTCAAGCCTTTCATGCCATAATGGGCTATCTCCAATCTCCTTCCTACCAAAAACTTCTACAAAACCGCTTTCATTCCAAGAGCTTTTGCATCTTCTTGATTATTAGCATCCAAAAGACAAACACCATCTTCCATCTTCCCTTTCCCAAGCACGTGATTTGTTTTAAGATCCTGAAACTTAACAGAGTCAGCTCCAAACATGTCACACAATCCAAATCTTTGGTAGCTTTATGAACAGATAGGAGATTAGAGAAGAAGCTAGGCATGGACAAGGCTTTAGTTTCCTTTTTGAAAATTTGTAGTTCTCCTATTCCTTCAATTGGCACTGATCTACCATTGGCAACTTTGACATGTCCATAATAAGGTTCAATATTTTTTAACATGTCTTGATCTTTGATCATGTGATGGGATGCCCCGGAATCCACAATGATTCTATTCTTCTCTATGAGATATCTAGAAGTTAGAAAACTCTTACCAGACTCGGTAAGCTTAGTTAGGCTCTTGATCAGAGCCTCAAACTCAGATCTTTTGACGGTGTCTTCATGCATATGAGTAACTCCCATGAAAGCCCTACATCCTTGTTCATTTTCCTTCAGCCTTTTAGGCCTCAAATGAGGATAGAGAGTCCCAACACCTCTCCTTGGTATATCCCTTCATCTTGCAATGTTCATACTCGAACATCTTCTTATCACCAAATGGTGAATTCTTCTTCACAAAGTGAGCAGCCTCACTTGATGCACGAAATAAGTCTCTAGATCCTTCCTCCCTTTGTATCATGCCACATACTTCTGCAAGACTTGGCAGCTTCTCAAACCTAAGTATGTGTTTGATCAAATCTTTGTAGGACGTGTTAAGAGCCAAGAGAAGTCTAAACACTTTATCTTGATCACACCTTTCACTCAGCTCCTTAGGATCCACAGTTTGTGGCCTTAAAATTTCCAACTCAGTCCACAAGCTTCTATATTCCCCAAACATTTCTTTGCATAGCCTCCCCTCTTACTGAAGCTCATTCAATGCTCTCTTCACCTCAAATATTCTAGATATATTTGAGACATTTCCATATACTCCACTGAGTATGCTGCCAAAATTGATGGTTCTAGTGAGCTTTGAAGTAGAGAAAGAGTGTATTGTTCCTCTTGCTCTTCTTTAGGCTCTTCCTTCTCATTTTTAACCGTGGCTTCATCTTCTATCTTTGGCTCAACATACCTCCAAAGTCCTCGGCCTTTAAGAACTGTCTTGATGGTTTTTGCCCAAAGGAGATAATTATTTCCTTTAAGGATGACTGAAATAGCAGCTGGTCTATTTGTCTCCATTTTCTAGTAATAATACACAGTTCTAGTTCTTTCACAACTTGAGAATCAAAAGATTTCAAGGATATTAATCTCAGAGTGAATAGAACCTAGCAAGGTGTATTAAAACATAATAGAAAACGTATTGAAGAAGAATAAGGAGACTAAGGATGGGAGATTAAGGTTTTTAGGATCTTAATTTTGCTCTGATACCATGTTCTTTTAATAGTTTAGGAAGAGATTAGAATGATGATTTAAGAGAGCTCAAGAATGTTGTGTGAGATAAGAGAAAGAATTCTGAATTGTATGATCTTATTATTCTCTTATTCACACACTACTTAATGAATACAATGCTCAGGTTTATATAGAAGTTGTTTGCAACATAAAAATATCTAAGTGGATGGAGATGTTGAACTGCTTCAACAGTGTAAGAGGAGCCATGCCCTGCTCTCAATAGGGTAAGGGATGCCATTCCCCTTCTCTGATACTCCCATGCTTCTCCTTGCTTCCTTCTCTCCACTTAGTTAGCTTCTGGTTCATTTCCAACTGCTTCCTCTTCTTGTTTCCCTCCTTCCTTCCAAATTGAATCCTTCTTCTTGATTAGTTCATTACTTAAGTGATCACACTTCTCAATAATGCATACAGAATGGTTTGAGTTGACCAAACTATCTGATGAAGCAAGGAAGTTGAAGTATGTGGAGTTGTTGAATATATTCCTTTGGGATGTGCAAATAAAATGTATTCTAGAAGAAAACAAAAGGGCAAAATCGGAAGGATTGTAAACATACATCCAACAGCGAGAAAGTGGTATTATGTTCGAATATTGGTCAACATTATGAAAAGACCAACAAATTTTGATGATTTGAAAACTGTTGGAGGCGTTATATATAAAAGTTTAAAGCAGCATGCTATGCAAGGGAATTGCTAGATGATGACAAATAATGGCATAATGCAATGGACAAAACATCACACTGGGCAAAATCATACATGCTATGAAGCTTATTTGTCTTAATCTTGATCTATTGTGAAGTCTCTCAGCCAGTAAAACTGTGGAATTATTTTTGGAAGTACATGGCATATGATATTCTCAGGAAGCAACATAAAGTTTTGAACTTCCCTCAACTAGAACTAAAGGAGTACACACTAATTGAAATTGAAAGTCTCCTACAACAGCATGACAAGTTATTAACTGATTTCTCCGATATGCCTCAGCCAAACAAGTCAATTTTGAAATAACTAAAGAACTCATTACTCCAAAAAGAGTTTCATTTCAACACTGCAGAGCAAAAACATATACATGAAAAATTATTTTCCCAGCGAAACAAGCACCAAATAATAGTTTACAAGGATGTGCTCAAATATGTGGTAAATGAAAAAGGAAAATTGTTCTTTTTATAGGAAGCTGGAGGCACATGCAAAACCTTTTGTTGAAGGCTATTATAGCAGCTCTAAGATCAGAAGGAAAACATGTCATGCCAGTAAGATCTTCGGCTATTGCAACTTTGCTCGTACCATGTGGAAGAACAGCACATTCAAGTTTCAAAATACCAATTAATGTGCATGAAGATTCAATCTCCAACATTAAAACAAGATCGTGCTAGCTAATATACTTCAAAAGTTGATCTCATTATTTAAGATAAGGCTCTCATGGCACACCGTCATACATTTGAAGCTATTGATCGAACTTTGAGGGATATTTTATAAGTGGATGATGAAACAGCCCATTCCAAACCATTTAGTGGTAAAATTGTCCTCCTAAGCAGTGAATTCAGGAAAAACTTACCAGTGATACCCCAAGTCACAAAACAAAACACTGTTTCTGCAGCTATAAACCGTTAATATCTTTGGGAGTCATGTCAAAAATACTTGCTAACAGAAAATATGAGAGTTCAAGTACAGGAAACTAAATTTTCTAAATGGATTTTGCAGGTAGGAGACGGAGTACCACCCAAACTAAACAGGTGCCTAGATGAATTTGAGGAAGAAGATAACACCATAATTGATAACTCTCTAATTTTACCACAAACTTATAACCCACTAGAGGTGTTATGTCATTCATTATTCCCAAATTTATTGACTCATTCCAAGACTTGGAAATCCTTACAGGTACATCTATCTTAACTCCACGAAAGGAGACTATAGATGAGATTAACGACTATCTACTCTGTAAAGTGTTTGGTTTAGAGATGGAATATTTAAGCAGGGACAATGTCGGTCAAGATGAGGATCATGAAGGAGGAATTAAAATAACATATCCATTGGAGTATCTAAATTCATTAGAGTTCCCAGTATGGCCAACCCATCGACTACATTTAAAGGTTGGCATCCTATCATGGTACTTAGAAATCTAAACCAAAAAGAAGGGTTATGCAATAGAACAAGACTAATTGTCACTTATTTGGGAAACAAAGTAATTGAAGTTGACATACTTTCAACTACATAAAAGAAGAAAAAGTGGTAAACCCAAGGATTATACTTTCACCTCAAGATTCTAAGCATCATTTCACTCTAAGAAGACATCAATTTCTGGTGAGGATGTGTTATGAAAGTCAAGGACAGTCCTTAAAATAGAGTATCACTATATCTGCCTAATCCGATATTTAGTCACGGCCAACTCTGCGTCGCTCTGTCACGTGTCACATCTCCAAAAGGTCTTAAAATCCCACACACATCCAAACAAAACCAAGAGAATAGCTATGTTACAAACATTGTATTCACATAAGCTTTCAATCGTCTATCAGCAGTTACATGTACAAAATTTTTATAAACAAATTGCATAGTATATTTTATATACAACAACACATTATTAACTCATATTAAACGTTTATTACATATTATAATCAGAATCATGTATGATAAAATAAACAATAGAAATCAATTATTTACTTGATGCTCGAAAATTCAAACAATACCACTATTTTAGAAATAAGAATGTATGTATTGATGCAGGCCAAAATGATGTCAAACAAAACAAAATTGCTGATACTTTGGAAAATTGATTCATGTACAATTAAATATGTAAAAATAAAATCCATCAATTATAAATATGAAAACAAAAGAAAGTAATCAAATATTTTTTATATTCTACTCCACCGGACCAATTTCAGAGACCGTCTATAAATAGGTACTTGCCAAGACCGGGGTGAAACGAAGAAATTGAGTATCAGGAGCGATGAACACAAAGATGCAAATATGATGAAGTGAGTGACAAAATTAACTTCGTTTTAGAGGTTTTTTATTTGCAATTATAGAATTTGGGGTTTTTACATATATGAACAATAATTGGGCCTTCAATTGGATTTATATATATATTAACTTCTTATAAATTTATAGAAACTCGAAATACATTAAACAATAAAAAAGACAAATTAAAAAATATATATTAAAGAAATTAACAAAAATAAAGAAAAAATAACAATAGAAAATTTTTTAAAATAAAATTATAGTAACCGAACCTACCCACCGCATGAATATATCCCTAGTAACATTAATGGAACACTATTCTTTGATGAAGAAAATAAAACATTTTCACTTTTCTACAATAGTAACACATTCTATTGTTCATGTTTACAGTTTACCATACCCTAACTCATCATATCATAAGAATTTGTTAGTTCAGCGGGCTGTCTTATATCTTCATGTACACTATGTAAATGTGATAGTTGTTAGAGTTGCCTTCTGTTTTCCTCTTTTCTTCTTCTTTTGCGTACTTCACATTTTCTAACAATATTTGTTCGCTAGAGACTTTCTACTAAATTACAAAAATTAATTGCATTTACGTCATCTCCTTTTAGGAAAAAAGGTTAAAGGAAAAAAAAAATTATAGCAAAGAAAAAGACAAACCAAACACCTTTTTGGTATCAGAAGGTTTGTGGTTCTAGGACTTAAACGGTCCCAAACTCCCAAGGTTATATCTAAAAAAAAACATTATTACTTTGAGAGTTGAGACTATACAAAATAATCATAACCCATGACAAAGCCACGTTTCATTTTTTTTTTCTCACATCTCTATAGATGAAAGCGACACTCGCACCCTTCTCTCTCACAAGCTTCCCTCATCGCACCATCTCTTCTTTCAGGTCACCGTCACTTCTCTTTAAGTCTCCATCCTCAGCCTCAATGACATCGGCGGCGCGTGGCAGCGTTGCTATGAAAGCTGCTGCTACCTCCACGGAGGCGTTACGAGAAGGGATAGCTGAATTCTACAACGAGACGTCTGGTTTATGGGAAGAGATTTGGGGAGATCATATGCACCATGGCTTCTATGACCCTGATTCCTCCGTTCAACTTTCAGATTCATGTCACCGGGAAGCTCAGATACGAATGATTGAAGAGTCTCTTCGTTTCGCCGGCGTTACTGGTCTGCTTCTTTATCCCTTGGTTTGGTATTATTTATATTTAAGGAATAAAATATAATAAAAAGAGTTAATTATTCTTAAAATCTTTAAAAATCTAGATATATTTTACAAAGACAATATTTTTAGCGGTTAAGAAATGATTAGGGATCGATTCTAGGGATCCCGTCCTACCAATCCCATCCTAACAAGTACTAAATGCAGAATTATTAGTCATTTGGCTAATTAACTTTTGATTTTGATCGATTTGAATATTTGATGGTTTATCTATGAGTTGAACTTCTCTAGGAGGTTATTAATCTGAACCCCTCTATAGACCTGGTATTTACCCTGAATTATTAAAAAAAAATGATTAGAGATGTTTTTCTTTTTGTAGTCAAATAATGTTAATCTGGTACCACATGTAATGTGGTGGTTATGAACAAGTTATCCCTAACTATTTATTGATTTTTGATTTTAGGAAAAATTCAAAAATAAAACTATTTATTGATTTTAGCTTATAAAAACTAATTATTTATTATTATTTGTTTATACTATTTAGTTTTTAATTTTATTTTTTTGAAAATTATAATATTTATTTATTAGAGTTTATGAACTACATCTTTATCTCCTGTAAATTTACTCTGTTTTTTTATTATGATTGAAAGCTTAATAATATTAAGAAATTCAGATGGCACTTACCTCAACTTGGCTTTGGAAAGTGTTAAAGGGAAGGGACAAAGAAATAAAAATGAAGTGATACCATTACTCTCTGAGGAGGTGTAATTGTGTGTAAAAATCTATAATAAAATACATAGTTTTTTTGGTTTAAATCTACTATATTTCCAAGAAACTAGCATCTTTCTTATATCTATAATAATGCGCATCCCGTAAAATATATGATTTAACTTATAATATAACACATGAGCTTACATGTCAAATATTGTGATTGAAACAAAAAAGAAGAAGAAAGGATAAAGAGAGTAGTTGATGTTGGGTGTGGGATCGGAGGAAGCTCAAGGTATCTTGCATCTAAATTTGGAGCTGAATGTTTTGGCATCACTCTCAGTCCAGTTCAGGCAATGAGAGCTAATGATCTTGCAGCGGCTCAATCACTCTCTCATAAGGTAGCTTTATGGTACTATAACCATATTGTTTTTGTAAACTCTCATCTAACTGATGGACATTGGACTTGTAGGTATCCTTTCAAGTAGCAGATGCGTTGGAGCAGCCATTTGAAGATGGAAAATTCGATCTTGTGTGGTCAATGGAGAGTGGTGAGCATATGCCTGACAAGACCAAGTTCGTGGAGGAGTTAGTACGTGTGGTGGCTCCTGGAGGAAGGATAATAATAGTGACTTGGTGCCATAGAAATCTATCCCAAGGTGAAGAAGCTTTGCAGCCGTGGGAGCAGAATCTCTTGGACAGAATCTGCAAGACGTTCTATCTTCCGGCTTGGTGCTCGACCGATGATTATGTCAAGTTGCTTCAATCCCATTCTCTCCAGGTACACTTTTTCCGACAAGAACACTACTTAGTTGGAGTTAGTTAGTTAGTGTCTCCAGGACATTGTCTTAATAGTTTGTTAGTGTCTCCAGGACATTGTCTTAATTACATACTTACATTTGAAACAATGGCCTATGGGCATTTTTTGTAGTAGGATTCAATTGAAAAAGTTTAATTGTCGCTTTGGGACAACTATTTTTTTATGGAATTGTGACTTTTTGTATATAATCAAGTAGAATTATAATGTTTTTATACAGTAAAAAGTATTTAGAAATTAAGTTTACATGTTGAAATAAAAGATGAGCATAAACTAAATGGTTTCTCACTTTCTTCTCTACCTAATAGATTTGGATGTTGTACGTTTGCTAAATCATACCCACGGTCACTATAAATCTAATATTTTATACAACATTAAGAAACATAATTTTAGATTAGATTAGATCTGAATTTGAGTTTTGTGATATTGCATTATAGATTGCTTTTATATGAATGGCAGAAATGATTTTATACGAGTTGATACAATATTAATAACCTTTATATATGTGTTCAAATGTGTTTGTAGGATATAAAATGTGCAGATTGGTCAGAGAACGTAGCTCCTTTCTGGCCAGCCGTTATACGAACAGCATTAACGTGGAACGGTCTTTGGTCTCTGCTTCGTAGTGGAATGAAGAGTATAAAAGGAGCGTTGACAATGCCATTGATGATTGAAGGGTACAAGAAAGGTGTCATTAAGTTTGGTATCATCACTTGCCAGAAACCCCTCTAAAGTCTTTAACTTAAGCTAAATAATACACCACCTTATTATTGCTTATCAGTGATTGAATAAGAATAGCATGAGATTCCTTATACCCATTGTTATGTTATGTGTAATTTAGCTTTTTCTATGGATAGTTTCTGGTAACAATCTTAGAAGCTATACAATTGGGTAATTGTCAATCAGCTATCATTACTTTAATAATTTATGGCTACTAATAGCAGATTGTATATTCCCAGTCAATTAGTTAGAAACAGGATAAATAACTTCAAATCCAATTGGGAAACTGACCTACAAATTTTTTTTGGTTTGTATATTCTTCAATTTACAAATCCCTACCATCTTTAAATGCAAAAGTTTAGGTCAATTACATAATCCAGTGACTAAGTATAACTACTTACAGTTTTATATAGCAACTCATCTCTAATAATAATATATTACAACGCATCAAAACCTCTTAAACAAACATGTCCTCCCCTATCTATTCTTCTTCCTCCTCCATCATTCTAAACCTTCCGGTTTCATAACATGATACATCCACACAGGTTGTAGCAATTCTCTTGCATTCTCCAACTTCTTCACTTCATCTTCATCTCTTTCTTCACCAATCTCTCGTTCGATTATCGGGTAAATTTTTGGAAGTGAAACCAACATTGTGTCCATCTGTCTCCACTCTCTATCTTCACTACTTACCAACTTCACACATACAAAATGTAACAAACCTATAGCCGTACCGAAATCTTTCTTTTCTATACTAACTGCTGAACATATCAAAAGAACATAACCAATTCCATCTATCACATTTGTGTTACCTTTCACTAATGAAACTATGGTGTTTATCAGTCTTTTGAAAGCCGGAAAATCCGAGGTGATGGTTTCTTCTTCTTTATTGATTTCTTGTAGCTCAATCATTGCATATGTAAGAAGCTATGTTGGAAACCAGAGTTTGATGTTGTTGAATGAGCTAGTGTATGAATTTTCTTCTTCCAAGTTGTTGTTGATGAAACAAGGTCCTAGTGTAAGAACCAAATCTGGTATTCAAGGGTTTAAAGCTGTCATAAGTCTTGATGTATAAGACAAGCTTAAGGATATCTCAACCATGGTGATTAGATCAAGTAGGTCATTTGCAAGATCAAAAGCTTTAAGGAAAGGGTGTGAAGTTTCGGTTGTATGTCTCATCACTAGGTTTATGAATTTTCCAGTATAACTGATGGAGCTTTTTGTGCACAGAATCATGTTCCTTATATCTGCATCCTCAAATTCTAACACCTGTTGAATGATCGTTGAAAATGGAGACGACATACTTTAGATATGAAGATTTGAATTTCATCATCCTTGCTTGGAATTGGGAAGCTAGACCCATCTCTGCGGATTCAACAATAAACTTCAGAATCGTGGTTGGCATCTTGACCTTGTTCAGTACACCTCTTTCCTTTAATCCCTCAGAAACTACATGAAGCGTGAATACGATGTTAGAAAACTTGTATTCTTCATTAAGAATACCACAAGGAAACCTACATAATAAGTTTTTAATTTATGTTCCGTAACATGTGTAATGAACTCAACCTCTCCACTCACCATCATCACCTGCACTTGAAATTTTTCTTTTCGATTGGTTACAGTTACTTCTAGTCTCTCGAGATACAGTGACTGGCCTTCCACTGTCACCTGCCTGAAATATTTCATATGTACAGCCTAAGATATGATCCATTGTTTGGTCCAGACTATTCTGCTGTAAAATGGAAAATACTGATGATTAGTAATCTGATTTTGTAAAGAATAAAGTCTGAGAGGGAAAGCAAAAAGCTACTTGCCTCAGCAATGCTCATATCATTCTTCTGAGCATCTGTGTTATGATTCTGAAGAGCCGTATGTAAAGCTAGAGAAGTATATGCTAATACAGGGTATAGATCCATGTATTCACAACAAGAGGCTTGTAGAATGCTAATCTGGGATACGACTTTTAACGCATTGAATAGCTCCTCAATATCAGACTCGAGTATCGCTTTACGAGCATCTTCGATAGTGAGTAAATCCTTGATTTGCCATGCTATTCCTAGAGCAACCAAATAGTTTTCCTCGAAACTTACTGCATTTATTCCGCTAATAGTCAGATCTCTCCTTAAAAACTTAAATAATTAGAGATTTATGAACCATATCAAATATTTGATTATATGTTTGAATTTTGTTGTAAATAAAAAGATTATAACAAAATAAAATAGTTTTATTTCATTGTTTGAACCATAAATCATTGTTGCCCTTGCCTCTTGCAATGGCGCTATGGTCGTGGCTCACTCGTGGCACGCACATCATGTATATAGCCACGCCATAGACTTCTGATGCCCAAACCTTCTCGGCACAGTGAGCCATGCGCCATGACGAGGCAATTGCGTATTTTTTGAAACCAAGGACAACGGTACGCAGTCTTCTGCAGGATACTGGTAAAAGTTCCAACGAGGTCAGCAAAGGTAGTAGAAGACAGGAGTAACTTGTGTACAGACCTCATCTCAGTCTGTCGTCTTACATCCCCAGGCAAACCACCACAATTGACAACTAATTTTATACAATCTTCTAGGACGTCAGAGACGATATCAGGAGAGACCGTAGCAATAATATCAAAGACAGCTGACCGAGCCTGTGCAGTGGGTGCAAAAGCTAGCAAGCTTTTCATTTTTTCTCGAGGTAATAACTCTTTAAGGGAAGCTAGACACCTAGAATCAGCAAGCAGATCTTTACAGATATAGCATGCAGCAAGAAGCAAGCCTTCAGTCTGTTTTTCTTCTAGCTTATCACCAGACAATACTGTATCCAAGAAGAACCTAACAAGCTGTTGTACAATTTGAACTGTTGCTCCTTAAGATACTAAAAACTCGCAAAATATTGCTCCAGCTATTGGGTTTCTGTTTATGAGTGTCCTACATCGCTGGCATGCCTCCTCAGCTCTCTTTCTTGATGGAAAGTATGATGGCATTAGCAGTCGAGCAATTCCCTTAGCAACATGAGTCTGATCAGACGCAAGCATAAATAATAACACATCCAAGCTCACTACCTGTATAAAATAAGATAACTAGTTAGTGAATCAACAAGAATGGAAACAAAGAGTACTGCAAATCTGAAACAAAATGAAAGCCTCTCTCCTACCGTGTTCAATTGGAAAGACCGAACATCTCTTAATAGAAGGAGAAGATCTACCAAGGCAACGCGTACTGAAGTAAAGCATCAAATGCGCCAGTCTTGGCAGAACCACTTTAAGAATGCCATGAGATTGTCGGTTCACGAGGAGATAAGTTATACCATTAACTGTTGAAAGTCTAAGCTCACTGCACGATTGATGTGACATATCATCTAAATTTTTTGTGAGGATCTTTGTAATTATTTCTGATGGGATCACTTCCCAGAAAATATAGAAAACACGACAGAGACCTTCCACAACAACAGATCTCACCTCTGGACATTCATCATTCATCAATTTTTCCTACAAATAGAACTGTTTTTCAAGCAAAGTGTCTTTTGCTTCTTTAGTTGCATCAGGATCCTCCATTGGGAAAAGATCCAGAAGCAAATGTAAAGCATTTAAACGAACATCAAATTCGCAACCTGAAAGAAGATAAACAGCATCGAAATCACTTCCTACCGAATGTTCAAACAATGTCGACTATAATACACAGCTGATCACACCCCTATGAATCATATTAATTTAAGAAGAAGGCAAAGAAGCTACGAAACAAACCTGCAATGACTGAAATATCATAGGCTCAGCAAGGCCAAAGAGAAGCTTCACAACACCTCGAGCTGTCTGCTCTCTAATAAACCCTCCCAAAACCTTCCTTATGGAAGCAGCAAAAGTGCATGAACTCGCATGAATAGAACTATCAATAATCCCTTGCAAAAACCCATCTTCAATCTCACCTTTCAAATCAATCTCAACTTCTTTCCAAGCTCTAAATAAAATTGTAATATCCCGATCCGGTGATTTTGGATTTCGGTATCAAGTCCCATTAAAAACCCATTAAACCCAAACCCTAACCCAAAGATGGGATATTAAGGTTTTGTTTATATTTTCGTGGCCACCTGATCAGAAGACGAGATAAAGAGAGAAAACAGAAAGAAGAAGGAGAAAATAAATCCAACCAGTTCTGGGAGAAAGAAGAAACGGAGGAGTAGATTAAATTATTTTCTTCTCAAATTTCATAAAGAGATGCATGGCATAAACAGCTAACATAGCCGCAAGCAGATCATAATTAGGATCTCTTATCAGAAATTTATGACCGTTCTTCTGAAGAGTATTTCTATAGATCCGAACCTGTCATTGTCCAATTTCAAGAGCAGTTTTCCGGTGAACCGTAAGGAGTTAGGAGACGATCAACCTATCAATGGAATGCCCCAGACGTCAGCTTTGTAGAGCCTCTGTCCGATCTGAATTCCGAAGTAAATCGTGGCTGGAATCTAACTTTGAATATGACATCTGGTATGCTCTTTTTTAAGGAACCGTAGTTGATATAATTCGGAAACCCTAATTTCTGTTTTTTTGAGATTTTCTATTTTTGGAAGGTTTCTAATTTTGGAAAGTTTCTATTAAAAGAAAGTTTAGAAAAGGAAAAATTTGGGAAGAGTAAAGGAATAGACGTCTTTGTCATGTAGTGGCTAAGGTGAGGGCTAACCGCACATTTCTTAATTCGCCTTAAATCCTTCTATGATTGTTTAGTGTCTGAATATGTATTGTCTCTTTGATCGGGTCTGTGTCTTTCTTGTTAAACCGGACTTAGGTGATTTAGATGATTTCACATATTGTTTGACTCGCATGTTGATGTGTTAGTCTGTGATATATATGTAGAACTGTGTTAGGGGACTTGGGCGGGATACACAGTGGGCGGATTATGGTATAACCCGGAGTCATGTGTGTGTGAGGGTACGGTCAGCAAGTCGGTCTGTTGGCTTTAGCCCTAAGATCGATAAATCGTCCACTGGGTGGTGTAGGAGGGCACTATTTCCTAAAGTAAGCCTCTTCGGAGGGTGCACGAGCACTTATCTCGAGTAGGGACCATTGTGTACATTTTCTTGGTGCTTTAGGTGCCGTGTTTGTTACATGTTTGGATCTAGATTTTCGTGGTTGTGGTTTAAGCCGAGTTTGACTTGCGTGTTGCCCCTAGCATCCCATACCTCACTGAGTGACTCCCATGTTGTTCACCCCTCTCTTCTCTTGCAGGTTAGTTATGAAAGTTTTTGGCAGGATCTGAAAGTCAACTCGTTGACCAGGACCGCGCCTGGAACCGGGTATCACAATTTGGTATCAGAGCCCCAAGTTATGTTAAACTGGTTCTGACCCGGGAGACAGTCTTAAGGGAGTTTAGATTTTTGGGTAGACTATCTTAGTAGTTGGAGTGCTAGTAGACTCAGAAAATATAGTTTTGATAACATATTAGTAATAACCCATGAACGTTATTGAGGTATGTATTTTTCTTGGAGTCATCCGTAGCCACCATAAGTTTGTAGAAGCGTTGCTTGTATTGGAAAACCAATCTATAGACTCACCTAACTAGACATGAAATATGGATGGAGAAAAAAAATCGAGAGTATTATCCAAAACTGGAAAGGAGATTTGTTAAAATATCGATATGGAAACCGCTGAAGAAACTTTTTGAGATGATGCATCAACGCCCAAAGACGAGATTTTGTAACAAGTGGACAAGTCAAGTTTATACTTGTATGGAAATCACATCGCCAAGAATTCGAGGACGAATTCCGTTTAAGTGGGGAAGAATTATAACATCCCAATCCCGTGATTTTGGATTACGGTGTCAAGGTCCATTAAAACCCATTAAACCCAAACCCTAGCCCAAAGACTTATATATAGGGGATATTAGGGTTTTGTTTATATTTTCGTGGCCACCTGATCAGAAGAAGAGATAAAGAGAGAAAAGAGAGAAAAGAGAAAGAAGAAGGAGAAAATAAATCCGACCAGTTCTGGGAGAAAGAAGAAACGGAGGAGTAGATAAAATTATTTTCTTCTCAAATTTCATAAAGAGATGCTTGACATAAACAGCTAGGCATAGCCGCAAGCAGATCATAATTAGGATCTCTTATCAGAAAGTTATGAGCATTCTTCTGAGGAGTATTTCTGCATATCCGGACCTGTTATTGTCCTAGTTCAAGAACAGTTTTCCGGTGAACTGTAAGGAGTTAGAAGATGATCAACCTATAATAGAATGCCCCAGACGTCAGCTTTGTAGAGCTGCTGTCCGATCTTGATTCCGAAGTAAATTTGCAGCTGGAATCAGACTTTGAATATGACGTCTGGTATGCTCTTTGTTTTAGGAAACCATATTTGATATAATTCGGAAACCCTAATTTCTGTTTACTAGGATTTTCTATTTTTGAAAGGTTTCTAATTTTGGAAATTTTGTATTAAAGGAAATTTTAGAAAAGGAAAGATTCTGGAAGAGTAAAGGAATATCTGTCTTCGTCGTGTAGTGACTAAGGTGAGGGCTAACCGCGCATTTCTTGCCTCTTTGATCGGGTCTGTGTTTTTTTTGTTAAACCGGACTTAGGTGATTTAGATGATTTCACATATTGTTTGACTCGCATGTTATTGTGTTAGTGTGTGATATATATGTAGAACTGTGTTAGGAGACTTGGGATACACAATGGGCAGACTGTGGTATAACCTGGAGTCATGTGTGCGGGAGGGTATGGTCAGCAAGTCGGTCTGTTGGCTATAGCCCTAAGATCGATAAATCGTCCACTGGGCAGGGCACTATCCCCGAAAGTAAGCCTCTTCGGAGGGTAGACGAGCACTTCTCTCGAGTAGGGACCATTGTGTGCATTTTTTGGGTGCTTTAGGTGCCGTGTTTGTTACATGTTTGGATCTGGATTTTTGTTGTTGTGGTTTAAGCCGAGTTTGAGTTGCGTGTTGCCCCTAGCATTCCATACCTCACTGAGTGACTCCCATGTTGCTCATCCTCTCTTCTCTTGCAGGTTAGTTATGAAGGTTTTTGGCGGGATCTGAAGGTCAACTCATTGAACAGGACCGTGCCAGGAACCGGGTATCACAATTTGGTATCAGAGCCCCAAGTTATGTTAAACCGGTTCTGACCCGGGAGACAGTCCTGAGGGAGTTTAGATATTTGGGTAGACTATCTTAGTAGTTGGAGTGCTAGTAGACTCAGAAAATATAGCTTTGATAACATATTAGTAATAACCCATGAACGTTATTGAGGTATATATTTTTCTTGGAGTCATTGGTAGCCATCATAAATTTGTAGAAGTGTTGGTTGTACTGGAAAATCAATTATAGACTCACCTAACTAGAAATGAAATATGGATGGAGAAAAAAAAATCGAGAGTATCATCCAAAAATGGAAAGCAGATTTGATAAAATATCAATATGGAAACCGCTGAAGAAACTTTTTGAGATGATGCCTCAACGCCCAAAGACGAGAATTTGTAACAATTGGACAAGTCAAGTTTATACTTGTATGGAATTCACATCGCGAAGAATTCGAGGACGAATTCCGTTTAAGTGGGGAAGAATTGTAACATCCCAATCCCGTGATTTTGGATTACGGTGTCAAGACCCATTAAAAACCCATTAAACCCAAATCCTAGCCCAAAGACTAATATATAGGGGATGTTAGAGTTTTGGTTATATGTTCGTGGCCACCTGATCAGAAGAAGAGGTAAGAGAGAAAAGAGAGAAAAGAGAAAGAAGAAGGAGAAAAATAAATCCGACCAGTTCTGGGAGAAAGAAGAAACGGAGGAATAAATCAAATTATTTTCTTCTCAAATATCATAAAGAGAGGCACGACATAAACAGCTAGCCATAACCGCAAACAGATCATAATTAGGATCTCTTATCAGAAAGTTATGACCGTTCTTCTGAAGAGTATTTCTACAAATCCGAACCTTTCATTGTCCAACTTCAAGAGCAGTTTTCCGGTGAACCTTAAGGAGTTAGAAGATGATCAACCTATCAACAAAATGCCCCAGATGTCAGCTTTGTAGAGCCACTGCCTGATCCGGATTATGATGTAAATCGCGGCTGGACTCCGACTTTGAATATGACGTCTGGTATGCTCTTTTTAGGAAACCGTAGTTGACATAATTAGGAAACCCTAATTTCTGTCTTTTGGGATTTTTCTATTTTTGGAAGTTTTCTAATTTTGGAAAGTTTCTATTAAAAGAAATTTTAGAAAAGGAAAGATTTGGGAAGAGTAAAAGAATAGACGTATTCGTCGTGTAGTGGCTAAGGTGAGGGCTAACCGCGTATTTCTTACTTTGCCTTAAATCTTTCTATGATTGTTTAGTATCTGAATATGTATTGTCTCTTTGATCGGGTCTGTGTCTTTTTTGTTAAACCGGACTTAGGTGATTTAGATGATTTCACATATTGTTTGACTCGCATGTTGATATAGTAGAGTCATAACTTATGCTTTGAGTGGATTAGTTCCTTTTTTGAGTTTTGTCGAGGCATAAAGCAAATAGCGGCCACATTCATCTTGCTATATCCAGCCGACTCCCGTTGAAGAAGTATTAAGGAGATAGCTGGCATTAAAGTTACATTTGTATGTTCCTGCTTGTGGGGGAACCCAAAGGCTTGGTAGTGTCTGGAAATTAATTGATCGTTTTCTTGATGGAGAGTTGAGTGGGTTGGCTTCCAGCCATTCTGAAGTATTATCCATCACTCGCATATAAACAGAGTTTGGTTCATGATGTACCTTATTAAAAAGAGTTGTTTCGTAATTCCCACAGTTGCCATAAAATCCAGAAAATGCCATATCGAAGATGAGTTGTTGATGTGTAATCATATGTGGTGAGAAGGACTTCAATGTTTTGTTCCTAAGTATTTGTAGGTTGTGGGATAGTTGATACCAATAGATTTGAGGCTTTCCAAACTGATGTAGCGTAATCACATTGGAAGAGGATATGATTAATTGTTTTAATATGTTGACAACAACACTTTTAGGTTTTATCGATTTGGGATTCATCAGTGATTAAGTTATGCTCCAGAACCAATCATAGACGAGAGGACACTCCAAAGAAAATGTTTGATTTTTGGTGATGCCTTTGTTTTCCAAACATGTGTCTTGAGATCTCGGTTACCATGGGTAGAGGTATCGGTTGAACTTGTGGATCTGGGTAATGTGTGGATATACAATATCTAGACTTAATCGTGTAACTTCCATCTTTGGTGTAGTGCCATAGGAGTTGTCTTCAGATTGTTAGTGAGGAATATATAGACGACGAGCATGTTGTGCATCTTCAGCAGTGAGGAAACTTAGTAACTTATTGGCATCCCATTGTTTGTTATTTGCCTGCCATAACTTATTGATTTAACTATGTGTTTTCTTTGATCTTCTTCTTATTTTTCTTGTGAGCTTCATCTCCATTATACCCAACAACAGACATATAAACCTTCTTCTTCTTCAAATTTTCAATAACCTCTCTCAAGACTGGTTCCTGCACAACCCAAGCATTTGCAATGAATTAACCTTCAATGATATATCCAATCAACTTGTCAAGTCTCGAATCAAAGTTTTCATTATTGTCACTCCATTGAGAATACTTATGTTCTAATGCAACATGAAACATATATCTCATACGAACCTAATCAGAAAATAAAGACAATATTAATATCATCACAATAGCTCTGCGACAATAACAAAATTAATCAGCGGCAACACCAAAATAAATTGATAAATATCAAAATAAATCCGCGATAACATCAGAACAACCCTATTCAATACTAAATTAAATCCACTGAAACCTCGAAATAAGTTGAACAATACCAAAATAAATCCACAGCAACGTTAAAATTAAATTAATCAAAATAAATAAAAAAATTTCTCATCAACATCAAAACAATATTTTTGAATACTAAAATAAATCTGCGGCAACCTTGAAATAAATTGAACAATACAAAATACACCCTCATAAACATCATAAAACAGAGGCAATAACAACATAAATACGCGATAATATAACATTTGTCTATTTTTAGCTTTCTCATCAGCTATCAAGTCCTTAAATTCTGAAACATTAACGACATCCTTTCTAGTTAAGAAGTGGTGGGACATCAATCCAATCTCGCTAAAACCCATACAACTCTCCTAGCGTATGAACTGACTCAAATTTCTATATTAGTAGAATATGAATACATCCGTTTAGTTGGTAAACTTTTCCTTTTTTTATGGCCAATATTAACAAAATTTACTAAACTAGTAAATCTGTTCTGCCCCAAAGATATTACTCAAACCTCTTTGTCTCAAAGATCTTCATGCAGTAGTTAAAGAAATCTTTGATTCATGATTGATGTCATATATATCAATATGTGCAATAAAGAACAAAGCAGTCTAAATAAATGTGGTCAAAAGATGTCAAATCAAATCCGCACTAATATTTAAAAAATGTCAAAATAAATCCACAATAACATAAGATAGTAAACCAAAACAAATGTGCAGCCACATAACAAGGCGAAACAAACAAATATGCGGTCAAAGTATAACAAATGTGCAGCCAAAGAGTTAACAAATGTGCAGCTAAATCACAGACGAAAACAAATGTACAAAAATAAAAACACAATTAAGAAGGAAAAAAATTACATTTTCTGGGAAACAAACCTAACCAAGAGAAAGATGAAATGGTGGTGGAGAAGATAATAATGCAGAACGACGTGAGAACGAAGGAGGCAAAGACCTAAATACAAGGAAAACAAAGGAGAAGGAGCATGTAGGTGAAGGAGAAATGAGGAGAAGAGAACCACATCGGACACATACGACGAGAAGAGAACACGACAAAGGAGAAACGAGAAGAAACAGCAGAGAACGAACAGCAGAGAACAACAAGAGAAGAGAACGATGGTGGAGAACAAACGATGGCGGTCCCAGGAGAAGAGACGAACGAAGAACGACATCAGAGAACAAACGGCGGATGACCGAATGATAGCAGCAGAGACAGTTGGCAGAGAGTATAGAGAAATCGAGAGACTAAAGGTTGGAAGTTGGAGATGTTTTGATTTTTATATTTTTAGAAATTTTTTTATTTTGAAAATTTTCTAAATGAAAATTTAAAATCTTCTAGCAATTTAAAATTCCAAATGAAAATTTCCGTAATTATGTTTGTAGTTTGCTTTTTTGTCTTTTCCACAAACAAATACATACTTTTCACTAGTTTATTCCCATGTTCTAAATCTTCCCACCTAGCTCCGATTATGTCCTGCCTAGGCGGTAGACCCAGCCTATCCGCCATGATTAATGACTAATCTGTTGGAGAAATCACTCACCTGTTACTCCTCGCCTAATCCGATTAATCCCCGTAATCTAATTATTTCCCGTCTCACCATTCATAATTCGATTATTTTTAGATTTTAAACATATTTTTTTTTGTTATTCAAACATTTAGATTGAGAGTTTTGTGAGATTTTATGATAAATTGTGTTCAAATTTTAAATAACAATCATAAAATTTTGTTTTAATATTATGTTTTCATGTGTTTACTATAATTTTGAAAACAATATGATTTAAAATATTAATATAATGTATGAATATATTTTTAAAACATTAAAACTAATCTCGTTTACTCCCCGATTAATTGGCTATGCGCTAGGCCCAGTCCGATCGTCCAACTAGCGCCTAGCGATTTTTAAAACATGAGTTTATTCTAGGTATTTTCAGTACTAATATGATTTATTTAAAGCAATTTTCACAATAAAATATTTATATTGTATTGCAAGTCAAGTAGTATTTCATTTTTCATTCAGAAGCTTATTTTAATGTGTAGAAAATTAAAAATAGCCAAAAGATGAGCCTGTTAAATGTGACATTACAAGTTAACAGATAATCTTGGTTGGATAAGAGAGAGACTTGCTTGTAAAAAAGAATGAGGTAAGAGTTAAGTTTCTTTTTGTGTGTATTTTAATTTGCTAGATTGTGTGGAATTATTGATCTGATGCGTTCTCACTATTGCAGGTGTTTCTGGATATTGTGGAAAGTGTAAACCTTTTGATATTCTCTAAAAGTGAATAATTGCTTCTTTTTAGGGATTTTATACAATATAAGCACATACGACTTGTTATTTAACTGAGACAACTCTACTAGTCTACTTTTTACTGCTTTTTTTATTTACCAAAATCATCCTATAGTATAGTGGGCACTGATAGGATAGGTTTAGCGGTTATAGAGTTATAGGTTATGTTCTTAGGTACTGACACCAAATCTTTCGTCAGATTTGTGGTTCTCGATTTCTATGTGGGCGGGCAGTGTATTTATTAGGGTCGCTATTTATCAAAACAATTGTAGTCAAGCATATAACCTTTCGATTACCCAGGAAAGATTTCAGAATATTTCTTCACGCCTCTAGAGTTAGTCCCGGTTCAGTCGTGGATCCTTTTAGCCTGTGAAGTCTTCTGCTAATTGGAAGGTATATTGGGGGGGGGGGGTTGTGCTGTTCGTTAAGGGTTATATATATTTCTCTGTCCTCCTTTTATCGAAACTTTATGTTCGAGTAGATAGGATGAGCTGGATTTACTTTCCCGCTCTTACATTGGGTAGTTCGATCTCTGCTCATCTCCGCTTTTATCCATTCACCAGTTCCGATCAGATACTATTTTGATGTACAGAACTAGTTACTGTGGTTAGTGGTAGGCAGTGCAGATCTAGGGTTGTATTGTACATTTATGGGGACCAGTGGGTTTGCGGGAGAAGTAGATCTAAATTGTTAGCCGATAATATCTACCATTTCGAGATATAGGTGTACCTGATTAACGTTTTTATGGTCTTTCAAATCGTTAGCATGTAAGATGTCTATTCTCCACTTATAAATTACCTGGGTAACGTCTTTATCGAATTATATAAATACTTAAACAGGATTATTTTTTATGGTTTATAAACCCATTATGTTTTGGGTATCGTAGTGATTTTCTAGGGATTATGTTCCTTTTGGTTTTTGTATTCGTGATTGCCCACTTTCCCCGTTCTAATGTTTTATAAACCGCTCATATTTGCAGATGGCCGCTCTGAATTTGCCTTCTCGCTTAATTGCTGCAGGATACGACCCTTTGGGTGAGAAGGTAAACGCATATCAGAAAATGACCACTCTGGTTCGTATCTTGGGTGCTCTACGTGAGGATGAGCTGGAATGGATCCGACAGTCTCCTCTAGGTCAGTTGGTAGATATGCCAAGCAGACCCGCCTGGTCTGCTAGTTTTGGTCTTTTCCTTCTTAGTCGCCAGTTGGACGTTGCAAAGGAGAACGAGATATGGGTCATGTACGCTGGTATGCCTGTTCGTTTTTCGCTTAGAGAATTTAAGATCATTATCGGTCTCCTTTGCGGTAAGTACCCTGTTGTTCATGAGAAGAAGAAGAAGAAGGGTACTGCAAGGATAAAGGCATCGTACCACGGTTTCTTGTTCGGTATGGAAAAAGATGTAACCATTGAGAGTGTTATCACTATTTTGAAGAGGAAGACAACTGTTGAAAGAGATATTAGGCTTAGATATGCTTGTTTGGTGTTGGTTGATGGGATTTTAGTTCCGACATCACATTACCCCAAAGTAGTCAAGGATCATGTGGAGATGGTTGAAGAGCTTGATAGGTTTATGGAGTATCCGTGGGGTCGTCTGACATTTAAGATGATAATGAAGTCTATTAAAGGTAGGGATGTCTCAGGGGTTCATTTACGCTCTGCAGCTAGTAGTGTTGGCTGCTGCGTCGGCCATTCAGAAGGGAGTTGTTGATGCCGATTCAAGGTTCTCGGACACAGACAAAGACTCTTGTGATGAGTTGCAGTCCCGTCCCCCAGTCCCACTGAAGCTTGCCAATGCTCAAGAATTTGATATTAAATGTCAGGTATGTTGTATTCCATTTTGTGTTTGTAAATTTATTCGTGGCTGGCAGGGTTGGTACATGCATTTTTGACTTACTTCTATCAGCCAGTTGGAGATTTATTTTTGTGGCTTTGTTTTTTTGGCAAATTTATTTTACGGTATGTTATGTTTTTACATCACCATTTTTATATAGATTCATGTTCAGTCTATCATCTCCCCGAAGATAGAGTTTAACGCGGACGAGGAAAACATATCTTGGTCCGATGACGAGGATGACGAACAGGTTGATAATATGGTAAGGATGATTAGCACTGGGGTCCGGTTTAAAATTTTGATGTTTCATGGTGGATGCATTCCGTCAGAAGTCAATATTCGGAAAAAACAAAAGAGGTTGTCTAAAGGCAAAGGGAAAGGGAAAGCAGTGCGTAGGAGGGGAGGGGGTTTGTTGAACCATCTGTAGTAGGTGCTAAATTTATATACAATATTGCTCCATCTAGTCATGGACGCCCAGAGGATGGAAGGCTTTATCAGGTGGACCTGAAAGCTATTTCTAATATGCTTGATACCTAACTCACAACTCTTGAAAAAAGTATCTACAAGTCATTCATTTCCTGGTTTTCAAAGAATATAGTTGTTGACGGCCATTCTGGGCAGAACATTAACTTGTCGGAGCCAGAGAGGTCGGTCGGGCCAAACTTGGGTAATGCTAGTTGCAATTGCGGCGTAAGCGGGTTGGATATTTCATTCAAGGGAGGTGCAACTGATGATATCGATTTGATGCGGCGAAAGTCTTCCGTTGCAGCCTCTGTTGAGGAAGTTTTGGCATTTTACGATGTTGACAACAAGGGGTAAGTTGTGTACATTACGTGTCTGTTTAACGCGTGGTAACTTTTATTCTACCGGGATTAACCTGATTTTCGGTTAATTGTAGGTCACTTTAAACCTTTCCCCTGAAGGTGGTCAAGGTGCTGAGGATCCTGCTGTTGTTTTTGGGGTAACTGATTTGCAGCCGGAGGTGTGAATGCTGCTACTTCGGGGGTTTATCCAATTCAGTTTGTTTTTGTGTGTGGTCATATATTATCCTAATGTTGTCATTGATTTTTAGAGCAATGGTCCCGACTGTGTACCTACAAATCCAGTGAGTCAAACAGTACTCCCGACAGAAAGTATCGAGAGCTCAAGAGATGACAAGGAGGCATGTTATTATTATTGTTGTAAGTTGTTTACATCTGACACTATATTTAATATCCCAACAATTTTATCCGATGTTCCATCTTTAAATGTCTGATACACATTTTATTGTTGTAACCAGACTGGAAATGTTGACTTTGTGTCTGCCTCTCGTACAATGATACCAATCTTATCAGGAACTGATCAAATGGCCGTTGGATCCCCCACAGTAAGTTTTCTAAGTGTAGCTGTTAACCCATTTTTGGTGACTGCAATATGTATTGGCAGGGGTTGTTTTTATAATCAGTAGTCATGCGTTGTCTCAGATTCAAAATCTATTTAATTGTGATCGCCCGACTGCGGTCATAAGCGGTGTGCCGAGGAAGAGTAAAAGACATCAAACGATTTCCAGCCGTATAGACGGACAATTCAAATGTGACAAGCGGACCAAGCTTCTCGTTGGGCACCCATCCCCTGCGGTCTCAATGTCAGCGAGGACTCTACTGGGGAGGATCGGTTCCAAAGATCCATTGAGAAGCTGAAGTCCACCTCGTGAGTGTTTCGTAGAAGTTAGTTCACAACCTTGCATCTGCTAATACACTTTCTGAATTTTGATCATGCAGCTCTTTTTGTTTTGGAGGCAATATCTCTCTTACCAACAAGGAGGTGTTTGACTTGTTTGAGAAAAGAAACAAACGGCGTGGAAGGTTATGAATGCATTAATTAAATTCAGTAGGCATATTATCAGGGCCGAGGATGCAAATGGCGAGAAACTGAGAGTAGAGGTTACCCTACGTCGAAGGTTGTGTTTGACTTGTAATGTTACCTCATTACCCTTGTTTGTATCATCCCAAAATAGCCGCCTCGTTATGCCGCACCTTTCAGGGCTAAATCGGCCTGATGGTATATTTTCCACCTTACTCAAACTTTCCAATCTTTCAGTTTCCACTGGTGATTCATCGACGAAGTTTGTTCAGCCCCCACTATGCATTTTTACAGTTTCACGTAACAGCCTGGTTACATCACTTAGATTATATTTACTACCGGTATCTATATTACTACGGTTCATATTTACCGTGCTCGTCCTCTTACCCTCTACCACCTTACAGCACAAATATACTTCCTCTAGATCTGCTCTGATGCAAGGAACATAGCTAAATCTTCATCGTCCTCTACGGTGATCAGTGTAGCCTGCCTCCATGTAGGGCCTAGCATCCACAACAGCCATTGGTAAGAAAGTTCGATCTTGTCTTCATCACGTAGGCAGAGTTGTGTTTTTACGGACTCGTGGACCTCTTTAAAAGTTGTTGTATCTTATACCGGCATACCGAGCGTGTAACCATCCGATCGTGATACGTGGTCAAAACCACTGTCTTTACCTTCTCTCCATTCACCAAGGACTATCCGGACTATTGTCATCCCTCTTGACCTGCAAGCGATTGTACTAGTTTTTAGTTCATTTCAGTATTACGTGTTACTGAGTAAAATAATAGACTTTGAATGAAAACAAGTTTTGAAAAAGTAATGAAAACGATTTTTATATCTTCTCCTGCATTAAATTATAACTACCATACCTCTTCTCAGATGTTTTTTTCGTTGCTGCTCTACCAAATCGAGTATTCTCTGACTTTGTTTTAATGTTATAAGTTTTTTGCCCCATTTTACACACCCACAACCTTGTAATAAATAACAGAATGGGTATTAAGTTAATTGAACGTAATCCGAGAAATATCCTAACAATAGATTTTGTTGTTCACTGAAATTTGTTTTGCCGGCTTCAAATCTCTCATTAGATTTTGTATCCATTGAATTAAATGCTACTTATTCTACTTGCCTACCATAGCCTCCATAAAAGTTCTTATAGGGGCATGAATGACTTTAACTTATATTCACTTTCCCCATAACTAATTAAATCATTTTTCCTACATTTTTAAGTTTTAAGTCATTGATGGATATTTGCCAACTTAGTCCTTCTTTTTAAATTATTTTATTTATTTATTCATGGTCCTCTTTGTATTACTGATTCTGCACATTAACGCAACTGTTTTTCAAGAATGTCTGATCTGAAGTTGGAGTTGAATGATAAAATTAGTCTTGATAAAAGCCTCGATATTGGATTAAAATATCAATCTCCTCTGTGATTTTTTTACAAAAAAAAATGTTATTATAAAACTCCAATATCAGGATGTTGTAGTCCTCATTACCTTACTTTCGTTTAGTGTTATTGCTGGATAATCACCTTCATGAGGCTGGTATCTTCTCATCTTCGCGCTTGCATTTCTCATTTACATATTTTCTATGTTTCTAAACCGTGGCAACTTAATATCTGATTGATTGTTTTTACAGTGGATTTGATGCTAAAAGTAGTTATCAGGCTCTGGTAACGACCAATAGCTGACATGCCTAAGTGTAAAAATTCTGCTACCCTGTTTATCCATTCCATATTACCAGGCTACCAGCATACTTCTAAGTATATCCAGGGACCTAATAACTTAACTTAAACTCTATTGTTGGAACTTTCAGGATGAATGGTTGCAGAGTTTACACAAACGATTAGAAGTAGTAGACTATGTTAACACATTATTCTACGCTAAACAACCCAAAATAATGTGTTTCTTTTCTGAAAGTTAACATGGTTGTAGTATTTGATTATTTGCAGTTTCTCGCAGGAAATTGGAAGTGTCAGTATTTGTAAAATAGTAAAAGGTTTATATTTATATTTATGTGTATACTCAATCATTGCCATCTTTTAAAATCTTGGGAGGAAAATTTCTTATGCAACATTCGAGAGGGCGTAAAGGGGCTAAGCGGGACTTGCATAGTGTTCATGGAGGCCTTCACATCATAGAGAGGAAGACTTGATCTCTCCTAGAGGTAGCTAACTTCTTTACAGTATAACAGTTTTTGATATGAAACAGTTTTGTTGAAAACTAATCGCTGCAAAATTTTATGCTGATAGGAAATTGTAGGCGAAAACCAGCACGTGATATCAACATCATTAGGAACTGGTCATGCCTGATTCAGATCAAGAATTGTGTGTTTCCTTGGCCGATATTTGAGATGAGTACTTCTCATGCTTGATTCAGATCATGTAAGTACTTTTCTTGGGCTAACTTTTGAAGTATTCTTAAAGAACATCAGAATTACTGATCAATGTGCAATAAAACTCAAATTTTAGGATGTAAACAAAATAGATGTAATAATATGTTCGTGTGAAATTGTATTTCTTTATTTACTGACAATAAGAATTGGTCCAATCAACACACAAACGAGATCTAACTATTGTTATTTATTTTATACTTTTATCTCAAACAAAATAAAGCTCTAAAAATACCAAGAAACCCATTTCTTTGAATCGGTTAATTAAGAAATTCAGAAACTAAATCTATCTTAAGGTGCTATTTTTTACATTGGCCTGAAAGGAGACCAATAATGTTATTATCTTAAGGTGTTTATTAATTTATAAATGTTTTACTGTAAAATACTATCTAAATTTAGAACTCACCATCGACAGCTTTCCAGATTTTCTCCTCCTGATTCCTAAAAGAGCTAAAACTAATCATTTGGAGTTCCTAGAGAAGAAGCTCGAGCTTAGTGGAAATGGTTAGAAAGCTTACCAGAAGCTATGAATGGCCTGTTCCGCTTGAAAAATCTCTGGATTTGAAACTGCAACAAACTCAAAGAATTGCCAGAGCTAACTCAGGCGCAGACTCTGACACTTACCAGCTGTAGGAGTACATTGTCAACACAGATATGCGCTGTTTAAAAACAGGATCTTGAGTTCCTTAGTCAATAAATATTCCACCCACAACCTCTATAGTTAATGTTTGCAACCACATCATCTCTAGCTAGGCCAAAGATGACAACAACAATATTGAAAATTCAGACAAGCTTAGTACAGAGCAACGCATGGTAAATATAAAATACTGTACCCAACCAGGGCAGTGACAAAGTTATTATACTATTTCAATCGTAAGCTCTCTTGGTGAATTGGGAATCCTTATCTCCGACCATCCTACTAGAATTCCCATCATCATCGCCACTGGTTTCAAATTCATCCTTTGTATCTGTATATCGACTTGCTTCTACAATCATATCTCTATCTTTACTTGGTTCTTCTATTGCATCTTTATATTGTCTTTCTTGTTCAATGGTGTATTCACCTTGATTTGCTTCAAGTATATGCATTGTAGCTACCCAATCCAGTTCAGTTTTGCCACACAAAAATGAGCCTAGCACTTTAATGGCCAACGGAAGCGAACCAACGAGCTCGATTGCATGAACTGAAAGCTGTTTGAAACGAGTAGAAGGAGTCTGCTGCTTGAAAGCAAATTGATAAAAGAGTTGAAGAGCTTCACCAAATCTCAAGCACTTAACTTCGTACACATGTTGTATTCCATTGGCTACTAGCAAACTCTCGTCTTGTGTGGTCACAATGACTCTACTCCCTGGACCAAACAAAGTGGCCATCTTCTGCACATCCTTCAACTGTTTTATATTATCCACACCATCAGCAACGAATAATATCTTTCGGTGTCCGAGCCTACTTTTGATCACATTAGAGTTGCCTCTAGACGTCCTTGTTGTAAGAACTTCTTTTGCAATATTTTTTGATAGAAACTCTTCTTCTAAACACGTTGGGCCATAGTCTTGATACATCTTTCCAATGCTTTCTAGGAACACATAACTATGAAAATGATTCGAGATCTCATTGAACATATATCTTGCAAGAGACGTTTTACCTATGCCTCCCATGCCCCAAATACCAATTATTCGAAGTTGATTGGATTCTAAATCCAAAAACTTGTGCAATGCTTGCATGTGGTATTCCATCCCGATAAGGTTTTCTGAGTTTCTGAGTGTGCCTGTTATAGACTTGTCTCTGAAATCAGATCTATCAAAGAAAGATTTTCTTGTTTCTGTAATGCTTTGAAGAACAGATACTTCATAGTTATAAAGTAGCATTGCCCACTCCTCCTTAGCTCTACCATATAATATTGACCCAACTACTTGTATGGCGCGAGGAAAACAACCTGCTAGCTTCACCGCACGATCAGAGAGTTCTTCGAAGCCAACAAATGGATGGTTTTGTTTGAAAGCACATAAACTGAAGAGTTGAAGTGCTTCAGAAAATCTCAGGCATTTAACTTCATACATAATCCTTACGCCACAGGCAATAAGGAACTGCCTGTCTTGGGTAGTTATAATGACTCTGCTCCCTGCACCGAACAAATCAATTTCTTTTGCAATGACATCAAACTGGTCAAGTTGATCCACATTGTCAGCAATTAGGAGGACTGTTTGGCCCCTTTGAGTTTCTATGATGACATCAGAAGGCATGTGAGCTCTTCCTTTTTGATATTCTGACACAAGAGCTTTATGTAAGCCCAATGATCCATGGCTTTGATAAATCTCCTTGACATTGTTCAGAAAAATATGAGTATCAAAATGGCGTGAAATCTCATCATATACATATCTAGCAACCGTGGTTTTGCCAACACCTCCCTCACCCCAAATGCCTATTTTATAGGTTTCCTTGTTACGTTTTAAGTCCAACAATCGTACCATGGCTTCCATGTGACCATCCATACCCACAAGACTACTGAAATCCATAGATCTTGAAGAACTCAATCTATTAAAAATTGTATGAGTAATGCCATCTACCAGTTCTGCGTCACTCACACTATCAATTTGAGAAAAACAAAGTCAGGAGTTAGTGTTGAGTAGCAGATGTATCCACCAAATGTATTCCAGCAATACATGACCATTGAAATGGTTAAAAGCTCAAATGAAAATTTACTACTGAAGCGCATGTATTGAGAAGGTAAGAGAGGATATTTTCTTTTTCTTTTGCCAATTAGCAAAAAGCTACAAATCATGGGGCAAAGAGATGAGTGCAAATAAATACTGACCAGTTCTCTGAATATATGCCAGCTATGTTGGCCAGTTTGGTTAGTGAACTCCTCCATATTTGCACATGTTCTGGATATGCTACCACATGCTCAGAGAAATTCATCCCTATTTTTCCAGTCTGATGTCTTGCTTCTGAAGGACTTACGCCATAAAAGACTGGTATCACAAGGAGACCACCTTCACGATGAAATTGTAGGATCATTACGAGGTCTTGCAGGCACCAAAAGGAAGAGGAATAGTTCTCCGACAGCACAACAACAGCAATCCTGCACTCTCTTATGGCCCGAACAAGCTCGTAAGAATGTAAACTGTCTGTCTCTAGCACTGTGGTGTCTTTGAAAGTTCGTATACCTTTCTGATCTAAGGAACGGTAAAGATGGCTGATAAAACTTTTCCGTGTATCGGCTCCTCTGAAACTAACAAAGACATCACACTGACCAATATATGATAAGAAAGAGGATGAGGACATAGCTTGATTTTTGTATTAAGGTATTATGCAACTGCTAATGATTAGTGGACTTTCAAATGAAAAGAAGGAGAATTGGAAAAGATGAACTGATACAGGTTATTAAACCAAAGAAAAATCCGCTTGCTGCAGGAACAATACTAATATAAAATCCAACAAGTAAATATAATACAATACCTTGAGCGTTGAGAAAAGAAAGCTTACTTATCTTTAACGTGTAAGGCAGTTGGGTGAGGTAAGAAAAAGTATTGTATAAATCATTTTCTGTTCTACTTCACTAAGGTGTTTAATTTAACAATCATCAAGAACTGTTCAAACCTCAAGTGAAAATAACAAGACTTTAAAAAAAAATATATACTTAGAAAACACCCACTTGATATGGGATCAATGTCTCAATTAGGGGCATTGATTTTTTTTTATACCCCTCCTCAATCTTTATATCTTCAAATGTATCATCTGTTATACTTCAATCATATCAGTTATCCAGTACAACTACCTACCAATTGTACCAGTTGTACCATTTACCCGGTACAACTAGTTATTAAATCTCTAATTGTACCAGTTGTACCCCACGCGAACAACCCAGAACCACTAGCCTACAATGTTTTTCTTGATATCATATACAATTAAATATATATATTTAATAGATTTTCGAATTTCAATTATAGGCAAAATTGAACAATTCAACACTGAAAACTTCAGGGGATTAAAGAATATGCAATTCAAATAAAAACGCAAACTCAATTTGTAACTTGGAATCACGTCTGTGCAAAAAAAAAAAAAAAAAAAAAAAAAACTGGTTAGGTCATTGAAAGAGTTAACAACCTCTACCTGTATAAGCTGAGTACTGAGTTTAAGGCGTTTACTTTCTTCAACCCAACTGTTTAGCCTAACAATCATAGCAGATCCATCAAGATCAATGGCTTCCTCCTCGTCACATACTACCTTAAACTATCATGTCTTCCTTAGCTTTCGAGGATCAGACACTCGGAGAACGTTCGTCAGTCATTTATACAAAGCACTGGATAATAGGGGAATTCTGACCTTCAAAGACGACCGAGAGCTTGAGAATGGAGACTCAATTACAGAGGAACTCCGCAGAGCCATCAGGAGTTCGAGATTCGCGATCGTGGTGATATCGGAGAACTACGCTTTTTCAAGGTGGTGCTTGGAAGAGCTTCAGTTAATCATGGAGCTTCAATTGGGAGGGGACTTGACTGTTTTTCCGATTTTCTACGGAGTAAAACCTTCTGACGTCAGGCACAAGAAAGGAAATTTCGCTGATTCATTCCAAAAGCATGAGCGTCGAGAACAACCGGAGAGACTTTCCAAATGGAGAGAAGCTTTGACTCGATTTGCTGATCTCTCTGGTGTGGAGTCCACCGAATGGTTTGATCTTTTCTTTACTCTTCGGTCTTAATGGCTAACTCAGGGATTGGTGCGAATGAGATCACAGTTTATTGTTTTATTCTCAATTACTAAGAAAATCATTTTTTCTTAGCAAGGTTGGATTTAGATGAGATTGGATGTTCCAAAAAATTGAAAATCTGTTTAATAACAGAAGAGTTAAAATGGATTAAAAATACAAGCAAACCAGTTACACCAGAGTTTACCAAGATATATAAGAATTCAAACTTGTAAGTAATAATAGTTTTGAAAATCTTAAAACCAAATTTGGCCTTTTGAATACCTACTTTATCTATTTTTCACCTTTGTTAGTAATAAAATTCTAATAGATACCATGTCTTGGCAAATATTAGGAAGGACGAGGCAGCCATGATTGACGAAATCATTGAAGATATTTCAAGCCGGCTTCCTTCTATGCAGCCACTAGATTTCAGTAATATTGTTGGAATGAACGATGAGATGGCAAGGATTAGTCCTCTGTTGGAGATCAACTCTGACGAGGTTCGTATGATAGGAATATGGGGAATGGGGGGAATCGGGAAAACTACCATAGCCAAATATCTTTTTGAAGAGCATAAGCCTAGTTTTTCCCCTCACTATTGTTTCATGGAAAATGTTGCAAAGCTCACCAAAGAACATGGTCTCTTGTATCTACAAAAACAGCTTCTGTCCAATGTCTTCCGTCAAAAGAATATGAAGCTGGAAAGCCTTGAACAGGGAAGACAACAAGTTGAGTTAAGGCTTAAAGATCTCAAAGTTTTTCTTGTCTTAGATGGTGTGGATGAAGTGAGTCAGGTTGATGAACTGGCGAAAAACACCAGCTGGTTTGGCCGAGGGAGCAGGATCATCATTACCACACGAGACAGGGGATTGCTCAAAGCCTGCAGAGTGGACAATGTACACGAGGCTAAGTGCTTGAATGATGATCATTCACTTCAGATGTTTAAGCAAATTGCTTTTGAAGGTGTACATCCTCATGTTTATGAAGAATTTGCAGTCCGTGCATCTCAGCTTGGTCAAGGTCTTCCTTCTGCCATTGAAGCCTTCAGCTTATACCTGCGTGGCAAAACCACCATGGAAGAGTGGAGATCTTCACTGAATAGGTTAGAAAGAAATCCTCCCAAGAATGTCATGAAAATTTTAAAGCTTAGCTATAACGGGTTAGAGGAACCAGATAAGAATATTTTTCTTCATATTGTGTTTCTATTTAATGGATCCACTGTGCGGCGTGTCACTACCCTTCTTGATGATGATGAAGAATCAGAGACTAATTTGGGAATAAAAATTCTAGTAGATAAGTCTCTCATCAGTGTATCAGCTGATGGATATATATCCATGCATGCTTTGGTAGAACAGATGGGAAGAGAGGTTATTCATCTTGAATCTGAAAGAGAGTCTTGGAGACGTCGATTTTTGCAGGATCCTCGGGAAATTTGCAGAGTACTGTCACAGGAGACGGTAAAACTCTTGTGTGTCTTTTTACTATCTTTTCTTCTTCATCTTAATCCCAACTGACCATGACATTTTTATCATTAGGGACATGAACAAACTCAATCCATAATCCTTCACATGTGTGCAATGCCCAGACATCTGACTATTAAACCGAATTTTTTCGAATCAATGCCTAATTTGAAATTTCTCAAATTCTACAAGCATTTGGATATAATAGCTCCCAATCTCCAAGTGGGATCAGTCGATAATGTATTACCAGATAAGCTTAGGTTGTTACACTGGGATGCATGCTTATTGAGAGCCTTGCCTTCCGAATCCGTTAAGATACAATGTCTCGTTGAAGTCAATCTACGATACAGCAATCTTAATAATCTTGGGGTCACAGACACAGAGGTTCCTGTAAGCTACCAAATGATTTTAACGTTTTCTTAGATTTTAAAAATGTTGATTATCAGTTGGCATTGCTGTTTAACCCATCCAAGAAAATTCATTTCTGATTTGATGTTTTAATTCAGGGCTTTGCGAACTTGAGAAGACTAGATTTGACTGGTTCTGATAGAATGCAAAAGCTTTCAGGTCTTTCATCTGCCAAGAAACTGGAAGAGCTGGTAATCAGTGGCTGCACAAGGCTGAATGAAATTCCATTGTCTCACTTTCGTTGTCTGAGGAAACTCAGTGTGGGCCACCTCAATGGCACCACAACGATTACTGACGGTCTTCCAGAAGTGGGCAATTGGATTCTTACTAATGCACATGCGCGGCTATATCATCTTACAGATCTATCCATTACGGGAACGATAAGTATTTTTGTGTTGGGTCTCCAAGGGAATGCAGATAGCCTCTCTTTTAGTTCCAGCCCGCAGATCCATGATCAATTGATGACGACAGGACAGGAAACAACAACGCCTCAGATCATATCAGATAGTCACGGTTTTAAGGCACCTGACATAGAGTCACTTGACATAAAGCGGTTCGACTATGAGCTGGATCGTAAATATTCTTTTGGATGCTATAGCTTTTCAAGGTTTCCCTCTTTGAGAGAGTTGAGCTTAATCAACTTGAACATCCAGGAAATCCCCAGTGACATCGGTGACTTGCAATCTTTAGAGAAACTGGACCTCAGCGGAAATAATTTTGTATCCTTGCCAACAGCCATAGGACAACAAGCCAAGTTGAAATATCTGAGCCTAAGTAATTGCCGTCAACTCAAATCATTGCCACAGCTTCCTCAGTTAGAAAGACTCACACTTTTGGACTGTGTGGACCTCCATTCAATGCTGGAAGAAATTCCTGGATTAGAGAAACACCCAAGAAGCTACCAATTAGTTGAGCTTTGCCTCGAGAACTGCAAGACAGTTGAGTTATTGTCATATGAGCTTAGCCACTTCACCAAGTTGACATTTTTAGATCTCAGTTGCCATGATTTCAAGACATTGCCATCAAGCATCAGGTATCTTTCCTCACTGGTAACTCTTAACCTCAATAACTGCAGGAAACTCATATCCATATTAGAGCTACCCCGGAGCCTCAAGTATCTATCCGCAATCGGATCCGATGAGCTAAAGATTGTCACCCTGTATTCAGACCATTCCGTAAAACATCTCGATTTAAGTCATTGCATCAGATTGAATCAGATTGAAGAACTAATGACTCGGTTTCTAAACAATCAACACAATGAATCAGTATGTTTCTGCTATTAACCCGTTTCTCTTGATCATTCTATTCACATCTCATGGTTTTACATCCTTTCACGTAGGTCTCACCGAGATTCGCTTGCTTACCGATATCTAAAAAATCCACTTTCTTCAATAAGGAACTCCCCATGATTGTGGGACTAAATGTATGGGTCATTGTAGCTTCCAATTTTCATCTACAATTTCCGATGCTTTCTTATACTTGGAGCTGGGAAACGAACAGTAAGTTTAGTATCACCCTCAAACCAGTTTTTTTACATCCACTGGCTGGCATTTGCTATCAGCTGGTTTTCATCCACTTCCCAAGTAGCGTAAACAGCCAAGTCCCAGACCCAGACGATTTGAAATTCGAAGCCCAAATAGAATGTCCAGAAGATTTACTGGCAGACGGTTGGAAATCCACAGCCCAACTTCCACAGGCCTACGTATTTTCACGAGGAGGTAGCCTGATTCGAGAGAGCTAGGCTGAAATGTATGTCATAAGTTGAAAATAAATAAGTCACCGTGTTCAATAATCTAAATACCAATGTTATTTTTATTTTATCCTTAAATAAAATTTGCTTTTTCTTTATTTATTTTTCTGAAAAAAACCACTCCCTAATGTCTTTATCCTCTACCATATCAGATTTTGTCAGCTTGTCATCCATCTCGCCGGCCGCTGTCCTATGACTCCTATGTCTGGTGCTTCGTTCTATTTCACCGAATCTGCAACAATGAATATGAATATACTACTTCACATTTCGTGACAACTATCTATATATTCCACCACCAAAGATTCACTTTATTAATATCCCGCCGTCAAATGTCCACTTTACCACTAGTGACATGATTTTGTAAAAAAATGAAAACATTTTATGCTTTTCATAATTTCCATTTTATTTTATTTTTCCTCTTCCTCCCTCTCTTCTTTCTCTGTAGGGAATTGTAATCCAAAATATTTTCTTGATTTTCCAAATTTTACACATGTATTATATTGAACATAAAAACTCATCTTTATTTAATATAAGAGACACTGTTTATATACACAGAGAGCTTTAAAAAAAGGAGAAATAAAATATACACATATTAATAAGGAGATATATACACGTAATGATTCCTAAATTTAAGCAATTATATGGTATCAATACTATCTTATTTATATATTTCTATACACCCCCTCAAGATGGACGGCAGTTCGAAAGTCCAATCTTGACAGTCAACACTTCTAATCGTGTTCTTGAGAGTAGTTTGGTTAATGCATCAGCGAGTTGATCGTCAGTGGATATGTGAGACACACGCAGCTGGCCAGCTTGTATAAATTGGCAAACAAAGTGATAGTCTAATGCAATATGCTTCATTCGGGAGTGAAATACCGGGTTTGCAGCAAGGTAGGTGGCACCAACATTGTCACAATAGATGACTGGTTGTGTGTCTTGTTGTATTCCGAGTTCTTTGAGGAGAGACATAATCCAACATAGCTCAGAGGTTGTGTCTGCCAAGGAGCGATACTCTGCTTCGGTTGATGAGCGCGCCACTCCGGTTTGTTTCTTTGAAGACCAGGCAATCGGATGTTGTCCAAGATAAACTATGTAGGCACTTGTGGATGTGTAGTCATCTTTGTTGCCTCCCCAGTCTGCATCTGAAAATGCGTGTAGGATACGCTTATTGTTGGCATGAAACATAATGTCATGCGTCATTGTCCCTGCAAGATACCGTAAAATTCGCTTAACAGCATTCCAATGATCAAGTGTAGGATGATGCATAAATTGAGATAATTTGTTGACAGAGAAGGTAATATCAGGGCGAGTGAGTGACAAATATTAGAGGCTTCCGACAACGGAACGATACTCGGTAGGATCATCCAAGGTGTTTCCTGAGTGAAGAGTGAGAGTAGAGTTGGGACACATTGGCGTGGAGATAGGTTTGCAAGTATCCATATGTGTCCTGTGAAGAAGAACTGCAATATACCGAGTTTGAGTTAAGTGCAGTCCATCTTTTGATCGGGAAACTTCCATGCCAAGGAAAAATGATAAGTCATCTAAATCTTTTAAAGAAAACCATTGTGAAAGAGATTCAATAAACTGAGTCGTATGAGATGAACTATTCCCTGTAATAATCAGATCATCAACATAAACAAGCATATATAAAAGTACTCCCTGTTTTTTGTAAATAAAGAGTGATGCATCAGCCAAGGAGTTGGTAAATCCCTCTTGAAGAAGAAAGGTTCGGAGTTCATTGTACCAAGCTCTCGGAGCTTGTTTGAGTCCATAAATCGCTTTGTGCAATTTGCAGACCGCAGTCGGGTTATCCTTGTCTATGAAGCCCGGTGGTTGTGCCATATACACTTCATCTTGGAGTGTACCTTGTAGAAATGCATTGTTGACATCAAGTTGTCGAAGAGGCCAGTTGTATGATACCGCAATACTAAGAACGGATCTGATGGTGGCCGGTTTTACAGCCGGGCTGAATGTATCATGATAATCAACACCTGGACGTTGGGAGTAACCCTTGGCAACTAGGCGAGCTTTGTAGCGAGCTATGGTGCCATCTGAATGTCTTTTGATTGTAAAAATCCACCTGCAACCTATGACATTGACATTGTTAGGGGCATTAGTTAAATCAACAAGATCCCAAGTTTTATGGCCGGTTTGAGCTGTATACTCATCACTCATAGCTTTGTGCCAATGAGGACTTTTTAAGGCCTGAGCAACACTAGTAGGAGGCATCTCGGTAGTTTGTGTAACTGTGGTATGAAGGTTCAGTTTCTGAACTGGTTTGCGAATTCTGGTACTTTGACGAGTGGGTAATGGAGGTGGTGGTGGTGGTTGAGGCAGAGCCGAAGTGGCAGTAGTTGAAGAAGAGGGTTGAGGATTTGGTTCTTGTTCAGGTGAATCAGAGGGAGTTAAATTGGTAACTGTTGGAGGCAGGTCCGGTGGAGGGCTTATAGGTGGAGGTGTGGGCTGCAAATTGGTTGGAGGCTGAGACTGAGTCTTTGTCGGTAAGACAGTGACAGTCGGTGAGGCTGGAGGAGTATCATATTGAATTGCATCCTCGTTAGGTTTTAACACTGTGACAAAAAACGGAAAAACATTTTCATGAAAAACAACATGACGAGATGTGTAAATACGAGATTTTTCTCTATCTAAACAAAAATATGCACTTTGTGTTAATGAATATCCAAGGAAAACACATGGTGTCGATCTAGCATCAAGCTTATGCGAAGCATAAGGACATATCCAAGGAAAACATAAACAACCAAAAATCCTTAACTTTTCATAATTTGGGGACTGGCCATGAAGTTTTTCAAAAGGACTGTTAAAATCTATAACCGATGTGGGCATTCTATTAATTAAATAAACAGCCGTTGAAAATGCGTACGTCCAAAACGACTTTGGTATAGTGGCATGAGATAGAAGGGAAAGTCCTGTTTCTACTATATGGCGGTGACGACGCTCAGCTATACCATTATGTTCTGGAGTATGTGGTGGACTTGTCATATGCGAAATACCATGAGTTGAAAGAAAAGTGGCCAGTCCTACATATTCACCCCCATTATCAGAGTATAGTGTTCTAAGTTTGGTTTGAAATTTGTTTTCAACCAACGCTTTGAACCGGGTAAAAACATCAAAAACTTGAGATTTTTGTTTTAAAGGATACAACCATGTGTATCGAGTAAAATGATCTACAAAAATAACATAATACTTGAAACCATCGATTGAAATAATTGGAGAAGTCCACACATCAGAGAAAACAATATCAAGAGGATGCATAGACCGAAGAGTAGAATTTTTGAAAGGCAGCTTGTGCATTTGATTAGTTGAACATGAAAAACATGGCTGAGCCAAAATAGCATTTGAAACAGTAGGTAAACTAAATTTTGAAATAACTTTTTGAAGAATAGAGAAAGCGGGATGACCCAAACGAGAATGCCAATCCGTCAATGATGTTTTTGTGGTAGAAGCGAAAGCGAGAGAAGGTGGTTTTGAGGAGGTTGTGGCCGGCCATTGATAGGTACCAGCTTCAGGTTTTCCTTCAAGCCGAAGGGTTCCTGTTTGCAGGTCTCTCACCTGAAAGTATATAGGTGTAAAAGTGACAGCAACACCATTAGTCTTACAAAGTTGAAACACTGATAGTAAATTTTTTTCAAGAGATGGAACACATAGGACATTGTTTAAGAAAAATGGCTTAGTATAAGAGGGGAGAGAAAGGGAACCAGAGTGAGAGATTTGTAAGCCAGAGCCATCACCAAGGAGAACATCATCACTACCACTATAAGGGTTATGCAAGGAGAGATTGGTTAAGTCTGATGTCATATGATGAGAAGCTGCAGAATCGAGCAGCCATGTAGATGAGTCTGACAGGACAGCATTATTGGCAGTAGGACGCCATTGTTGAGATTGAGGTGATGACTGCCAGGGCTGGTTTGGGCGAGGTTGTCCCAGAAGTGATGAGTTGTGTGCAGAACTACGAACAATACGGAATTCAGGGCAATATTTTGCACTGTGCCCTTGAGTCCCACAAGCTTGACAACGACCCAAATATGGTTTGGAAAAACGATTTTGATTGTTGTTAGTGATGGGACGAGGGTGAGTCGAGTAGTTACCATAGTGATTCTGGTTTCTCCCTTGTTGGCGGGTTCTGGTGTCTGCAACATTAGCTACCATTGGCATAGTAGATGAAGATTCAGAGCAGAGTATCATTCCTTCCCGGTTGAGAAGACGTTCATGAAGTTCTGAGTAAGAGATAGGTGTATCTCGTCCATTGATTGCATCAATCTCGGGTTTGTATTCTTCACTTAGGCCGGCAAGAATTTGTTCCGTGAGATCCTCTGGATCCATTGGCTTCCCCAGTAATGCGAGATCATCAGCTTTTGATTTGATGGAGCGCAGATACTCGGAAATGGTCTTTGTCCCCTTCACACATTGCTTGATCTGAAATTTGAGTTGGCATATGTGGCCGCGAGTGGGATTCCCGAAAGTTATCGCTAGAGTATCCCATACTTCTTTGGTGGTGCTCGCACAGGAAATTACTGACTGGACAGGAAGAGATATCGCTCCAATGATGGAGCTGTAGAGAAGTCGATATTGTCTTCTCCATGGAGTGTACGCTGGATTAGGAACCGTGGAACCATCAGCCTGGACCGTCGGAGATGGAACAGATCCGGTGCTGTCAATGAAGTGTTGCAGTTCGTGACCTTCAAGGAGAGCTCGAACCTGTCTGCTCCACATCAAATAGTTTAAGGTCGTGAGTTTTGTCACACTTGACATGTTGACAGACAATAAGGTGCTTTGTGGATCTTGTGTGTTGAAAACAGAGGTCCTTTCAGCTGTGGATTCTGACATTGTGATGTTTGGTAAGAAAAGATAAACAAGAGAGAGATGAATTGGTGACAGATAACAGAGTATGGGAGAGGAGAAAAAAAAGACGAAGAAAAGACGAAGAAGAGATGAAGAAGAGGCGGCGTAGAGAAAAGAGGAGAAGGGAAAAAATAGGTTAAACCTATGATGGCTCTGATACCATATTGAACATAAAAACTCATCTTTATTTAATATAAGAGACACTGTACACAGAGAGCTTTACAAAAAGGAGAAATAAAATATACACATATTAATAAGGAAATATATACACGTAATGATTCCTAAACTTAAGCAATTTTATGGTATCAATACTATCTTATTTATATATTTCTATATATTAGTGCTTAAATATATCAGGTTTACATACAAAACCAATTGAATTAATGAAAGTTATCGGATAAATAATCCCAAAAGTTTTCTTCCATCTCTATTTAGCTTATGACATTGAAGATTAGCCAAAGGTAAACATCGAATTGCCTTAGCTTAGTGATTTTTTTCTTTCTGAATTATACATAATTCTTAAGACATGGATTTTTATTTATTTAATAATCTTTGTAAAATATAGTTTAAAGAAGATTAAGTAGATTTAAAAACCATAATTTTGATTATCTATACGGAAAAAATATGTAAGACCTACTAAAGTAATTAAGTTTTTTGATTTGTTCACATTAATATACATATTTTAAAATAATAAAAGAGAATGGTGAGGTTGTTCAAAATTTAAATAAAATAGACAAACTCTATCTTTGAAGCTATGATGGAGCACGCCAAATTGTGTATCCGATCCTTCATTAGTGTTAATAAAAAGGTAAAAATATAGTGCAATTTGCATAGACTGGCACACAATTACTACTTGTTTACCAGTTTCACACATGTGAAAAGAAAGAGAAGGACAACTATCTATTTTCGCGTATTTTCACACGCGAACTATGTTATACGAGCAGATGTACACATAACTAAAAGTCTATTTCTTAATCAACAGAATTATTAAGTTTTATTTCTTAATAGCCCCAAAATTAAAAGTTTGATTCCTAAATAGCCACATAATCAAAAGTTTGTGTTCCACATAATATGTGGTTCGTAATGGTTTAATGATAATCATCAAATAACTAACCATTAAACAAAAAAAGATAAACCAAATTAAACCTAATTGAAACCCGATTTGATCTTAATTAAACCAAAAGAGGATTGATGTTAAAAAACTTGATTTCTCTCCATCCCAAAACCCATAATTCTCGAAATTGAAAGTTCTTCAAGGATGAACAACATGAGTTTCAAGTGGAGGAAGCTATTGCTAACTTCAAGGATTCTGAAAATCAACGAAGCGAAGAAATGTTAAAGTTTCAATGGCATGTTTTTATTTTCAGATCTGAGGAGGAGTCAGTGGTCAATAAGCGAGGATCAACTATCAGTGGTCATCAAACGCAATGGATCTGGAGGTGTCTTGAGAATCCAGAGTTTTGGGCAGCTTGAGATCCGGCGACATCAGAGGTATCATCCTGGAGCTGTTGAGGAAGCATGGATGTTGATTCATCTTGGAGAGGAAGAGCTTTGACAGCTATTTGAGACAAAGTTTTTGCAAGAGAAATTGTTGATTTTAAGTGATAATGAATAAAAATTGAAGAGTTTATTAGAAATAATCTCACATAAACTTAATTTGTAAAGTTACAAATGAGAAAATGTGTCACTTAATAAAGAAGAAGAAGAGAAATTAGTAACATGAAAAAATTAGTAAGAGAAGGGGGAAGGTGTGAAGCTAGGAAGAAGAAGAAGATAATTATTGTTTTAATATATTAAATGAAAAAAAAAAAAAAAATCTTTTAAAAAATATTTGTTTGTTTAGAATGGGTTATATATCTGATTTAGTTTATAAACCAATAAAAATTGAATATGTGTGAAATTGGAATTCAAAGTTTTATTTTGTGGGTATTAAGTAATGAAACTTTTGTTTTAAGTTTATATATATTGAGAGTTTAGTTTTGTATACATCTGATCGTAAATGATAGTTCTTGTGTGTGAATAAATAGTCGGCCGGAAAGAGAAACATAAGATCGGTACAATACTTGAAAAGTTAGACTTGTAAAAAAATGGCACTGTAATTTAGAAAAAATAATAAATATAATAATATTTTCTCCAAATTCAAAATTAAAAACTTTGAAAAAAAGAAATATGAAAAGCCAGACTAAAAAATATTTAAAAACTTAAACTCTCTCTCTCTCCGGTGTGAGGGTTTCCCGTTCCTGCCAGTTTTTCAGATTTTTTCCGATGCTGCTAGTGTTGAGTGAGAAAAGCCATCGCCTTTTTCTTCTTCCCGCCGAGTTCGCCCTCTTCTTCCCCCATCTTCATCTTGCTGTTTCATCTTCCTCGCCGTTTCATCTTTGTTGGTTGCTGCCGGTGTGAAGCTTCCCCATTGCTGCCAGTGTGAAGCTTTTACATCGCTGCCGGTGTGAAGAATTTTTTCTGTCACTGCTGGTGTAGAGAATTCTTCCTGTTGTCGCTGGTGTTGAGAGAGAAGAGTCGGCACCATCTTCTTATTCTTGCCATGTTCATTATCTTCTTCTGCCATCTTTTTGTTGCAGTTTCATCCATTTCATCTTCTTTCCCTGTATCATCTTGTTTTCTGAATATTAAGGTTTGTTTTTTGAAAACCCTAGTTTTGCTTCTTTCATATTTCATGTTTCCACTCTTATTTTGTAAGCTTGTTTCAGATTTCTTTCCGATGTCATAGATTCATACACCTTTTCAGATTCTCTCGACATCAAATGTTAAATTTCATAGGGATTTTGCTAGATATATTTAATACTGGATTTTAGATTTCTTGGATTTTGTTATGTTTTCTGGGCAAAAGATGTCGTATTGCTGCTGAATTATTTAATTCTTATGATTGCTAAATTAGTGTGTGTTGCTGCCGAGTTATGTGTATTTATGTTGCCATATATGTTATTTTACTGCAGAATTATTATATACCGCATAGCTATTTTGAGTTATGTTACATGCTAACAGCAGAGTTATTTTATATATGGTTGCTGCAGAGTTATTTTATATATGGTTGCTGCAGAGTTATTTTATAGATGGCAGATATTGCCACAAAGTTTTTAATTTGAAACTTATTTGTTATTTGAAACTTATTTGTTGTTGTATATTCAATTGCAGAGATATAACATCATCTTAAACTCATATGCTTTACAACAAAGATATGAGATGTCAACTATAGATCCATAGCATGAACCACAATTTTTTTCCTTCCGAATTTGCGACATTGAAGAAATATATTGGTTTTGATGTGTGGAATTAGTTGAGGGATCTTGTAAGACTTATCTTTAATTCTTGGTATAGAAATTCAAATGCAAAAAAACAACATAGTTTTACCAAGTATTACATGTTCTACGAAACAATAAAAACCAACATAGTTTTACCAATTCTAGCCAGTTCTACGAATTCAAAAAAATCAACAAAACAAATATATAATCTTCACCCCCACATTTGTCTTTGACCTTGTCACTTGGTATTCGGGTTAGAGTCATTGTTTGTCTTTCTCAGGATTATTTTCTTGTCTTCTTTATTATGTAATGAAAATACAATCTCTTTTGGTGGTTTAAGAGAAGTACACCATCCTCGTTTGTTGGGTTTAGAGAACCAGAATTGTCATTGTCTGGGGAACTAGCACTATCCTCGTCTGACAGGTCTACATGCTCGTGCAATCAAACCCTGTTATACTCTAATTTTAACAAGTTGTACTATCATTTACTTAAGATTGACCAAGTATTACTAAGTGTTATACTTGATCAATTCTTACATTTGATAAAATCTTTCAAACTAGTCACTCTTTTGTCCAACCCATCAACTTTTTCCACAATTACCTTCACATGTTCTCCCATCTATTTTCTCATGGTGTTTACAACTTTCACCAAATTAGAAAACTTAGGTTTCATAGACTTTTAGTGGCGGCTGTTTCACTGTTTACTCCCTTAGGTTCCTCTGCTACTCGGGAAGCTACAACTTCTTTGAACATATCATCAAAGAAAATAGTATTTCCTATATGCAGTCACTGCATCCAACTCAAGAACAACATCATGCTTATCATCACCTTCATCTTCTTCCATTATTTTATCCATAACATATCTGTCCTCATCTCTAAGCATCAAGATACCATCAATGTCATATGAACATATACAATGAAGCAAGATTAATGACAAAATATGTTCTTGTACAAAATCAATTAAATCAGATACAAAATAATAATTTGGATAAGTAACCTTAGTTGTACCAATTTTTTTGTTTATTTTCCAAAAAGGAAACTCTTTTCACCTCGCTTTTCTTGAACCTTTTCTTGCACATCCTAGGACATTCGTCTGTGCCTTGATAATCTTCTTGAAATTTAAGTCCTAATTCTGGAATTGCCTCAAATGCTATAAACTACATCAACACATATACTTTTAAAGTTTTCTTTGACTATTAAAGCAAGTAACAATGACTCAAACTAAACTAACTTTCACTAACCTTCAGAGGAATGAAGGAACCTAGAATAGTCTATATTGCTTTCTCATTGAAAACATTCCCTTTAAAATGATCTATGGTGTTTTCAATCGATTTTAGCATGTGATCATAAGAGAATCTCCCCCCCCCCCCACGGAAAATTCTTGCAGAAATTCAGGTCATCCACCACTATAAGAAAGAATGGCTCCACGGCCGTAGCATCTACTTGACACTTTGTCAGCACAATAACGATACTAGATAAGAAGTAGATGACCGTCATCTTCAGCCTTTTTTAGAACGTTGTGATGGTACCATTTTCCTAGATTATATCTCACATCTTGAAGTCTTATTGATTTCTTCCCCTTAAAATGCTTGTTCACAGACCTCTTACTGTCCGCTTTCTCGTAATCCAATGGATGACTGTGGCAGTTTAATCCAGAGATCAAGGTATGCTCCTTTATCCCATGATGGATGGGAACACCATTAACGATGAACAAAACTTCCTTCTTGTTTTTAATACATGCTGTTCGAAGAAGAAACATTAATATAACCAGAAGTTTGAGGAGTTTTGTCCAGAAGCATTAATAAACAGGTTTCAAGTTTTCAATTTATACTTTCTGGACTTTAAGAAAGAGCATGCTACGTTTAATTTTACAGGTAGTGTTGTTTCTGTTTGTTATGTTTCTTTAGTAGATTCATATGTGGCATATTCGCTTAGGTCATCCTGCTCAATCTAGGATTGATATTATAAGTGCTGTATTGCTTTGTATCAAAATCAAATAGGAATAAAGATACACATTTTTCCATTTGCTCTGTAGCAAAACAAAAACGTTTATATTTTCCTTCTAATACCACTACTAGGCATTCATCTTTTGATTTGATTCATATTGATATTTGGGGTCCATTTGCTGTTTCTACTCATGATAGATTCAAATATTTTTTAACCATGGTAGATGATCACAGTAGAGCAACTTGGATTTTTAATGAAATCAAAATCTGATGTTCTGACTATTTTTCCTGGTTTTTGCAAATGATCGAGACACAATATGATGTTAAGGTGAAGTTTGTTAGTTCCAATTATGCTCACGAGTTAAAGTTCACAGATATTTATCTAGCTAAGGATATTATGTCTTATCATTCTTGTCCAGAAACCCCTAATACTCTGTAGTTGAGCGCAAACATCAGCATATTTTTAATGTAGCTAGAGCTTTATTGTTCCAGTCTCAGGTTCCATTAGAATACTGGAATGATTGTGTCTTAACTGCCGTTTTTCTTAACAATAGACTTCCTAAACCTATCTTAGAGAACAAATCCCATTTTGAACTCTTAACCACCTGATTATACTTTCCTTAGAGCTTTTGGTTGTCTTTGTTATGAGTCAACCTCTTCCACACATTGCCATAAATTTAACCTAGAGCCAAAGCTTTGTTTTCTTAGGTTACCCTTCTGGTTACAAAGTATATAAACCCTTAGACTTGGAGAGTAATGTTATTTCTGTTTCAAGGCATGTTGTCATTCATGAGGATATTTTCCGTTCATTTCTTCTACACTGACAGAAGAAACACTGGCTTTCTTTCCTCATTTTTCTTTCCATGCACCATCTGATGATTCATTGCATTCTTTATCTTCATCTTCTGATGCTCTTACCCATCATGAAGTGACATCTTCTGAGGATTATTTGCCTTTTGCATTAAATCCTTGCAGACCTACCAAACTCCCAACATATTTGCAGGATTATCACTTAAATAATACTTCCTTTACTAATCCTTATCCTATACTTAATTATATTCTTATAATAAACTCTCCATTTCCTTTTCTCTTTTATTCAAAATATTACCCTTACTACTGAACCACATACTTATTCTGAAGCTAAGAAATGGCTAGTGTGGTGTGATGCTACTGGTGAGGAAATTGGGGCTATTGGTTGTCGTTATATGTTCAAAATACAACACAATGCAGATGGTACCATTGAGAGATATAAGGCTAGGTTAGTTGCAAATGGGTATACTCAAGAAGAAGAAGTTGATTTTATAGAAACTTTTCCCCTGATGCCAAATTAACTACAGTGAGAATTCTTTTTAAGTGTTGCTGCAAAGTTAAATTAGAACTTACTCAATTAGATATCTCCAGTGCGTTTCTCAATGGTGACTTAGAGGACGAAACTTATATGGAATTACCTCCAGGTTATGAGATCCTGAACATTGAACAGGTGAAGGGAAGTTATTTTGCAAACTACAAAAATCAATTTATGGTTTGAAGCAAGCCTCAAGACAGTGGTTTCTTAAATTGCATCCACCATTTGTTCTTTTGGCTTTCAGAGATCTTATGGTGATCCCAACATGTTTACTCGATTTGATTTTTTATTGCTATATTGGTGTATGTTGATAATATCATCATTTGAGTAGTGATGATAGTGTGATTCCAGCTTTGGTGGATGGTTTACATTCACAATTCAAGCTTCAAAATCTTGGAGAGCTGAAATATTTTCTCGGTTTAGAGATTGCTAGATCCGTTGATGGAATTTCTATTTGTCAGAGAGTATATTTTGGAGCTCTTAAATGATACATGTTTTCTTGGATGCATACCTTTATAAATTCCAATGGAACCCCATAATTCCCTTCATGTTCCTGTTGAAGGATCTCCTCTTTTGAAAGATGGTTTGATTTACCATCGTGTCATTGGTAAACTTCTTTATTTGTGCACTACAAGAACTAATATAAGCTTTGCGGTTGCGAAACTTTATCAATTTTCTTCAGCTCCACAAGAGATACATCTTCAGGGAGCTCACAAAGTCTTAAGATATCTTGAAGGGACAATTGGTAAAGGATTATTTTATTCTTCTGATCCGGATCTTCCACTCAAACATATACAGATTGTGATTGGAATTCTTGTCCAGAATCTTGAAGATCAGTTTCAGGTTATTGTGTGTACATTGGTGATGCTCTTGTTTCATGGAAATCGAAGAAAAAGGCAACCTCTTCATGCAGTTTTGCTGAGGAGGAATATAGTGATATGGCTTACAAAACTAAGGAGTTGATTTGGATTGCCAAACTTATGAAATAATTTCAGTTTCCTACTTGTGCTTCAGCCATACTTTATTGCGACAATAATGCTGCGATTCACATAGCTAAGAACCCAGTTTTTCATGAGCGTACCAAACATGTGGAAATTGATTATCTTGTATATGAGAAGGTTGAATCAGGGTTCTTAAAGACTCTTTATGTGAAATCGAGCATCGATTGGCTGATATTTTTGACCAACCCACTATATCCTACATGGTGTCAGACTTTGGTGTCTCAATATTTTCCCCCTCTTTTATTAAATTTTAAACTTATTTAAAGAAGAGGGAAGTTAAAAAAAAACCTAAATTGCTTCACTGCGTTACTCTCTTCTGGGATTCTCACGAATTCTTCTTCTCTTTTCGAATTAGTTCCCAAAACTTCGAGCTTTCACCGTTGTTATGGCTATCGAGAGTGAGAAACCATCAAAACGAACAACCAATCCTGGCGTTAGAATCATCGGAGGAAGAATCTATGATTCTAGTAATGACAAAACTAGTCACCAGGTTACACAACATCACTACGATTATCAAACTGCATTTTTTTAGATTTCGTTTGTGACTTCATACTTGATTTTTTTGTCGCTTTGTAGTGTCGACAAAAAACAATGGACTTTGTTGCATCTTGTAAAGCTATGAACAAGAACAAGACATGTACTATTAACTATTGTCATAAGTGTTTAATTAACACGTTTGTTTTTACTGTATTATTTTTTAATCAAGTTTATATCTGAGATTATTATTATTCTGTTGTTTATTAAGTTTTTTATTATGATTTGTATGTATAACGTATGGTGAGAAATGCTGAAGAAGTAGCAAAGTTGGATAATTGGATATGTCCAAAGTGTAGAGACAATTGCAACTGCAGTTTCTGCATGTAATTGTTTTGTGAATTGGATATAGATAAATCAAGGGTTTTTTGCTAAAAAACCATCAAACTTTTTAAAATTTGCATGTTTGCCATTCACCTATTTTCTGTGCAAATCAAACTATTGAACTCCAAAGTCACCCGCAATATAAGCACCACGTGTATCGTCGACGAGACACCGTTGATCGCTGTTAAAAACTAACGGTAAGGAAGACGAAAATATTGAAAGAGTAAGCAGAGAACATGAGTACTCAAACAAGGGTCAAGATCGTTACGATGATGGCCGATTGGCAAGAGATCCTCTGATGGTGATAGAGATTTTGTTTTCCTCTGTGTCTTGTTAAGTTTCTATGTTTGTGTTTTATTTGGTTAGTCACAGAATTGTACTTGGTTTTTTTCTTTCAAACAACCTTTGAGACATTAAAAAAGAAAATGAATTGTTCATTCGATATGAAATTGTTCTTACGATTTCCAAAAAAAAAAAAAAAAGACAAGAGGAAGCGCATGTATGAAGAACATATGAAGAAGAAGATTTTTTTTTTATAACAAAGGACATCGTTTTAACAACATCTTTAGTTTTTAACAGCTATACACGCGGTGCTTATATTGTGGGTGACTTTGGAGTTCAATAGTTTGAAAAGAAATCTGGTATTGAAAAGAAGAAGCTAAAACTGGTATTGAAAAGAAATCACACGAATGCTGATTTTGTTTGATCTTTACTTTTATGTCTTTTGTTTATGGTTATTTTATTTAGTATTTTTATGCAGGATGATGCTTCTGTTGAATCTGTTTCTGAGACAGATGTTGAAGTAGCTGGTGAGAATTGAAGATTTATGTGTGTTTTAAAGTTGTCTACTTCAAAGTTGAGGCTAATGATTTTTTTGTATGGTTAAGAAACAGATGTTGCTAAGGAGAATAAAAAAGTGGTGGGTACGTACAAGAGGAAGTTGAATGAAGAGACTCAGTTTGAAGCTGAAAGTGAGAACTTAAGATTTGTGTATTGAAAGTTGTCTTATATAGACGTTAATGATGTTTACGGTTTATGAAACAGATACTGTCAAGGTAGAGAAAATAGTGGTGGGTGTGAGCAGGAGGAAGGTAAACAAAGAGAAACTACCACAAGGTATAAGCTTGACTTCTGTTTTAGGCATTTATTAAAGAAGTTGAAAAATGTATGTCAGTTATTCTAGTTTTGCTTAGTTTGGAAAGGTAATGTTAATTGCTTTCTATAAGCTATTGCTCCATAATTAACTACTTTTAAGGTTATGAAAACAGATGTTACTAAGGAGAAGAAGGTGAAAGAGGAAATTCATTTTGAGGCTATACTGCCACAAGGTTTCAGCTTGACTTCTGTTTCAGGGATTGTTATACCAACTGAAGAAGCTGGAAATGTTTGTCAATTTTTCGAGTTTTGCTTAGCCTTTGGAAAGGTAATGGTAATTTGATCATGTGTATCTAGATAATGAACGAATGATCTATAATTCTGATTCATTTTGAACTTATCTGACAGGTTCTTGATTTGAAAGAAGGACAAGCTGAAAATGTTGTCCGTGAGCTGTTTTCATGTAGGCGTAACACAAAGAGACAACAGTACCGTTCTATTATCAAGATGATGATCCAATTGTTGGATTTCATAACACATGATAGAGAGATGTATGAGTGTTTGTACATATGTGTTTCTTTTTTTGTTTTGCTTGTGTTTCTGATGGATTTGAATTTTGTTTACAAGTCTTTGTCTCTAAATGAAACTAACAGTAACTGGTTCACTGTCCTTGGAGAGTTGCTATGGCAATCAGAAGTTTTAAGTGATGAGTTCCCACCTGAAACTTTTGAAGCTGAGTATGAGAAGATAGATGCATCAAACAGGCTTAAGCTTCTCAATTTCTTGTGTGATGAATCACTTAACACATGGTCTGTACCATAGACTCTGTGGTATATATACTTGTTAGTATCAACTTTTCTTGTAAATTATGAATCATTTAGCTTAACCTATGTGTGAAATTGTTTTCAGTGCATTGAGGAATTACATTAAAAGCCAATCTGAAGAATGTGAAGAACTAAAAAAAGAAGCTAAACAAAGGCCATAGCTGCAAAAGAAAAGGTAATTTTTCAAAATCTGCAGGATGGTTTAAATTTGTAACTCTATGTGCTAAAAGCTTGTTTTTTTGTTTTATCTTAAGGGAGAAGCAGCTTAAACAGAAGATACACAGTGATGTTGCCAAGGCCATTATGGAGAAAAAGGGAGCTCCATTGTCTATTGAGGAACACAATACAATTTTATCTCAAATTAGGGCTGAAGCTAAAGAAGGTCATGACGAGATGATGGAGGCAAAGGGCTTGACAGCTAGAAGTAAGTACTCGTTCTATTAAATCTCTATCAAAGCTATCTTATATTTATCTTGTTTAACTTTTTGAAATCCATTTGTAGCGACGTTTGTATATGATGCACTTAGAACTGAGCCAATCATGGTGGACGATAATGGTGTTGTTCTCTGGAAATTGAAGTGCTATGAAGAAGAACCAAGTTTTTTGCTTGAAGGTTTGGAATATATTAAACTCTCTGTTTATGTTTCTTATGCAAATGCAAATGTGTTTAGTAATGTGAATCTCTATCTTATTAATGCACAGATTTAGGAACATTTGATGGTTTATGTTTTTCACATGAAAAATGGTTAGCTTTCAAACCTCAACATAAACTTGAGATAGAGAAATATATCTCTTCCAAGAAGTAAGTCATTCTCATAAAGTGTGATATTAGGATTTTGTAATGGTAAAATTAAACTAACTTTTGTTTCTGTTTTTAGGATGAAACTAATACAAACATAAAAGAATGCAAATTTGGAAGCATCAGAATCGCCCCAGCTCAGTTTTTTTAGGTGTATATAATTAAAAATTAATGAGAATGAGAATCGGGCATCATGTAGTTTTTGGAAAATCTGATTAACTCGGTAAATTTCTCTTTTATTTAAAATCGATTTGCTTGATTTTTGGTTTAACATTCTTATTAGTTACTAGTTCTTACTAAGCTCAATCTTGTCTAATTCAACATGGCTTATAAGCGAATATTAGATTTTTTTTTTACTTTTCGTTACAATATTAATAACTAATCTTTGATTTTTAAGTTTTAAGTAGGGATATTAATAAGGGTAGAGACGATCAGGGTTAGTCCTGGCCTCTTTAATTTATCTTGACCCTAAGCCTTGATTTTCTGTTGTTGGCATTTTAGGGTTCATGTAGGGCTTGGCTAAGGACCAAGGTTTAAATATAGGAAGCATGGAAACTCGTTCAGAGCTCGTTTCATGTTTCCAAAACATTTCGGAAACAAAACATGAAAGAAATTCAATGGAAAAGTGTTTCCTAAAAACCCTAATTTGGAAACACGATGAAAACGTTTTTCTACGGGATAGATACCCGTTTCTTAAATACCTTGAAGCAAAAAAGAAGAAGAAGAAGATTTTTATATTCGAACAATAACTTTAATAATATGTGTGTTGTGTAGGTTTTAGCATTTGAAGCTATCCCAGAATTAGGAAATAAATTTCGAGAAGATTATCCAGGCGCACACGAAGATTTTCCTAGGATGTATAAGAAAATGTTCAAAAAAGCGAGATGAAAGGGTTTCCTCTTTCGAAAATAAATGAAGAACTTGATACAACTAAGGTTAGTTATCCTAGTTATTCTTTTGCATGTGAATAAATAAAATTTTATTTTGTCTGTATATGTTCACAGGACATTGATAGTATGTTGGCGGTTAGAGATAATGATAAATATGTTCTGGATGAAATGACGGAAGAAGATGCAGATGAGGATACACATGATGTCGTTGTTGCTAGTTGGATGCAGCAACTGCATAAAGGAAAAACTGTATTCTTTGATGATATGTTCATAGAAGATGTCGCATCCTGAGTATTAGAGGAATCCAAGGGTGCAGTGAACAATGAAATAACAGCCAATGAAAGTTCAGAAAATCCAAATTTTGCTGAATTGGTAAATGTCATCAACACCATGAAAAAAGAGATAGGAGAATAGATGAAGGTAATTGTGGACAAGTTGAGGGGTTGTAGAAAAGCGTGAAAAGTTTGGAATATTTTGTCAAGGGAGAGAATTCAAATGTAAGATTTCTTCGAGTCATTCTTAATCAAATTTAACTATTTAAGTAACTAATAGTAAAACTTTGTAAAACCAGAGTATAACTGTGTTTATTTGTAGGAGAAGGTAGACCTGTCGGACGAGGATGATGATAGTTCTCCAGGGGATGACAATTCTGGTTCTCTAAACCCAACAAACAAGGATGACGATACTTCTATTGAACCACCAAAAGAACTTGCAGTTTCATCACATGATAATGTAGACAAGGATATCAACCCAAGAAAGACAGGTGCTAAACGGGGAAGAAAAAATGACACTAACCCGAGTACCCGAGTGATGAGGTCAAAGAAAAATGTTGGGTGAAGATTATGTCTTTGTTTTGTTGATTGTTTTTTAATTCGTAGAGCTGGTAAAAATGGTAAAACTATGTTGGTTTTTGTTGTGTCGTATAACAGGTAATACTTAGTAAAACTATGTTGGTTTTTGTTTTGTCGTATAAAAGGTAATACTTGGTAAAACTTGGTAAAACTAAACTTCGTTTTTGTTTTTGGATTTGAATTCTTAGACAAATCATCTTAGTAACTAAGCTTAAAAACAACAACATAAATCTTATAACAATAACATAAATCTTACAAAACATCAATCTAGAACTCTTAAGGAATATTACAAATCAAGGCATAGGCCCAAAAAGCTTTTCAAATCGACTCACAAGACATGCCACTAACTCCTTCAAATTTTCAATTTCTTCCTTATTTTTTTCTACCTCATTACGCAATTGGATTATATACAACTCATGAAGTCCGAAACTTCCATCCTTGGTCTTTTCATCAAACTCCTTCTTTAACTTAATTACCTCTTCTTCGATAGCAAGGTCCCAACATTTTCGAATGTGCAAGCCATCATTCTCCAAAAAAAGAGATATATTGATATCAACATATATTCAAAATCGTAAAACTAGTATTACTCAGTACTACTATATTGATATCAATTTTATGTCTCACCTTAAACTCATTGGATCGAATGTATCGTGTTCCTTTTGGTTGCTCTTCAATTGAGATTTTGTTCATGATCCTTCCACCACATGGACATCTTGTAGGAAGGCCATAGTCACATCGGCTATCATTGCACCCATATAAATTTCCTTCTTTTTTTCTTCATTTCAGTGTAGTAAGGATCCATCTCAAATATTTTATCCATGATTACCTAAATAAAATTAAATAAGTACAAATGAAAAAAATTATCAGAAGAAATCCGAATAGTATTACTGGTTCTACATACAAAATATAGTTTTACTTAGTATTACCAGTTATATAAAAATCATAGTTTTGTCAAGTTCTAACTAGTACTATGAGAGCTCGAGTTATACCCAGTGTTAAATAAAAATGAAATAGATAGCAGAGTATAAACGAAATCAATACTCAAAGACCATTATCAAACATAATAACTAATCAAAAATCTTTCACAAAGCAAAATAGATATCAAAATCCAAAGACCCAACAAATAAAATAAAAGCTTACCCAAAAACAAAATTAAAATCGAAATTGAAATTTCAGTTACCCAAATATGGAGGATGATGAGAAAGAGAGAAGAATCTCGAGAAGAATAGAGAGAGATAATTCGAGAAAGAGAAAGAATTGAGAAATAAATAAAGAAAGGGAGAAGAATGGAGGGAAACTTAAAATTTGGGGAAACTGAAATATTTGGGCGGTTTTGAAAATTTGGGGAAATTGAAAACCAAAAAACGACAAATGCTTTTCCCCCACGTGCGCCGCAATTTTTTTTTTTGGTTGTCAAATGTACACATAGTTTTACGAAGTTAGTAGTTGTACCAAAACTTCAAATAGTTGTACTTTGACTAATTTCAAGTTTAATTAGTATTACATATTCTGTTTTTTTGTTTTACAGAAGATTTAACTCGATTAACATATATGTTTTAGTGTTTTATGTATTTACATATTTAAAATATAAATTTTGTAACTTCTTGATCCTAAGTTGATTATTATTTACAAAATGAACTTAAAAGTATAAGAGATATGTGGAGTATTTCTTTAACAATTTAATATTATACTGTTTTATAATTTTGTTTATTAAACTACATAATAAAAACTATTAATTAAGATTACAAAGCCCATACCATACTTTTTATTCTTAAATTACATAATAATTATATTTCATTAAAATTAACTAATAATACCAGTTATACTAGTTATACTTTTACATATAAATTCATTAAGTATTGCAATAAAAATTCCAGTTTTACGTAGTTTTATCCTATCTGCTATTCTTTTATGAATATTTCCTTAATTTTACCAGTTATACTCAGAATCCATAAAAACAATATATAGTATTACAACACAAAATTCAGTTTTACATAATTGTCCAAACAGATATATAACATTACAAAACAAAATCAAAAACTACCATGATTACCAAATAATAACCATTGGAGTCCTTGTCTCAGCCGCCTTTTATTTTGTGTTCTTGTACGCCGTTCTCCAGCCGATGAAAATCGTTTTATTTTTATTTTCTTCCCTTCTTCTTTTTTCGCTCTGGAAGTATGATAATTTTGCTTTTGATGTCATCTGGAACATCCCATTGAGAATTATGTGGCACTAAATAGATGGTCCTGTAATACGCCATTACCCACAATTTCGTCCAATAATATTTTTAACAAAAATCATGTAACTGGAGATCATGACCTCTGTTTTCATGTCTCAAGAATTCAATATAAGCTGCTAGTCCATGTAGACAAGGATACCGCTCAATATCGAACACTCTGCAACTGCAACTTTTCAAAAGCAAGTTTACCAAATATGGTTTTCCATCACTATCAATGATATTATATTCAAGCTCGAAAGTGTTTGGCTCTATCACTATCAATTTCTCAGCAACATCCCACAAATTGTGCATGACGCTTCCACTATAGGCACCAGTTTATATTCAATCGATCCACTTGCGGCTTCCTTGCGATGTTCATTAAACCATTTAGAAAATGTTCTAATAATCACATCAACCATGGGTATTAAGAAGTACTTTCTTGCATCCTTAAAAACACTATTAAGAGATTCCACACAATTGCTAGTGTCTATGTTGTATCTTTCTCCAGGAAAAAAACATCTTGCCCATTTTTCTTTCACCGTAGTCTCTTCTACATATTTCTCCGCAGATGGATATCTTATCTTAAAAGAAGCATAAGCACCGTTGAAGTCCGCATTGTGTAATGTCTACTACACTCCATGAATCTCCATGCGACTACGTCTTTGTTGACATTTGAAGCATGACCCTTCACGTTTTGGGTCAAATGCCATATACAAAACCCATGATGAGCCTTCGGATAAACATTACTTATGGCGCTGATGAGCTTTGCATTTTTATCACTCATGAAAACCAATTCGGTAGAGTCCGGAATAACAATTTTCAACATCTCCATAAACCATGTCCAACTTGCATCATTCTCACCATCGAGTACACCAAACGCTAGGGGATAATGGTGACGATTAGGATCTTGAGCTAAGGCAAAAATTAGTACACCACCATATCTATTCTTGAAAAAAGTAGCATCGACAATTATTATTTTCCTCATTACTTGAAACCCTTCAATGCTAGCTCCCAAAGCTATGAATAGGTACTTAAACTTTTCATTCTCATCCAATTTCACAAGTGTTATTGTACCATCATTGACCTTCTCTAACATATGCAAATAACGATACAATATTTTGTAGCTTTCTTCCGGGCTACCATGCAAGTCACAAACAGCTAGATCTTTTCCTCTCAGTGATGTGGAGTAAGACATAGTCACACCTAATTTTGTGTGGATAAGATCAATAATAACACTAGGAGGTGGAGTTTCCATTTGCCCTGGATAATCTTCATGCAAAACAGCTGCAACTAATTGTGGTGTGCCATGCCTTTTCATGTTGCTGTTAGTTCTACTTTGAATAGCCCGAGAGCATGTATGCATCTTTTGGTATCTTCTAATTAAGAACATTTCTGTGTTTGGAATCCTTGCAGCTCGTAAACCCCATTTACAACTCTCGCTAGTACACTTTAACACCAAATGTACCGGATCCGACTTTTTTATAAGAAACCCATAACTTTTAACAAATGATGTTCTATCAACTATTGCTTGCAATGCCTTTTTACTTGGAAATTCTTGACGTAGACTCAGAGCTAAACCGTCTTCCCATGGGTCTATACCCTGACTAACTTCTACAACAGATGGAAGCTCAACATAATCATCACCAATATATGATCTATATATATCCATACCGTTTTCAACACCTTCATCAGATATAGTATCATCATCATGCACTTTTGTCTCTTGTCGTTGTTTGCCTTGTTCTTTTTCTGCATATAGAGTAATGGCATTGCATCCGATTTCACCATCATTTGAATTCAACTCGTCATAATTTTTACCAACAAAACTTTTGACCGCTGCTCTTGACAGTTGCTCGGGCATGTCCGAAATAGTGATGACCTCAATAAACAAAATGCATATACGGTTCTCTTTATCAACAGATGTTAGATACACACATATCCTCATCATCAGAAATATTGAACTGTTCATCACATCCCACCAACAGTGGATAGTAACTTAAATGTAATTTAACCTTACTATCATCTAATGCAAGCTTCTTGTATATCCTCGCTTTGATCATCGACAAAGTTATCTATTCCACTGATATCTTCAACATTAAACTATACATGCAATCTTGATATTTAAAATGTATGTTGACGTTGTTACTCATTGTATCCTGCCAAAAAAAACTATAAAACATCAGTATTACTAGTTTTACTGGTTATACTATATTTTCAGTATTACAACCAATACTAGTTTTCCCCAGTTCTACCATCACAAGAAACTCTAATCCGATCGTTACAGCCACGAAAATACACTCAGCTACTCACAAAATATGGTAAACAACAATGTTCTACAATTATGACAATAATCACTAGTACCAGTTTTACTAGTTTTACTACATTTTCCAGTATTACAACTAATATTAGTTTTACCCAGTTCGACTATCGCATAAAACTCTGATTCAATCATTTATGCTCAATTTACAATACACTATGATTAAAACAATCAAATACATTTACTACCAATTTAAAGTCATAATCAACTCTTGAATCATGTTAAACACACACAGTGTAGAAAACTTAAAATCAAATCTTGAATTTACAAATATTATATCAAAGAAATCCAAACCCAGTTGTGACTAGCTCCAGGCGGCAATGGAGGAGACAAGGCGAACCTGCAGGGCTTCAGAGCTCACCAGAAATGCAGAAGAAGCCGCCGACGATAGCTCAACCCGATGACAGGAGAAGAGGAGAGTTTTCAATTTTTTCGCGTTTTGAGTTTTTTCCAACAATTATTGATTTAACAAAATAAAATTTTATTACATAATTCATTTAGGATATTTTGTAATTTACTCTTCCAAAGGGATTTGGTAGATTAATTTAGGAAATATAGAATAATGAGCGATATAAGAGATTTGTTTTAAAAAAATAGAGAGTTTTGAGCACATGGCTCCTCACTCAGCTTACACAATAAATTGGTAAAATAACATACTTAACAGTGGTTATTCTTCTCCTGATAGTTACTACAGGAAAGCCATTCACCTTGTCCCCAGGCAGACCTATAGTATGATTTTTCTTCTGACTCGACTTCAGCCACTAACCCTCTTCTTCCTTGCGTAAGTGTGCAACAATGGAGGATGCAGAGCTGCAAACCTATCAGGTTCTCAAAAGAAAACCTAAGTGGTGCGATCATGTCTTTGATGGACAAAGACAACGAGTTAGGGAATCATGTTAGAGGGAACCACATCAAATTCAAAGAGGTTTTGGTTAGTCCTGGGTTATTAACCGGTTACACTGGTAAAGTTTGTTGACGCTTTGGAAAATTTGGTCCATGATATAAATGTTGAGTGAAATACTTTTTTACTTGTAAGGAATAATATGTATTTGTATATTCTTTTGGCGTTAATGTATAAATTAAGCAACTTTCTAATAAAGACAAAAATAGAGTTCATGGGACATGGAACATGAAATATCCACCAGTAAAAGTAAGCCTAATTTAATCAACGACTAATAACTAAATTAAATTACTAATCCCTCACTAATAATTAACCTAATTAAAGATTCACGTTTTTATATTTCCATGGTTTGCATTTGGTCGTATGACTCCATACTTGCATCTAGCCAACAAATTTAGCTGCAAAAGCTCACAAAATAACTTTCTTGCTCAAGAAATCTCGTAAGCAACTTGAACTTGTCAATATGTTTCCAGACAGCATTGTAAAGTGTTAACGTTGAAGCTGTCTCCGGTGACGATTTAGATACCTCTGATAAACCTCCAAGGAAGAAGAAGAGTTACCACCGTCACACTCCTAGGCAAATACAAGACCTCGAATCGTAAATACATTTATCTGTACGAGATTTTTTATTTTTATTTTGATTAATTGATTTAAATCCTCGATGGTTTACATGAAAATACATATACCGTTTGATTTCCATGGCTTAAGGAGTTTTTCTCGTTTGCAATTTTGGTTTTCGTGTTTGTGTTTTTTGATTTGTTTGTACTTTGTATTTGTTGTTTGAATTACTACAGTTTTGGATTTAATGTTCCGATATGTATATAGGCGATTGATATATTTTGTTATTGTTGTTACATTGTTTCAGGGAAAAACAAAATGTCGACAGTGGGAGAGGTTGCTTGCAGCAAGCTCTTGACTAGTCTCGTTGTATAGGTAACTTCATCCTTTAAATTTTGTTAATGTGTTTTTATTTCTCTATATAAGCATGTAGTGTCGATATCTTGAAATTAAGTCCAGTTTTAGTTGTAAAGTACTCAATTATTAATTGGTAAGTTTAATTGTCAAGAATTCATATAAATATTTTTGTTTTGTTTTATAATACATGATGTGTCTTTGGTAGGGATGTTAATTATGAGTTTTTACCCAGTGGGTACTCGAAACCCAGATTTAATATCAAGCCCGTAAGCCTGCCCGTTTCTGTTTAAAAAATACGGGCTTAAAGCGGGCAGACTCTATTTACCCCGGGCTTTATTCGGGTTTACTCTACTGGGTAATGGGTACCCACTGGATTATTTTCATGAGATAGATATAGTGAAATAATATTTTAGTATAAATACACAAAATTGTGAAAATTTATTTTTGTGCCAAAATAATAAATTTTTTTAATTGATAATATTTTCAATATCGTAAAATCGAAATTTTAGCAAAAAAATGTGAAACTATATTTTCCGCTAAAGACATAAAATCACATAGTTACATTTTTTGCTAAAATTTGATTATTTTGTCTTCAAACATATCAAAACGCAAATTTGGCGAAAAACAGAAAATGATATTTTTCTGCCAAAACGCAAAATTGCAAGATTAAGTTTTGGGCCAAAATTATAAAATTTAGAATTTGGATTTTTTTTGGTCAAACCCATCAAATTGCAAATTTGGCCAGAAATCATGAAGTTATATTTTCCTGCCAAAAATATAAAATCACGAAATTATGTTTTTGCGCAAAACCTATAAATTTTTACCAACCCCTCAAATCGGAAAATCAAAATGATATCTTTAGTTTATTTTATAATTGTGCCTAGCGAATAATTATATCAATACTTATGAAAATAATTTTATCAATATTTTTAAAACACACATAAAGAAAAAATATTATAAAACATGAATTGTAAAATTAAACAAGAATTAAATTTGATTCATAGATTTAATTTCCAGTTTTCTAGTTTTTAAAAGTAAACTAAAGTAAAACCACCAAAAACAAAAAAAAAATCAATTCGGATACCCGCGGGTATATCCAGAACTTACGGGCTTTATTCGGGCTACACTGTTCGGGTATTAAGTTTATACGGGTTTTTAAAAACGGGCTTAATATGGGCAGGCTCAAAACGGGTTCCGGCCGGGCCGGGTAAAAAAACCCGTCACAACATCCCTATGTCTACAGATACATTTATTTGATATAGACATTTCCGGGAAGATTACTTTTATGGAATCTAACTCTTACTGCTGGAGACACACCAACCATAGTTGACACTGGTTTCAATCTGGTTTTGCTAAATATCTTTGCCAGGCTATGCATAAACAACATAAACATATTGTTCTAGTATCGAAAAATATATTTTTCTTAGAATTTAAGACTCTCCTATCTGATTTAGGATCCTCGTAGCTCGATGGTGAATTGATTCGTTTTCATGCAGGCCTAGTGTTTATGAATGATCATGTGGAGAGATGAGGACTTGTTAATCAACAATAGTACTCTTTCAAGATCTTACCAACTATCCCATTTTTATAGATTGGATTTAAATATCTTATTTCCCCCTTTTCACCTTTAACTGGTGCAACTATAAAATCTGATGTGAATATATGTGAATATAATAAGAAAGTAAGAGAAAACAACAAAAAAAGAGCAGAAGACATTTTCATAAAAGCAATGACAAAATCAAAGTGTCTATATCATACATGCAATTTTACATCAAAGAGATCAAATTTTCCATGAATCTCTCTGTCTCCGTTGAAGATATCACATCGTCTCATGGGCCAAGTAAAAATATCTAAATAGCCTAAATTAATTTAGCAACTTATGATATAAGTTGGTCTTGCTAGTTTAACCCATTTAGCTATCATTCATTTAAAGTGGGATTTGCGTACAATCACCTAACTAATGGGTTGTTTATTAAAATAACTTCTCATTTTGAAATGTCTGTTTATTTTTTCAAAATATTTACAAAATTATCATTTAAAAAATATATATATATATATATTTTATAAAAATTTAAATTTCAATTTAAATATTATTAAAAAATAATAAACATTATAAAAAAATAATAAAAACAAATTCTTTTTATAAACATACTCTCTCTCTCTCTATTCTCTCTCTACTCTCTCTCTCAAAAAATTCTCACTCTAAATCTCTCTCTCCCTTTACTCTCTCTCTAAACTCTTTCTCTCTCTCAATAAATATTTAAAATCTCTCTCTAAACTTTCTCTCACTAAACTCTTTTTCTCAATAAATATTTAAATTCTCTCTCTAAACTTTCTCTCACTAAACTCTTTTTCTCAATAAATATTTAAATTCTCTCTCTAAACTTTCTCTCTCCTTCTCTAAACTTTCTCTCTCTAGATCTTTCTATTTCTCTCTCTAAAATTTCTATCTCACTAACCCTCTCTCTCAATAAATTCTCACTCTAAACTCTCTTTCTCAATAAATATTTAAAATTTCTCTCTAAACTTTCTCTCTAAATTATCTTTCTCTCTCTAAACTCTCTTTCTAAATAAATATTTAAAATCTCTGTCAAAACTTTCTCTTTTTATATTCTCTCTAAACTATCTTTCTCTCTCCAATCTTTCTCTCTAGATCTTAATATTTTTCTCTCTAAAATTGCTATCTCACTAACTTTCTCTCTCTAATCTCTCTCTCTAGCTTTTGTCTCTAGATCTTTCTATTTCTCTCTCTAAAATTTCTATCTCACTAACTCTCTCTCAACTAAACTTTCTCTCTCTAACTTTCTCTCTCTAAAATAAGTCTGTGATAATGTTTTCAAAACAAGTATGTGACAACTCAATTGAAATAACTCTGCGGCAACTCTATTGTAAAAACTCTGCGACAACATGCAAATGTACAAAACTTTGCGGTATAAAGAAATAACTCGGCCGCTCAAAATAACTATGCCACCATATTAACAAGTATGCAGTAACACGCTAATTTTAATAACTCTGTATAGAGAAATAACTTTGTGGCAGAAATAACTGTGTCACCACATAAATAAGTTTGCAGTAACCAGTCAATTCTCATAAGTATGCAGTAAAAGAACATAACTCGGCGAAATGCAAACAACTCTGTCATTATGTTAATATCTCTACGGTAACGAGGTAATTAAATAACTTGGCAGTATAACTCTGCCAATTCAAACATCTATGCGGTCATTGGAATAACTATGCGGTAACGAGACAACACAAATACCTCGGCAGTGACAGAAACTAACTCTGCCAAATAAAATATATATGTGGTCTCTATAATAACTCTGCGGTAACGAGTCAATTCAAAAAACTTGGCAGTAACTGAAAATAACTCTGTCATGAAAAATATCTCTGCGGCCACTATAACAACTCCGCGGTAACGAGTAAAGTCAAATAATTTGGCAGTTACTTAAAATAATTTTGCGGTTTAAAATAATTCTGTAGTTACTTAAACAACTCTGCTAATACGAGTAAATTAAAATAGCTATGCGGTAACTGAAAATAACTCTGCGAAAATAATAATTCTGCGAAAATAATAACTCTGCGGTAACATAGAATGGAGTGGTATTTTTGTAAATACACATTTCACGTAATTAATTTAATAATGGCAGTTTTGTAATTACTTTTTCCTGACAAGGCATTTCCAGAATATTTTTGGGTTTTAAATGTCTAAAAACAAATTAGTAATTAAAAACTTATGTTTATTTAATAATAAATGTATAAAAGAAGGTTTATTGATTAATCACCCTTTTAAAATATGTAAAAATATTCTTTTCACAGTTATCTGATGGTGTAGCCGTGTAGGCGAAGCGAGCGGATTTGGTCATTTATTTGGTATGATTTGCAAAAATCCAGTCATGTAATCTGTCATCTTTATGATTTCAAAAACATATACTAATTTGTGTATGCAATTATATAGAAAATATAAATTACTTTAAACATTATCTTCATTTATCCATGGATCAGTAGTACATTTGAAATTTAAAATAGTAGCATAATGCTTTGAATGTTACAAGTGCGATTTTTCATTTTTTATCCTAAGATTTTTTAATCCAGTTTTCAGTTTTTTGGTAAAAAAATAGAAATTTTAAATCATACAGTTATATTATTAGCTATATTTTGTTTTTAGTTCGTTAAAATGTTGTATATTCTTTCGATATAAATTACATTTTATAAAAAAAAATTATTTTATATTTATTGACTTAATTTTAGTAAATATCTTTTCTTCTTTGATTTATACATATTCTTATTAATTGTAATGAAGGTGCTCATATTTTATTTAGATATAGTCCTCAAAAAAATATTTTTTCCAATTGTATGTATGCTCTTCATTGATTTCAATTTTTTTGTATTGTGACTTTATTTGTTTAATATTTATAATATTTATTTGCCGTCAATTTTTTTTTCCATAGACATATGTATTTTGACTTCGTTTTAAATTGTAATATATTTTTTAAATAATAAGAAATAATATCTATTGAATTTTGAATTATTGTTTTAGTTTAGTATTTTACTACTATTTGAAAAAATTCTCCAAACAAAATTGCCATTTTCTTATTTTTTTTGCCGGTGAGTCTGAGACTGTACACGTTAGACCGACACATTTCAAAAATATTCAATAAAATATCTTAAAATATTACAACACGTTTACTCTTCCAAAGCTTTCCAAATAATATTTCCAGAAATATCTTCCAGAAATTGAATACGTATACGACCAAAAAAAAAAATTTGAAATAGACGATTCCTCTGAATATCCCTTTTTCCTTAAACTCTGAACTCAACCAGAATCTGCGGCGGTGATGAGCAGTGAAGATAGTATCGGAGGATTCCGCCGCGGTAACATGATCCAGTGGCTTCTCGGTGTTGGTTATTTCGTACAAGGATTTAGAGGTTTTCCATGGCTAGGAGCTAATTTCTTCCTAACAGATGAACTCCATGTCAATCCTTCAGTATTACAACTTCTCCAGAACTCAGCTAATCTTCCAATGGTAGCTAAGCCTATATACGGCATCGTTTCAGACGTTGTTTACTTCTTTGGCCAACACCGTATCCCATACATAGCTTTTGGAGGTTTCTTTTTACTCTGTACAATTTTTTTTTAACTCGATTATTTGATTATCTTCCTGTGCAATCTTGAATTGTGAGTTAGTTCTTTGAATATTTATATATTGTTTTTATTGCAGCTTTGCTACAAGCAATCTCATGGCTAGCTATAGCATTTCTATCAAGATCCAATGTGTCAATCTTAGCTTTGTCAGTATATCTTCTTCTTAGTAATCTTGGTGCTTCTTTAGTTGAAGTAGCAAATGATGCTATTGTTGCTGAGGCCGGTAAGCAAAAAGGGTCTAAGACACAGTCTAGTGAGCTAGCTTCGTTTGTTTGGATGGCTTCTTCTCTTGGTGGAATCTTGGGTAATCTTTTAGGTGGTTTTGTTATCAAAAAGTTTTCTTCGCAGTCAACGTTCTTTGTGTTTGGCATTTTAGCTCTTATTCAGTTCTTTATATCTATAAACATCCGAGAAAAGTCTCTCAATCTTCCACATAATCCAACCCCCGATGGTATCAGTAAACATATCTCTGACCTTTCAAAGGTATTGAGGAAGCCAGAGATTTCATTTTCCATAGCTTGGATCGCGTTATCAACCGCTGTAGTTCCTGTTCTGACAGGAACAATGTTCTTTTACCAAACAAAGTTTCTGAAAATAGATTCATCTTACTTAGGTGTCTCTAAGGTGTTTGGTCAAATTGCAATGCTCTTATGGGGTGTTGCTTACAATCGTTGGTTGAAATCTATCAGGCCTAGGAAACTGATTGCAGCTATTCAGGTAACAATAGCTGTATTTGTGATATCTGATCTCTTGTTTGTCAAAGGCGTTTACCGGGTTATGGGAATGCCGGACTCTGTATATGTGCTTTTCTTTTCTGGATTCTTGGAAACTCTCTTTTATTTCAAGATTCTGCCATTTACCGTTTTGATGGCCCGCCTCTGTCCTCCTGGATGTGAAGGATCTCTTATGGCATTTGTTATGTCAGCTATTGCATTTGCATTCATAGTCAGTGGATATCTTGGAATCATTCTTGCATCTTTTGTTGGGGTTACGGAGGATGATTTCTCAGGGTTTACTCGTGGACTTGCTATAGAAGCAATCTGCGTTGGGATCCCGCTGGTCTTAACTTCGTGGATATATGATGAAGTGGAGACGAAGGATAAAAGTAACAAGAAAGAATGAGTTCAAGTGTAGTATTTTGTATATCTCAGTCACATTCTTGTGGTTTGAGGTTTCAGAGTTCTTGTCGATGGTAGAAAGTATGCTTTTGTATATTAGTGACGTTATTTGCAGTGATTAGTGAGTACTTGTTTATGGATCATTTCAAGAATTTTGTTATTTGTTTAGCGAACTTTTCGTGTTTTTAATGCCAAAATTACTTATAATGACACCAATTTCGCCTAATTAACTAAACTAACACCCTTTTTGAAAGAATTTAGCAAAAATGATTCAGATTTTAGAGAAAAAATAAACGACTCTATTTCTTTTACGAGTTATTTGGCTAAATAGAATAACTCTATAATAAAATTAGGCAAATGACTTACTGCTACTTTTTATGTTGGAAAATGGCTTTGCTCCCACATTTCAGTGAGAGTGAATTGACTGGAGCATGCCATTTAATTACTTCATAGTTGAAGAGAGGAAAAAAAAGATTTGGTGGTGTCAGCACAAGAGATAAAGTACAAAATAATATGCAACATATAAAATTATTTTGTTATACTAATATGAATAGCATATTGTTTGTAAGGGCAACTTTCTCAAGTGATCCATGGGATACAAGTGTTCTTTGAAATGAAAGCCCTTGATCATGATTGGAGTCCAACAATATATGGAAAACTAATTATTTGAGAAACAATACTGACTTTTATTTAGATATTTGACAAAAGGTACCGGTTTTTTTTAATCTCGACTCATTATGTTTGAGTATTCTATCTATTGCGCGTGGAGAACAAATATTTAATCTACACTCTCTTTTCTTTATTTTTTTGTTAATTGACATTCTATTTAAAGCAGAAAAATATAATGTTTTACAAAGCCTAATGGCCCAAATTTTGGAAGCTTAAAATAAATAAAACAAAATTAGAAACCTACAAAAGTGGAACCAGACTTGAACCAAAGTGTTGTAAATGGACCAGATTAGTTGAGATTGGATCAGAAAGTTGGTTGGAGAGAAAAAACCAACAGCCCAACCACCTCAGCTAAAATTGAGACGAGCATATTAACATGTATATATTGGTTTAGTTTGGTTAGCTGATTTATTGTGAATAGGTTTAGATTAGATTCTGGTTTAGTGTAGATGTATATAAACTCTACATGTAACAAAATTTTGCGATTGAGAAGAGAAATAGAAAAATATTTCACAGATTCTCTTTGTTCATGATGTCTATTATGGTATCAGAGCTTTTCTTGAGCTAGATCTTGTGATTTCATCTCAGTTTTTCTTCAATTTCTTCAGCAATTGTTACTTCGCTTGGTTGATTAGAAGAAAAACGATTAAACGAACAGGAAAAGAACAGGAAAATTGAAGAATCGAGAAACAACACCTGAAGAAGAAGCTTCTGTAATCAAATATCGCATCGATCATGGTGATTTTGAAGAATCGGAAGGTGCGATGGTGAAACAGAAGCGATCTACACAATCAGTGAACTTTAACGGTAATGGATCTTCGTTGAAAATGGGGAATACATTGACAATATGCACAGTCCTTTTTATTTCCATTCTTCTGATCATCCAGGTGCGATAATTGTTGGTCATACTCTTTATAGAACTAATTACAATAGTTGGTCTATAGCGATGAAGATTAGTCTCAATGCAAAAAATAAACTCAACTTTGTTGATGGATCTTTACCTAGGCCTTCTGATAGTGATTGTTACTTTTAAATCTAAAATATGTGTAATAATTGGTGAAATTATGGATCATAAACGCTGCGAATAAAGAAATCTATGGCAATATTTTCTATCATCATGATACTGTAGAGATGTGGGATGATTTGTTCAGTAGGTTCAAGGTTAACAATCTGCCTAGGAAGTATCAAATTGAACAAGCCATGATGAATCTTAAGCAAGGTCAATTGGATCTCTCTGCATACTTCACTAAGAAGAAGACACTTTGGGAGCAACTAGCTAACACAAGAGCTCAGAGAGTGAAGAAATGTAATTGTGATCAAGTCAGAGAATTGATTGAAGAGGCTGAAACAAGCTGTAGTATTCAGTTTCTTATGGAATTGAATGATAATTTTAATAATATTTGTGGTCAGATTCTTAACATGAAGCCAAGACCTGGGGATCAAGATGAAAGTCAATGAATTGTTGGGGATCCATCAAGGACAGTATCTAATCCATCAGCTTTTCAATCACAGGGTTTTATTCAAGAACATAGTTGATAAGTGTTATAAACTCTATAGTTATCCACCAGGACATCCTCGAGCTAAGAAGAATAACACGGTGGGCAGTATAAACTTAGCGACTGCAAGTCAAGCTCAGATACAATAAGAAGGAAATCCTGTAGAAACTGTTGATAATATATCTAAAGAACAGCTTCAGTGTGTCATCTCTTTCCTGGGTTACAAGCTTCAGTCTCCTAGTGTATATGATAAGCATGATATTTGCATGTTTTTAGCATACTTAACCTCTATACTTTGCTATTTTTTATTGTCATTCCTATTAGTTTTATGTCCATTTTGCATACTTATTGCATTTATTTAGGATTTGCATTAGGTGTTGCATTTGCATTGCATATTGGATGATCCTCAGGTACTTAGGAAGGTTTATGGAGCTTTTGGGAATGGGAGTGGAGTAACTCGACCAATACAATCGGTTTCAACCCGAGTCATAGACCAAAGAGGCCACTCGAGGTGCGTCACTCAGTTTCATCCCAGGTTTGAAGATAAAGAAAGGATTTCAGGAGCCACTCGGGATGCATCACTCGGTATCATCGCGAGTCAAGACATCAAGATGACAACTTTAGCTCACTCGATCAAACATCTCGAGTTAAACTCCCACATTTGAAGAAATGACCCTATTCGAGATGACCACTCGATCAAGCATCCCGAGTTCTGCCCCGTTTTTACTATTTTCACTTTTCTTAATTACTTTTACTTAGGGAGTTAATTCTTCTCTAAAAAATACTTAACTCTAGGTCATTTTCGGTCAGGTCTGTTTAGTTTTATCTTTATTTACATTTCACCTAAACACTTTTCATTGTTCTTAACTTTTCTGGATTTTTAGATCCTTCGATCTGCCCATTTTCATTAGGAACTTGCATTTTGTTTATTCTGCAATCTTGTTTATCTACTCTATCTGTTTACGATTATGAAGTTTATTTTGTTTTCTGGGTTTTTGCATTTTGTTATGTGTTCTTCATCTGAGTAGTGAAATTTAGGGTTCTTGGGAAAAATGGTAGATTTGGGTTAGATTTCGTCTCTTTGATGTTGCTAATGCTTTAATACTTCCATTTCTCTTCTGGATTAGGGTTCTTAATGCTTATCCCTTTCTGATCAATTGGAATATGATCCCAGACATTCACCACTCAAAAGATGTTCAATGAATGTCTGATCATCCTAATTCCAGAGATTTGTTCATCCTAGCCTAAGAGATTAGATGTCTAGGGAGCATATTGGCTTTAATGATCTGGATCTTTATGCCTATCTCAGTTATGTTTCATTGATGAGAGTCAAGATTAGGAAGTTTCTGATATTTGAAGTTAATCACCATGAAAGTGGGTTTAGCTTGTTAAGAAGATCATTGTCTAGAGAATAGCTTGAATAAGTAGTTTAAGAAAGCATCATTTTAGGATAGATTAAACCCTAGATCTCACCAAAACCCCCAGAAATCCTATTTGTCATTCTGCTTGTTAATCTCATTTGCATTTCTTATTTTCTTTCACTTGCTAGTTCATACTTGTTATATCAAAACCAACCATCATCTAGCTTGACTTAAAACAACCTGATCATATCCTTTTTTATTGCATCTTTCCCATTATGGATTGACACCTCAAATGCTACAATGACAAGATTTGGAGAATTGATTCAATATTTCAAAACCTGTTCATCAGTATACAATCCTGAAAACTCTTTTGCCTCACCTTCAACTTCTGTACCAGCTGTCTCACTGATTTGTTGTACATTTCTTTCTCTATACGACCTTACCTATTATGAAAGGTATTAAAGTTTTTTATTCTCATGTCCTAAAACACCTAAACAAAACTCTGTGGTAGAGAGAAAATATCAGCATTTGTTGAATATAGGTAGGGCCCTTATGTTTTAATCTGGAGTTCCCTTAGAGTATTGGAGGGGGGGAGGGGAGGGATTCTGTCTTGACATCAGTAATCTTAATAAATCGTTTATATTCTTATGTGCTAGACGATAAATCACCTTATGAAAAACTTACTTCTAAGATACCAGATTATCATTCTTTAAAAACATTTGGGTGTATATGTTATAAGTTCACTTTGCCTAAGTATAGAACTAAGTTTTATCCTAGATCTAGAGCTTGTAATTTTTAGGATATCCTTTCGGATACAAAGGCTATAAGCTTCGAGATATAAAGACACACTCAGTTTCATTTCCAGGCATGTCATATTCCATGAGGATATTTTTCTTTTTGTCTCTTCTAATATCATAGAAGTTGTAAAAAGTTTATTTCTTCATCTTCATTCACCTGCACCTATTTATAGACATTTTCCTCTTGTGCAACCATCCTCTGATGCTCCTCAACATTCTGATGAGTCATCATCCATGATTTCTGTTTCTTCTGAACTGAAATCAACTTGGCAATGAAAATTGCCTTCTAAACTGCAGGATTTTTATTGTTATAATAATACTCACATTACTCCTATTAAAACCAGTCATTATCCCATATCAAAATATATTTCTTATTCATATCTATCTGAAGCTTTTCGTGCTTTCATTAATATCATCATTACTACCAATATTCCACAAAATTATTCAGAGACTAGGATCGAACAGATTTGGAATAATTTTATGGGAAAGGAAATTGGTGCTTTTGTAAGAACATATACTTAGAGTATTACTGATTTACTACCTGAAAAAGTTGTAGTAGGTTGTAAATAGATATTCACTACAAAATACCATGTGGATGGTAGTATAGAGAGACACAAAGTCAGATTAGTTGCAAAAGATTATACTCAGAAGGAGGGGATCGATTTTACTGACACATTTTCTCCAGTTGCTAAGATGGATACAAAATAGATTCTTCTTTCACTTGCGTCTAAACTGAATTGGTCTCTTCATCAATTAGATATTTTAAATGCTTTTTCGAATGGAGATCTTGAAGAGGAGATTTATTTGAAACTTCCATATGATTATAATGAGATTCAAGGAGAATTATTATCACCAAATGCTGTTTGTAAACTCAAGAAATCCATAGATGATTTGAAGCAATCATCTTGATAATGGTTTCTCAAATTTTCTACTACATTGATTCAGTTTGGTTTTGATAAGTGTCATAGTGGTCATACTCACTTTATGAAAGTTGATACTGGGAATTTATCGATTGTAGTTGTGTATGTTGATGATATTATCATTGTCAGTACTAATGATAATTTGGTGGTTTCTTTGAAGCAGTATCTGAGTAATGCTTTCCATTACGAGATATTGGTTCTCCAAAAAAATTCTTGGGAATTGAAATTGCTAGATCTACAGCTGGGATATCTCTTAATCAGATTAAATGTGTTATGGATTTACTGGTTTCTACAGATTTTCTTATTGAAAACCTTCTTCTGTTCCTATGTCTTCAAATATCAAGTTTACCAAGACTGATGGAAAACTCTTATCAAATGAAAAGCCATACATGAAATTAGTTGGTAAACTTCAATACTTAACTATCACTAGACACGATAGTGCATTTGCTCTGTCCAAGGTTGCTCAGTATTCTTCCACTCCTCGAAATTCTCATCTTCAAGCTATTCACAAGGTATTGAGATACTTGAAAGACACCATTGATCAAGGTCTTTTCTATGGAGCAGAAGTATTTGATTGCCCTCATGCCAGAGACTGTAGACTGAGGCTTGTCATGATATTTGTTGAAATTTAGCTTTCGATTTGTTACCCCTAAAGCTTGTGATTTACGACATTGTTAAGTTCCAAGATCGATCTGACTGCAAGAAAGATGCTGTGGTGATACATAAAGTAATCAATGGATGAAATTATCAGGAAATTTCAAAACCATTAGAACATTAAGTAAAAAAAAGCCACTGCACTAAATCAAATGCTTTAGATATTTATATATATATATATATATATATATATATATCTCAATTTTTGTAGCACAACGAGATCAATTTTTGTAGCACAACGAGGAGAACTCCTTCTAAATGATAGTCTTTAACCAGTTATGTAGCGAGAAACCAATTTTCCATCAGGAGCAGATCCCTTTAAAACGATGATTGATTCAGAACAATGAATATTGAGAAAATGGATTTTAACCTATTCGCCAAAATCTTGGATATAACCTTGTATAGAACATTGAAACAAGATATTGGGCGGTAATCTTTCATCTCTTTTGCATTTTTTTTCTTTGGCACAAGAGCCAGCATTTTTTTTTGTTCAGCATCTTGGTAAAATCCATATAGGAAAAAACGACTGAACTGCCTTTACTAAATCCTTTCCATGCAGTTTTGAAAAATTCTGAAAAATTCAACTGTATACCTATCGGAAAACTGATCTTTTGCACATTTGTTTCTGTGACTTCAGTTAAGAGATGTTGTTGTTGATAAGCCAGAAATCTAAATGGCAATAAATCTCTCAGCTGCTCCATAGAAAAACTCACAAAATCATCCGGTTTGTGAGTCAACAAATCCGTGAAAAATCGAACTACTCCTCCCTTACTATCCCCTGGCTTATTAAGTAATGCCTCCTATGGTTGATGATAGTGTGAATGGAATTTTGTGAATACCTCTCTTGCACAGTATTGTGAAAAAACTTGTTGTTTTGTCTCCAATTTGTAACCAATCTAGTTTTGATTTTTTCAAAAATATTTTCTCTAATCTCTCAAATGCAGTCGACTGTGGATCTGGACGAGAAAGAGAAACAAATTGTCTTTGACATAAGTCTTCATAAGCTTTTGAGACTCTATAAGAAATGGTGGCCAGTGTTCTTGAAAACTAAAATAATGCAGATTTAGAGTGAAATAATACCATTTTTCTTTCCGGTACTCATCAATTTTACTCTCAAAAATATATTATAAATATTATCTCTTTGTTCATTATAATTATAATTTAATTTTATACAAAAATTAAAAAGTATATTTCTTTTGTTTCTAATTAATATATTAAATAAGATTTTATTGGTTATTAAATTCAATAATAAGGATATAAATATAATTATATATCAAAGACTGCACTGGAAACACAAGATAACAATTACTGTGAAACAAAAATTTTAAAAAAACATTTCAAAAGAAATAGAAGAAGTACCTGATTTCTCCATTTTAAAATTATATTATTTCCAAAATGTGAAATATATAAATAGTAGAAGATAAATTACTGCCTAATTATAAAGTAATTTAGACACACTTAGAATTAACCTGCCCATTACCAAATTATAAAGTTAATATTATATAAATTGTAGAAAATAAAATAGAAGTTAATCTACCCAAAATCTCTGCCCAATTATAAAATTTAGTTTATGCTTGACTGGCACGTAGGTTGACTAACAAAATAGACGTTACTTCAGGATTTTGGCCATACACGTGTACAATCTATATCTATAATTATATATATATATATATAAAGCACAAATAAAAGGTAAAGTAGTAGAGAAAACAGAATAGAAAAAAAAAATGGAGATATGGTTACTCATCTTCGCTTCTCTCTCCGTCTCCCTTCTTCTCAACCTCCTCCTCCGCCGTGGCTCCTCCTACCCTCCGCTACCTCCTGATCCTAACTTCTTCCGTTTCCAAGCAACTCTCCGTTGGCTCCGTTACGGGTTAGGTGGTTTCAGCTCTTATCTCTGCTCCGTCCACCGCCGTCTTGGTCCAATCATCACCGTCCACGTCACTTCACGCCCCTCCATCTTTGTCGCTGATCGTTCCCTTGCTCATCAAGCTCTAATCTTAAACGGAGCCGTTTTTGCCGATCGTCCACCACCGGCTCTAACCACCAAAATCGTTACTAGTAACCAACACAACATCAGTTCTGGATCATACGGAGCCACGTGGCGACTTCTTCGTCGAAACCTAACTTCTGAGATTCTTCATCCTTCGCGCGTGAGATCTTATTCTCATGCGCGGCGTTGGGTTCTTGATATCCTTTTTGATCGTTTCCGTAGTGAAGAACCTATCGTTGTCGTTGATCATCTTCACTACGCTATGTTCGCTCTTCTTGTCCTTATGTGTTTTGGAGATAAGCTTGATGAGAAGCAAATCAAACAAGTGGAGTTTGTTCAGAGAAGACAGCTTCTTAGCTTTTCTAGATTCAATATCTTAAACTTTTGGCCTAAGTTTACTAAGTTTATCTTTCGAAAGAAATGGGAAGAGTTTCTTCAGATGCGGAGAGAACAGCGTGACGTTTTGCTTCCGTTGATTCGTGCATGCAGGAAGAAAGACAACAAAGAAAACCTCTATGTGCAATCATATGTTGACACTTTGCTTGATTTGGAGCTACCTGATGAAAAGAGGAAGCTGAATGAGGATGAGATCGTAAGCTTGTGCTCAGAATTTCTCAATGGAGGGACTGATACAACGGCTACGGCGCTGCAATGGATCATGGCGAATTTGGTCAAGAATCAAGAAATCCAAGAGAGGTTATACAAGGAGATTAAAAGCGTAGTTGGAGAAGAAAGAAAAGAGGTGGAGGAAGAAGATATTCAGAAGATGCCGTATCTGAAAGCGGTGGTTTTGGAAGGTCTTCGAAGGCATCCTCCGGGACACTTCGTCCTGCAACACAGTGTCACGGAAGACACCATTTTGGGAGGATATAAGATACCAAAGAAAGGGACGATTAACTTTATGGTAGCGGAGATAGGAAGGGATCCAGCAGTGTGGGAAGAGCCAATGGCGTTTAAGCCGGAGAGATTCATGAGAGAAGAAGAAGTAGTAGACATAACTGGAAGTAGAGGGATTAAGATGATGCCGTTTGGAGCTGGAAGGAGGATATGCCCTGGGATTGGACTAGCCATGTTGCATCTTGAGTACTATGTGGCTAATATGGTGAAGGAGTTTGAGTGGAAAGAGGTCGAAGGTCATGAAGTTGACCTGACGGAGAAGCTTGAGTTTACTGTTGTCATGAAGCATCCGCTTAAGGCTCTTGCTGTGCCTAGGAGAAGTTACTAGTCGTGTTCTTGCTTCTCTTCTTCGGTTTTGTTATTCACAAAGTACTTCGTATGTTTTGTTTTCTGAAGTTAAACTATGGAACCAGAGTACCAGACTTTTGTTTGGCGGAATAAATGATAGATTTTTTAATTAAATATTCATTCAAATGAATTTTCTTATGCTGAATGTTTTGTTTGGGTCAGGAAAAGCAGGATTTTTAGTGCACAGTGGACGACATATTCAGAATGACTTGTTGGCTATTTTGATATGTCACAAGAACGTTTTGTGCAGTGTGGTTAAAGAACTTTATTTAACATATGGGATTATACTGAGAGTAACACTGTTACATTGATCACATTGACAAACTCAAAGGCTGGATGGGTTGGTGAATACAAAAACACACACCGTAAAAAAAACTAAACAAAAGCCAAATGTCAGAAAACTGGGGTTCTAGTTATTTTGACACTCCAATGATTTATAATCTCTAATGAGGTTCTAAATATGTATTTTTTGAAAATGTTTTTCTAAAGTTTCTTGACACACAAACAACATCGATAATCTTCAATTCATGTAACTAATGCATCAAAAGACATTCAATGTAATCTTCAATTACAAAACTAAGTTTGTGTTTTCAGTTTTTCTTTAAAGTATATATACCAGAATATGTATATTACTAACTTCATTGTGAGTAATTGAGTATACTATCAATGGAACTTAGCTTCTATACTATCGATGGAAATTATTGAAAAAAGAAAACTCCAATATCTTAACTTATCTCAATGAGGCTGAAGCAGTTCCATTGCAGTTCTCTGTTTTGTACATATTATCCGTAAACAACAAATCTTCTTCTTTCCTTTCTTCTCTTATTCAGTTTTGCTGGAAGCAAAATCATAGATCATTATAACATTCAACTTTCAACAAAAACAGAGAGAAGAGAATGACTATTTCAATATTCAACTTTGAACGAAAATTAAATCATCAAATACATTATCATCCCGGTTAATCAAATCATAGATCTGTAACGGAGGATTCATGCATCAATTCACTTACCATACATAAGGGCAACTCCAACGAGGATATCTATAGAATTATCTCACAATAAAAAATACTAAAAGGTAGTAAAAATGTGTGAGAGAGAAATTGTCATGTAAGAAACCCAAAAAAAAAAGTTGAGAGACTAACTTATAAAAGCACCTCCATCTATGGAGATGGTTTAATACATGATGGATAATTAAGGAAGAGTGTTATAATATTATGATAATTATCCATATTTCACTCCACCACCTTTCACTTGCCGACTTACATTGTCTTTATTAGCTTTGGGCATTCGGGTATACGTTCGGGTTCGGATTGGGTATTTCGGGTTTTGGATCTTTTGGGTTTAAGGTTAGAGATATTTTTTGGATATTTTTATTTTTTTGGGTCGGGTTCGGTTCGGGTAATTTTGGGTTTGTGTCAGGTTTTAAAAATATTTATAGAACCGAAATAACCCAAATATTAATTGGTTACTTTTCAGATCGGGTATTTCGAGTACTTAGTTTTTATGAAAGTACCCAAAGACTAGAAAAACTGAAAACCTATGTACGTAAATATGTACAATTCATGAAAAATTTTAAATGAAATTGCGTAGACAACATATAAAAACTTTTCAAATAAAACATCGAATAAGAGTTCTCAATTTTTAAATCTAAAATAAATTCAAAGAGAATTTAATGTCAAAGAAAACACATAAAAATTATGATTAGTTCAATTTCTTCCTAATTATTTTATACTATAAGTAAATATGCAATTTATAATATTAATTAGAGAATCAATTTTGCAAGCGAGAGAGAAACATCAATATGAGAATCAGATCTTGCGAGTTGCGATAGCTATCAACGAAACAAAATATAAATTTCAAAATTAATTAAAGCTTCACAAATACACCAAATTTCCAGGTAATACTAATATAATACCTCAAAACGAAACTAAACATAAAATAGATAATTACCTGAGATCGATTTCTATAAGCTTCAGAAGGAGGAGAAACCGAGCAATGAAAGTTTAGAGATTCCAGATTGTTGTTTTTGTGAAGTAAAGTAGGGTATTACGGTTTCAAAAAAGTTGAATTGGGAATTGCATGTGAGGAAGACGAAGAGTTTAACCTAAAACACAAGTACTTTACTAATCGTATATTATTGGAAAATGTTTGACGTTGAGGTATGATGGGTTTAATGGATCTAAATATTAATGGATCTTATAGATCTAATAGATCATATTTGCATGTAAAATTTATGGTTCGGGTAGTTTGAGTACTCATCGGGTATCAGATATTACCCGAACCTGAACCGAATCTAAAGTATTATAGATCTTTATACTTATTCGGGTATTTTTAAAATTTGGTTCAAATTCAAGTTCGGGTTTTTTGGGTCAGTTCGGATCAGGTTTTCGAGTCCAATTATTTTTGCCCAGGGCTAATCTATATAAATACATACTCATATAATATTGTAAAAGGTATCTTAACTAATAAGAAGTTAATGTTCCCTTATTTTCACAACATAATACAAACGTCACATCATTTTAAAATATATATAATACACATATACACATATACACATATACACATATACACATATACATATACATATACATATACATATAATCATATCTTTTATCAATATTATATAACAAGAAATACAATAGAACTGGTTCTTAATAGGTTTTAAAACTCTTTAGAACCGTGTTATTGCGTGATTGGATGAGTAAAGATAAAAACTTTGCCCCTTTCAACTTCATTTTTTTCTTTCGATTTTTTTCTGAAATTCAATCTAATAACGGAGAAACAACGGCGACGCTGTTGTATTCAGCGTTCACGCTCATCCCGTTATGCTCGTCCTCTCCAATGGCGATCTCAATAGTGGCGGCGATGATAACGGAGTCGAAGAGTCCTCTGACTTCGATGAGTTTGGAGAATCCAAACCTAAGTCCAAAGAGGAACTTGATACTGGTTCGTGGTGATCCGAGCCCGATGACTCCACTGCTGAAGTCGCGTCTGATTCTGAGAATATGCAGTCAAAGATAGCACTTGCGTTCTCGTATCTGCGTCAATATGTAAGCAAGCTCAACTTATAAGATGGAATTTTCATTTGTTTGCTCTTTATGATTAAATTGAAGTTGCGTTCTCGTATCTGCGTCAATATTGTTGATTGTTACCAAATTTTTTTTTATGGCTGAGTTTGTAATTGAGTTACAATTAGTCTTTCTTGCATTGTTTCTGTTCTTTGATCAATGTTTGTTTCTGTTATTTGATCAATGTTTGTTTCTATTATTTGATCAATGTTTGTATTATGTTCTTTGATCAATGTTTGTTAAATGCTCGTATATAAGTTCTGATGCTGATCAATTTCAACAGTCTCGATGAATTGAAGGTCTAGAAGAGTCCAAGGACTTCAAACGGGCACAACATAGAAAGCTTTAGTTGTTGGTCCAGCTTTACTGCCAAGAGACTTGTGAGTTACCTTTTCCTTTGAAGTGTGACTAAACCTTATAGTTCATATAGGAACTTTACTATATTTTCAAGAATTTTTGATGTGCTGTCTTTGTGATTGATGTTAGACTTTGTTGGTTTATCTTTTAGTTAAATGAGTGAGTCATATTCTGTTAGTGTCGGAATCATTAGGATATAGTTGAGTAGTGTTTCCCTATTTTCAGCTTAGTTGGTTCCAATTCATGTAAGGCATTGTTCTTTTATCAGTGAAGTATTTTTCGTTTCAGAAATCTCTGGTTATCAAAACAGTTCAATTCACATACTTATCATTTTATAATGATGCTGATAATTATCAGTTATTGAATTGAATGGCATTTGAAGTTTCAGTGACATAAATTGAATTAAGTTTGTGTGTCAAGAAACTTTTATACCAAGTTTTCAAAGGAAAATTTTTAGAACCTCATTAGAGGTTCTAAGCAATGGACTATGTAAAAAATTAGAAACACTAATAAGTATCTAAACTTTCACTTTTACAATTTTTTCTATTATAAATATGTTTAGAACCCCATAAAGGGTTCTAAGCATTGGAGATGCTCTAAGAACCGGTTGTTAACTCAATAATTAGTTTTGTTTTATTTTTTATTGTATTAATCTTAAAATCCCTTTTAAAAACTCTTTCAGAACCTCCATTGGAGGTGGTCTAACTCCTTAAAAACCTCTAATGAATGCTTAATTTTTTGCACATCCAATGGTTACCACAATTAGAGGTTCTTAACAATAAAAATGTATTTTTAAGTTTAATTAACTTTGATACAATTTATATATTTGAAAATTACCTTAAATTTATTTTGATAATAATTCATGTTAAAATTAACAAGTTTATTTTACTTTGATAGTTTGGAAAATTAACATGAAATTAATAAATTTGACATGAATTTAATAAGTTTAAAAAGTTTAAATTACTTTGTTACTTTGGTTTTTAACATGAATTTACTTTGATAATTTTGAAATTAGAATTTTGATTCTTGTTAGAATTAACAAGTTGAATTTTATTTATTTCGTCACTAAAATATCAATAAGATATGATTTTGCATATGATCCATAAATAATTTCAAAATCAAAATTGAATTTAGTCAAAACAAACTATCACAATACAAGAGTTTTCTTGGGTTACCGGTTGATCCGCGGACTGAATTTTCTTTTAGATTATTTTTTTACATATTGTTATGGATTATGACCTATTAATAAGTTTGATACGTTGACAATGCTCAAAACAATTTCATATTTGAAAAATTGAAACTTTGTTGATTTAGTTATGCATTTTGTGATTTTTGTTACTATTTTCTTTTTAATTATAATGAATACGAGATGCATTTATTTTTTATTATCAATGAATTTACATTATAAAGCTTTATTTTTTTGTTTATTAATTTGATTTTAAATTCTACGGATCAATCCGCTAAACCCACGGTTATAGTGCGTGGTGAGTGAAGGTTATTAGTTTAAAACATACGGGTTATAGCGGACCAACCTGCTAAAACTGTAAATTAACTCAACCCACAACGGGGCGGATTAAACGGGATTGACTAATCCGCTTTGAAATCCCTAGGTTTGGGCAAACTATTCGTTAGATTCGATTCAAATAAAAAAAATTCGAATATTCGTAAAATTTTGAAGCATGGCAAATAACAAAATATAATGTACATAACGAAGCAAATAAAAAATATCATTTTTAAAAACACCAAATATTCGCTTCAATTCGAATATATATATAGGTAAAAATAATATGTAATTATAAATATACATTGTATTATTAGTTAGGTTAGTATAGAGAGCGATATTAGATAATTGTGTTATTATTTTTGTTTTATTTTTTGATTATATTTTGTTTGTAAATATGGGATTGTGAGAATATGAAAAAATATTGTTAGTTATTATGTTGTTGCTATATTTGTTTGTATGAAGATTTATTTTCTAACATAAGATCTTAACACATTCTTGATCTGTTTCTTATGGATTCTATTAGATTACGAAATCAATTTGAGAATTCATAAGACAAACATTTGAATATTTATTGCCTAGAAATGAATAAAATTGATATGAAGAAACCAAATGAGGATACTCTAAGAACTCACTTTGATTCAAAGACAAGTCTCTCAAGAGCGGGTCTATCGCGAAGGTCCATATGCAGGTACAAATTGGATCCAGAAATCGACCAACATAACAATCGATAGTGAGATTTTAATCAGCATAACTCGCAAAACGGAACGGAGATACAAAAAACTCTCAATGCAGGTCATGATCACCGAATTTTCAGAGAAAAATCATACGATTAGGGAAAGAAATGCCTGAACCTGGTGGAATGTGAGATTTGTTCCATGATCTCCGGCGAGCTCTTTGATGCGTTGGATAAAAAAAAAGGAATTGTCAAGGTTGTAGCCACCGAGAAGAAGCTGAAGCACCGTGTGACTTCCGATGTAACCAGCACCGCCAGTTCTTCATTATGGAGCTCCAAGAGGCGATGAAGGGAGAGAAAGAGAGAGAAAAAATGGGGTTTTTTCTATTACCCAACAACAATCCGCCAAGTCATTGCTAAGAACTCCGAAGAACTACTATTTAGACCATCTATAATGGTTAACAATATTTATAATTAAAATATTGAAAACAATAGTTAAAAACTCTGAAAAAAATTTAGGAAAAAATTGCTCCAATAGTTAAAACCTCTAATGAGATTATTAAAATTTAGATTTAATCAAATAAAAAATCATGCATTCAACTAATTGTATTTTTAACTGATTCAGTTTATAAAGTTGATAAAAAACTTGATTAACACTCTTTAGACAATCAATTCCAATCAACACTTAACAAAATGACTGATTCATTAACAATGTTACAACAGAATCTGCTTCTATACAGAACCAGAAACCAAGCAACCTAACTAATGATATATATCAACCTAACCTATTATCTAAATTCCAAATAACCAAAAATATAAGCAGAGCATATAGAGACATTACTTGTCCTCTTCACTTTTTCTCCATCTGATAATGAAAACAGATTGTTTCCATCCGAGATATATAACTTCAGCACCAGGTATCTACACAGAAAGGAAAACAACAATCATCAGAAAATGATTCAAACAGATGGAGAACCAGAACCACAGCCAGAACAATAACAATAACAAAACAGATGCATAATTATATAAGTTCATTATAAATTACTTAGAACTTAGAGAAAATCTACAAGAAATACAAGATCCATATTGTTTAAGTTATATTTAATCCAAAAATCAACAATGAATGAACAATCAATACCAGAATCGATTCCAATCAACATATAAACCAATGTATATATATATATATATCAATCAGTATCGACACTGTAAATAATCCTAAGCCAATTCCGATTACAACTAATCTGTAAATAATGCATTTAATTCAAAGCAAAGTGACAGAACACTTAGCAATGAGTGACAATCTATGTTAAAAGCATTTCAATATATTTAATATCAATATACTGATACAGAGTTGGGACAAAAAAACAAGTTAGATGCAAATGAAGCATTGCCAACAGCAGTGAGTAGAGCAAATGAAGCACCAGATTTGAAGTATAGCTCTAAGCAAACACATGCAGCATTTAAACGATTTAAGTGGACACAAAACAACAATCTACCAGTTTAATTCTTCCAAAGACATATCAGTATAAACAGACAAACTAAAGAACAAGAAAACCTCACACAATCCCTCAGGTTTTGTGACCGTATAAACCAAAGTTAACTAACTAAGATAAGAGAACACACCAATTCAAGTACTCCATGTAATTGATAGCAAAGCAATAATCATGTAAACCCAATAATGTAAGAAGAAGTTTACAATCTCATTAACCTTACCTCTAGCCATTATAAAGAATTCGGCAGGACCCCAATCCGCAGATTTGACAGCTCCACCGTAGCCATTGCCGTCGAGCCAGCTGATTTACTCCTCTATTGATGAATCTCTCACCTCTTCTCTTCTCTTCTCTCAGATCGAATTGGGTTATTGTTTTGGATAAAAGTGACGAGAGGAAAATCAATTTTCTCATTGATTTATTTATTTATTTTTATTTTTAAATCACAACCATTGATAGATAGGAGTTATCATCTGATATGTCATTCGTCAGCTAAATTAATTTTTTTTAAACTTATTAGTACCGAATACAACTATTACTATCAGTTGCACCAGATTGTACCAGTTGACCCCAGTTATACTCGTACTACTCATACCAGTTGCACCAAGTTATACCAAGTTGACCCCAATTATACTCGTACCAGTTATACCAGTTGTACTAGTCATACCAGTTGTACCGGGTATAACTACATATTATATGTCTAGTTATACTAGTTATACCACGAATCTCAGGTTCGAACCCTGATCGCGCGTACGCGCACGGAAGATCTGAACCACTGATCCATTGTGTTTTTATTGGTATCATTCGCAATTACATATATGTATATTTGTTTAACTCGATTTTTGAAATTCATTAAGGGTAATTTTGTCATTTTTCAATGGGAGATATTTGAAAAAATTAGAAAGGCATTTGAGATGATGGCTCGATAGATAGAAACATATGGAGTTCTTAAAAATCCTAAAATCTTAAGAAAATATTCTTAACTTTTTCTTAATTTTGATTTAATTTTAATTGGTTTTATCTTAAAAACATTTAAGAAACTCATTAAGAACCTCCCAATGGAGGTGCTTTTAAAGTACTAGTTGAACCGGTTCTTAATAAATTTAATGTTTTTGTTTTTTTTTTTTGCTTTTATGTTAACAACTCTTGCTAGGAATTCATTAAGATACCTCTATCAGTTAGAATCCATGTGACTCACTTAAAAAGTTAACAATTAGTTTAAATAAAAAAGATTGACTAATAAAAACAAATCACATGGGAGGAGAGTATATAATAATGTTAAGAACCGCTTTCAAAGTCTCTGAAATAAGAACCTGTCTAATATTTTCTCCTACTTTTACTTCTATATAATATTTTTTATTTGTAGAACCCCTATAACATTCATGTGATGGATGTGCTCTAAGAGCTTGAACTGGAGATGCTCTAAGACCAACTCCAATCGTTATAAATGTGTATTGGATGGATAATACCACATCTGCATCCACTTGTTACTTTTTTGTTGGCCAACTTTATTTTAAAATTAAAATATTACCTTTTAGTTTTTAAATTAAGCGCTTATTAATTTTTAAATTTGGACGCTTGATAAGTCGATACATGATTCCATTTTTCTTATAAAAAAGAAGTGATAGGTTTCTTGCTCATTCTTATTTAGAGTTATTTTTATTATATATTTATAAATTATTACTAAGATATTCTTTTGTAATAAAGTTTGGTAAACTGGTATTCTTAGAATCCAAAACAGTGTTCTAAAAATCGCCCAAATCGGCGGTAGGCACCCGCAGAATCGGAGTTTCACCTTTCGGCGCCGCGATTCTCTTCGTTTAGCTGGAGCAAGTCGTGACTCGGTGAACTCGGACAAAATCGCTCTGAAGCGGGTCAACTCCGATTACAACCGAAAAATCGGCCTAATCGTGTGGTTTAAATATTTTTGTTTAATACATTTTATTTTATAGGGTTTGACGTTTTCTAGGTTATTTTTTATTTAACATTACTTTAGATCTAACTTTTGTTATTTCAGATATGTTTATACATTAAATTTTAATTTATTTTTGAATATAGTTCTCAAATAAATTTTTATATAAAACACAAAATTATTTAGTTATAAAATAAAATATTTCCAAAAGATAAACCTTTTTTTACTTATACCAAGTTATTTTATAAGTATAAAATATTAGAAAATAATGTAAATACTTTATAAATGTCTAGATAGGCCTAGGCCCCGATTAATCCTCTTAGGCGCTAGACCCCCTGGTGAGCGTCTACATGCCGCCTAAGCGATTTTTTAAACCTTGATCCAAAATAAATTTGTAGGTATTTCCAATTTTATTTTTATAAGTGTAAATCCAAATTTGTTTTTTAAATCTACTAAATAATATATTATGTTAACTAGAGAATGTTAACAATACAATATAAATTTTCACATGATATTAATTCTCAAGTTTGGTCTTCTCTCACAAGCGGCATTCTCCATAACCGCTATACAGAAAGTTGGAGCTTAATCACTTCTCATCGACTTAATACCTCTCCGGCAAAACTTTAAATGTGTACCATAAGGTATGTATTCCAAATATCAATCCATAGTTCGTGGAAGGAGCGAAATGGACGACGCCATGGAGACTCTCCTATACCTTCTACCAAGCTTGTACGAATAAGAAACCGGTATTTGGTATGCTGTTTTATTTCCGAAATATGAAAAAAGCTTTAGCTCTCAATGTTGCATTCATTCTACAAACGTTTTATTGGTGAATATAGTTTTATATTCATACAAAAAACAAGTATTCAAAGAGAAAATTTGTATAACAACTAAATTTTATATCAACTTAAAGAATATTATTGTTAATAGACAGTAATTGTTTTTATAAACTAATAATGTTGGGACCAAAGAATTGTATTAATTTAAAGAGCATATTAATTTATCGATAAATTAATAATTATTATTAATTTATAGAGAGATTGCATAATTGTTTTAAAAATCATATTTAAAGTAGATTTTTGAAAATAATACTTTAATATTTTAATGGTAGTTATAAATTGAGAAACAAATACGATATATACAATTTTTAAATAATTGTTTGATACAATATGAGAATATAATACCATATGTGATTAAGTAGTCGATAGTCTACTAACACGGATAGAAATTAAAGGATTGACAACAATTTTTTCAGTATTCATCAACTTTTAAATTTGCGAAATTTCCAAAAAAAAAAAAAAAGAACATTGGTTCTATTTGAGCTAAACTCTTCATATTTACCTTTAGGAGGAAATCTTCGGCAACTGACAAGAGTCACAAGGCTAATAAACGTTTGAGGAGATATTCATTATCTAACATACGCAATCCCTGATGACACAAATAAACGTTACGATACAAATTTGGCCTCATGCGGACATTTATATAAATATATATATATACAAGACACACAGATAGGAGGAAAAAAGAGTGAAGTATAGAATGGAGATATGGTTACTTATCTTCGCCTCTCTCTGCATATCCCTCCTTCTCCATCTCCTCCTTCGCCGCCATGGCTCCTCCTCTCTTCCTTTACCTCCTGATCCTAACTTCTTCCGTTTCCTCGGAACTCTGCGGTGGCTCTGGCACGGCTTAGGTGGTTTCAGCTCTTATCTTCGCTCCGTCCACCACCGCCTCGGTCCCATCATCACCATCCACGTCACTTCCCGCCCCTCCATCTTCGTGGCTGATCGTTCCCTTGCTTACCAAGCTCTCATCGTGAACGGCGCCGTTTTCGCTGATCGTCCACCACCAGCTCTAACCAGCAAAATCGTTACAAGTAACCAACACAACATCAGCTCTGGATCATATGGAGCCACATGGAGACTTCTGCGTCGAAACCTCACGTCTGAGATTCTTCATCCTTGGCGCGTGAGATCTTATTCTCATGCACGGCTTTTTGTTCTTGATATTCTTCTTGATCGATTCCGTAGTGAAGAACCTATTGTTATCGCTGATCATCTTCACTACGCTATATTCGCACTTCTTACACTTATGTGTTTTGGAGATAAAATTGATGAGAAGAAAATTAAACAGGTGGAGTTTGTTCAGAGACGACAGCGTTTTAGGTTCTCAAGATTTAATATCTTAAACCTTTGGCCTAAAATTACCAAATTAATTTTCCGGAAGAGATGGGACAAATTTCTCCTTATGCGGAAAGAACAGCTTGACGTTTTGATTCCATTGGTTCATGCACGGAAGAAGATGGTTGAAGAGAGAAAGAAAGGCAACAACGACAATCTCTATGTACAGTCATATGTTGACACTTTGTTTGATTTGGAGCTACCTGATGAAAAGAGGAAGCTGAACGAGGATGAGATCGTAAGCCTGTGCTCAGAATTTCTCAACGGAGGGACTGATACAACAGCCACGGCGCTGCAATGGATCATGGCGAATTTGGTCAAGAATCAAGAAATCCAAGAGAGATTATACGAGGAGATTCAAAGCGTTGTTGGAGAAGAAAGAAAAGAGGTAGAGGAAGAAGATGTTCAGAAGATGCCATATCTAAAAGCGGTTGTGTTAGAAGGTCTTCGGAGGCATCCTCCAGGACACTTCGTCGTGAACCATAGTGTCACAGAAGACACTGTTTTGGGAGGATATAAGGTCCCGAAGAATGGGACGATTAACTTTATGGTGGCGGAGATAGGAAGAGATCCAACGGTGTGGGAAGAGCCAATGGCGTTTAAGCCAGAGAGATTCATGGGAGAAGAAGAAGTAGTGGACATTACTGGAAGTAGAGGGATTAAGATGATGCCGTTTGGAGCTGGAAGGAGGATATGTCCTGGGATTGGACTAGCCATGTTGCATCTTGAGTATTATGTGGCTAATATGGTGAAGGAGTTTCAGTGGAAAGAGGTCGACCGTCATGAAGTTGATTTGACGGAGAAGTTTGAGTTCACTGTTGTCATGAAACATCCACTTAAGGCTCTTGCTGTGCCAAGGATATAATAGTAAAATGATCTTAATTTCAGTACTATTAATATTACTTAATGTCATGAAGCATCTTATTAATATTGTTTATGTTTCTATTATTATCTTAATCTAATTAATATTTAATATTATCTTCTAATATTTTTTTTTTGGTGTGAAATTCTATTATTTATTGTAAATGAAACAAATAATTTTATTAGTATATAAATATATATATATATATAATTTTAAAAGGAAAATATTTATTGATGCTGGTTTGGTGAAGTCTATGAAACCAGATATTAAGAGCATCCATGAGAATCTTTTAAGATTTTTAGAGCATCTCCAATGTGTGTATGTAGAGAATTATCTAGAAATAAAAAAAATATTAAAAATAAAAAAAATCAGGAGAGATGGTAAAATACAATTCGTGGTTTAGAAATTTTTAGAAACGTTTCTTAACATGTGTCAATTTATAATTGATTAATATGATATATTATAATTTAAATTTAAAATTAATAATCTATTTATCACAAAAATAATAAATTAATATTTTTAAGAAACTCCAAGGGTTTCTGACCGTTAAAGATGCTCTTATACAAAAAAATTATTTTCATATAATTAAATTATATAATTAAATTTTAATTTGAAAAAGAAAATAGAAACAATATATAAATTACATGTGTCAAATAGAGTTTCTTAATGTACTTGTTGAGGTTCTTAGATCATATATATTGGTTGTCTTAATGTGTATGTATTTAATTATAAACTTATTTTAAAAACAAACTAATTGTAAGAAATTGTCATTAATTTGAGAAATTGTGTTTTATGGGAAACACTTTACAATCCCAAAAAGGGGAGTGTCTTAATTTTAAGATTATTTAGTAGGTAATACATTCATATTAACAACATTACTTACTGATGAACATGATCTTAAAATTATTAGTTAACAACATATATTTCTTTCTCTTACCCACCTTTTAAGTTTATACTATTAAATATAAAATAATAACTAAGAAACTCTTTTTAAGAACCTGTGACCGACATGGTCTAAGGGGTTATTAACATTAACTATATTATGAATATTGCAAAAATAAAAGTTAAGAAACTCTTAAGAATTCCTAACAAGAACATGCTTTTATGGTTAGAACCCTTAATGAGGTTCTTAAAATTAAAATTTAGAAATATTGTAAAACATACTTGATTAGCCTTGTGACTTGATATTCTTCTAATACATATTTAATTTAACTTGATAAATCAACATAGTTTTACATTAAACTCAATTAAAATAATAGATCAAACACAAATAACATCAACATAAACTTGACATACACTAAAGATTTACCAACACTTGCATCTCATATCAGTTGCAACTCATAGCTTTATCTCACACCCTGACAATGAAAAAAAGAATCACTTTTATCTTCTATTGACAATACTCATTCGAAAATCAAACAGATCAAAGGTTATTATTCCAAACAGACACATAAAACGATCAATGTCAAAACTCATTCGACAATTAACTAACAACATAACCTGATTCATTACCAATCTGATTCTACACAGAAACATAAACCAATAAACCTACCTAGTGATATATTTCAACCTAACAATGAATCTATATCAACTTATGCAATAATCTTACTTCCAATCTAGAGCAGACGGAGACATTATATATTCTCTTGACTTTTCTTCCATCCGAGAATGGAACCAAACTGTTTCATTCCAAGATATACAAGGACCACTCTTATCTTCTATTGACAACACAAACAGAAACATAAACAATTCAGATTCAAATAACAGACTGACAGAACCCATTCAAGTATTAACAGAGCATAACACATACAATAGAGTTCATTGAATATGAAACTGAAAAGAACCCATTATAAACTCTTCCATTATAATTTTTTTTCAAAAATTTATCAACAATACGAAACTGAAACAGAACCGATTATAAGTGAATCCAACAGCAGAAAAAGAATCACCATTCATGTATACACAAACAAGTGAATGCATATATTGTCAACACTAAATACCATTACAGAACATCTACTAAATTGATTTCTAAACCATTTCAGATTACAACTATTCTGTAAATAATGCATTTGATTTTTGTATTACCTCAAGAATTGCAACAACCTTGAGAAGCATATGAAAGTTCATCCTAAACAGATAACTTTACACACTATCAAACAAACAGAAACATATCAGAAACGAATTCAGATGCTGATTAAAATTAGGATCAATTAGAAACATAAACAATTGTAAAACAAAAACATATGCTTATCAAAAATGATTTCATTAACAAAACCTTAATTATACAAACAAGAACTTAAGTATACAAATTGAAGCATAAAACTGAAGCATAACAAACGAAGCATACAAAAGATGAATTATGATGACAGTGAACTGACTAGACACTAATCTATATCTAGACAACCAACTAAACACTAATTTATGTCTACACAATCAAATCAGTTTAAACATTAACCATTGTTGTCGGCAGTCCTAATCTAAATCAGAAACTAATCAAAATCAATTTAAACGGTTGATATGTTGATGAATCTATCAAAAATAATCACCAACACCAATCCTAATTAAAATTACTAAAACATTCACCTCAAATTCATGAAAACAACAAATCATTGTTGATGACAACCCTAATTGAAACTAATCACAGTTTCAACTCAAATTTATTAAGTTCAAACAAAAACAATTGGTGTCATGTGTTAGAGAAGAGATACAAACTTTTGACTAGTCAAGGAGAAGAACCTGAATGTTTGATACAGCAGAGAAAACAAAGTGTTTGAGCCAAGACTGGATAGAAGAGAGAAGAGAGAAGAATTTTGAGAGAAGAGAGAAAACAGAGAGAGATGATTGAAATCGAAGAGAAAAGAGATTCGCGTGGAAGGGAATCAAGAGAAAGAGAGGAAGAGAGTAGAGGAAGAAAAGAAAGTCTTCAATTTCTGTTTATTTTTAACTCTCGACCAATGAGAAAGTGACACAAAAAAAATTATTAAGTTTTCTTAAAAAACTTGTATAAGAACCGATTCTTAGATAATTAATAATTATTGCCAAAAAGATAACTAATTACTTTTACTTTAATTTTAACGGTTTAATATTAAGAAACTTCTTAAGAAACTATCAATAGAAATTATCTAATTATGTACAATCTATTTTCCCTCTCAATTCTCACCACTAAATTTAATATATATCTCCTCAAAGTAGTGGGTGTAGAAAAAGATGGATTTAATTATTTGAATTCACTTAAAGGAGTATCGGAGATCTGTAGACATAACCAAAATGTAACCGTAACTGTATTTCATACCGTAACTGTATCCGTTTTCAACCGTAACTGGATTGTAACCGGATCGTAACCGTACGAAATAGTTAAAACCCGTAACCATAAAATTATATAGTTATGGTTAACCGTAAATTTTTATCCGTAACCGTTAATTAACCATAACCGTATAAAAAATATCAGTGAACCGTTTAGTTAGCTGTAACCGTTTTAAAAATAGAATAATTATTCTTATTCTAATTTTATATATTTTAATTTTAAATAATTGAATCATATTTAACTGTATATAACTGTAGTTCTAACCGTACCGTTTTAACCGTAAGCGTTTTAACTGTATTCAAATAGTTAAGATTAAGATTAAAGAAAAAAATCTAACCATAACTAGTGGTTAGTTAACATTAACTATGATAACTGTAACCGTGTTCATGGCTACGCCGAAGACATCGTTAGTCATGAGTGAATTTGGAGAATGCAACATTATTTTCATTCTACTATAATTAGCCTCATTTCATATTCACAAGGTGATTTGTCATTATCTTGTTTCATGAAGTTTCGTGTAATTAATACCTCACTTATATCTCAAAGAATTTGACTAAAATCCTAAACTTACGTGAAGTACTTTTCATCCTCTTAGGAACTGGGAAGAACTAGAGTCTCTCTGAAAATTCAGTCTGATTGAGTTTTCCCTTTGAACCTATATTAAGGACTCTCCATTCAGGTAGGTAGCATTTCCATCAAACCTCCTCTTAAGTTATATATTTTACCTCATTCCTATTGATGATTTTACAACTTGATATCATGACACAACTTTATGGATCCTAGGTTATCATCTACTTTAATATAATCTACATGACATAAAAAGGGATTAGAAACATGGTTTCAAAGGCTATTCCTTGTGAGAATCCAAGTCTCTACATGAATTAAGAAGTTTGATTCCACAAACAACTTAAACTCGCAAAACAATTGATTCAATAACAAAGTATTTGAAGCAAAATCAAAAACTGAATTCTTTTTTTTTTTAATCTTAAAACCATGAATTGAAAGTACAGAACAAAGAGCTTAAATAGGTGATGAATAAAACGGTCATAAAATAGAAAAGGAAACAGAAATGTCGAGCTTTGAAGGTGAAGAGCGTCGAGATTACTAGCTGTTAGGTGAGGCGTGAAGTCATAGAGAAGAAGAATGCTGAGGTGCGGCAACCTTCTTTAGGGTTTATTGGACGATGATGATGTTCTTGAAGAGATGAAGGGTCAAGATTAGAAGCCTTCAACACGTCTCTGATTAAAAAAACCCTAAGCAACACGTGTTGATCAAGAAAAAGAAAATTTCATTTTCTTTTGGTAAATACTAGGAGTTTGTTCCGCGCTACGCGCGGATTATTTATCTATATGTTTTTTTTTTATTTTACGTGATAAATATTTAATTTTAGTAGAAATTTATCAAAATGAATTTAAAATTTTGTATGTGTAATACAATAAAACTCATAAGCTCTATTATGCATGAATATATAAATCCTACATATTTTTCAACGATATATACCGAATATATAATCTGTCTAACTGTTGTCTGCCATGAAATGAATATGAAATACATATGAAAAATTCTTAGTTTTTTTTTGGCAATATATAAAAATGTGTGATGTAGATAGCTGAAAACATAAGGAGAGAGAAAAAGAACTAAAAAATTATTGAGAGGATTAGAAAATAAACTTGTGTGATCTATATTAATTATGTAAGAAGTGTCTTGAACCTGAAAATTTTTAACTTCAACTCTACTGTCACCAATGACAAGAGATTAAAAGTAGATATTACAGATCCAGAGTAAACAAAACGAATCATATAGAAGTGAAAATGTTAAAATGTATATTTATGTATTTTAAAATTACCATACTAATAAACAAAACAAATTTTGATGAGAGAGAATCAGAGAAGACCAAAAGATTGGAAAATATATTTTTTTTTAATAAGGGAAATCATTTAATTAAGTAATTAACATTTGATAATTAATATTTTATATTGCTGATGTGTCAAGTTTATAGGAATTTATTTTTGCTGATGTGTACAACCTATTAAGCATCAAATAAGCCCTTTTAACTATGATAACTGTAACCGTGTTCATGGCTACGCCGAAGACATCGTTAGTCATGAGTGAATTTGGAGAATGCAACATTATTTTCATTCTACTATAATTAGCCTCATTTCATATTCACAAGGTGATTTGTCATTATCTTGTTTCATGAAGTTTCGTGTAATTAATACCTCACTTATATCTCAAAGAATTTGACTAAAATCCTAAACTTACGTGAAGTACTTTTCATCCTCTTAGGAACTGGGAAGAACTAGAGTCTCTCTGAAAATTCAGTCTGATTGAGTTTTCCCTTTGAACCTATATTAAGGACTCTCCATTCAGGTAGGTAGCATTTCCATCAAACCTCCTCTTAAGTTATATATTTTACCTCATTCCTATTGATGATTTTACAACTTGATATCATGACACAACTTTATGGATCCTAGGTTATCATCTACTTTAATATAATCTACATGACATAAAAAGGGATTAGAAACATGGTTTCAAAGGCTATTCCTTGTGAGAATCCAAGTCTCTACATGAATTAAGAAGTTTGATTCCACAAACAACTTAAACTCGCAAAACAATTGATTCAATAACAAAGTATTTGAAGCAAAATCAAAAACTGAATTCTTTTTTTTTTTAATCTTAAAACCATGAATTGAAAGTACAGAACAAAGAGCTTAAATAGGTGATGAATAAAACGGTCATAAAATAGAAAAGGAAACAGAAATGTCGAGCTTTGAAGGTGAAGAGCGTCGAGATTACTAGCTGTTAGGTGAGGCGTGAAGTCATAGAGAAGAAGAATGCTGAGGTGCGGCAACCTTCTTTAGGGTTTATTGGACGATGATGATGTTCTTGAAGAGATGAAGGGTCAAGATTAGAAGCCTTCAACACGTCTCTGATTAAAAAAACCCTAAGCAACACGTGTTGATCAAGAAAAAGAAAATTTCATTTTCTTTTGGTAAATACTAGGAGTTTGTTCCGCGCTACGCGCGGATTATTTATCTATATGTTTTTTTTTTATTTTACGTGATAAATATTTAATTTTAGTAGAAATTTATCAAAATGAATTTAAAATTTTGTATGTGTAATACAATAAAACTCATAAGCTCTATTATGCATGAATATATAAATCCTACATATTTTTCAACGATATATACCGAATATATAATCTGTCTAACTGTTGTCTGCCATGAAATGAATATGAAATACATATGAAAAATTCTTAGTTTTTTTTTGGCAATATATAAAAATGTGTGATGTAGATAGCTGAAAACATAAGGAGAGAGAAAAAGAACTAAAAAATTATTGAGAGGATTAGAAAATAAACTTGTGTGATCTATATTAATTATGTAAGAAGTGTCTTGAACCTGAAAATTTTTAACTTCAACTCTACTGTCACCAATGACAAGAGATTAAAAGTAGATATTACAGATCCAGAGTAAACAAAACGAATCATATAGAAGTGAAAATGTTAAAATGTATATTTATGTATTTTAAAATTACCATACTAATAAACAAAACAAATTTTGATGAGAGAGAATCAGAGAAGACCAAAAGATTGGAAAATATATTTTTTTTTAATAAGGGAAATCATTTAATTAAGTAATTAACATTTGATAATTAATATTTTATATTGCTGATGTGTCAAGTTTATAGGAATTTATTTTTGCTGATGTGTACAACCTATTAAGCATCAAATAAGCCCTTTTAACTATGATAACTGTAACCGTGTTCATGGCTACGCCGAAGACATCGTTAGTCATGAGTGAATTTGGAGAATGCAACATTATTTTCATTCTACTATAATTAGCCTCATTTCATATTCACAAGGTGATTTGTCATTATCTTGTTTCATGAAGTTTCGTGTAATTAATACCTCACTTATATCTCAAAGAATTTGACTAAAATCCTAAACTTACGTGAAGTACTTTTCATCCTCTTAGGAACTGGGAAGAACTAGAGTCTCTCTGAAAATTCAGTCTGATTGAGTTTTCCCTTTGAACCTATATTAAGGACTCTCCATTCAGGTAGGTAGCATTTCCATCAAACCTCCTCTTAAGTTATATATTTTACCTCATTCCTATTGATGATTTTACAACTTGATATCATGACACAACTTTATGGATCCTAGGTTATCATCTACTTTAATATAATCTACATGACATAAAAAGGGATTAGAAACATGGTTTCAAAAGCTATTCCTTGTGAGAATCCAAGTCTCTACATGAATTAAGAAGTTTGATTCCACAAACAACTTAAACTCGCAAAACAATTGATTCAATAACAAAGTATTTGAAGCAAAATCAAAAACTGAATTCTTTTTTTTTTTAATCTTAAAACCATGAATTGAAAGTACAGAACAAAGAGCTTAAATAGGTGATGAATAAAACGGTCATAAAATAGAAAAGGAAACAGAAATGTCGAGCTTTGAAGGTGAAGAGCGTCGAGATTACTAGCTGTTAGGTGAGGCGTGAAGTCATAGAGAAGAAGAATGCTGAGGTGCGGCAACCTTCTTTAGGGTTTATTGGACGATGATGATGTTCTTGAAGAGATGAAGGGTCAAGATTAGAAGCCTTCAACACGTCTCTGATTAAAAAAAACCCTAAGCAACACGTGTTGATCAAGAAAAAGAAAATTTCATTTTCTTTTGGTAAACTAGGAGTTTGTTCCGCGCTACGCGCGGATTATTTATCTATATTTTTTATTTTATTTTACGTGATAAATATTTAATTTTAGTAGAAATTTATCAAAATGAATTTAAAATTTTGTATGTGTAATACAATAAAACTCATAAGCTCTATTCTGCATGAATATATAAATCCTACATATTTTTCAACGATATATACCGAATATATAATCTGTCTAACTGTTGTCTGCCATGAAATGAATATGAAATACATATGAAAAATTCTTAGTTTTTTTTGGCAATATATAAAAATGTGTGATGTAGATAGCTGAAAACCTAAGGAGAGAGAAAAAGAACTAAAAAATTATTGAGAGAATTAGAAAATAAACTTGTGTGATCTATATTAATTATGTAAGAAGTGTCTTGAACCTTAAATTTTTTAACTTCAACTCTACTGTCACCAATGACAAGAGATTAAAAGTAGATATTACAGATCCAGAGTAAACAAAACGAATCATATAAAAGTGAAAATGTTAAAATGTATATTTATGTATTTTAAAATTACCATACTAATAAACAAAACAAATTTTGATGAGAGAGAATCAGAGAAGACCAAAAGATTGGAAAATATATATTTTTTTAATAAGGGAAATCATTTAATTAAGTAATTAACATTTGATAATTAATATTTTATATTGCTGATGTGTCAAGTTTATAGGAAATTATTTTTGCTGATGTGTACAACCTATTAAGCATCAAATAAGCCCTTTTATTAGTATAGATTTGTAGACCTGTCAATAGGGCCCGTGGCCCGCGGGCCATGCCTGCGGGCCATGCCCGTTTAGAACCGAGACGGGCGGAGATGGACGTTTCTAGCGCTGTCCGTGAATTGGTGGGCGTCGCGGACGTAGACCAAATGGGCATGCGTGGTTGACGGTCTTGCCCGTGCGGGTTTGCGGGCTATGCGGACAGACCGCGATTTTATGTCCTTCAAACAAACCTTCCTCATAGAACATAGTATTTAGAGTTTTCTTTGCTTATTTTGAACATTCCCTACAAAACAGAGGGATTCACTTATGTTTACTTCAACCAAAACTTCTTTCTATAACCGAAGGTTTTAATTAAAAAAAAACTCCATGTGGATAGTTTAATCGTAAAACCCTATATAGATAGTTTTCCCTTCACGTTCACAAACCCACAGCCTAATTGATATCATAAACAATTACCAATCAATCAGAGATCATCAATTCACTGTTCAACAAAGTCTTTATTGCAATGGTAAGTACTTGTATTAATTGTATTGTGAGTTTTCATAGACGTTACGTCACTTACGTAGTTACAATTAAGTTTATATTCCTCTTATGAGTTGTAAAACACTACGTGACTTGATTAGGATTGTAAGTGTGGTTTTTGTTTTCTAATCAATCTGTTATTGATGATTTAGGATTCAAGTGAGGAATTTAGTGAGTTTAGATCACCACTAGACTTGGAATCTCAAAGAATTCTTGATGCTGCAAGATATGAACAACATCTAAAAATTGATGGAGATGATGTCATGGCACATGGTAAAAAGAAAGCTATTGATATTGATGATGATAATGATGATATATTTATCACAGATAAGACACCATCAAGGAAGAATAACAACAAGTCTGTTGGTGACAAAGGAAAATCCAAAGAAGCTGAAACATCTAGAATTCGTAAAAGACAGTCTATTGATATTGAAGATGATGTTGATGGCGATGACAATGAAAATCCATCGCCGAAAAAAAGGAAACAGTATTCAGATGTGTGGCCTCACTTTAAAATGATCACTAAGAAAGATAAAAAGGGAAACGCTGAAGAAAGAGCACAGTGCATCCATTGTAAAAATGATTATGCTTATAATCTACACAAGAATGGTACTAATTCATACAGACGTCATATCATTGCGTGTAAGCTTAATAAGTCTAGGAATGGTGATGTTGGTACAATGCTGATCAATGCAGAAGGAAAGTTGCAAGCTAGGAAGATAGATCAAACGGTTTTCCGTCAAATGGTTGCTAAATGTATCATTCAGCATGATCTGCCATTTTCTTATGTTGAGTATGAGAGAGTAAGAGCTGTTTGGAAGTACTTGAATGTAGATGTGAAGTTCATTAGCAGGAACACAGCTTCAGCAGATATTTTCAAGTTCTACGAGACTGAAACAGCAAGTTTGAAGAGAGAGTTAGCTAATCTTCCTGGAAGGATCAGTTTCACTTCTGATTTATGGACTGCTATCACACATGAGGGATACATGTGTATAACCGCACATTATATTGATAGAAACTGGAAGCTCAACAACAAGATTATTGTTTTTTGTGCTTTTGAACCTCCTCATACAGGTACGCACATAGCAATGACAGTGATTGAAAAATTAGAACAGTGGCGTATTCATAAGAAAGTGTTTTCTCTAACCTTAGACAATGCTAGTAACAATGACAATATGCAAGATATTGTGAAGAATCAGCTGAATCTTCGAAATGATTTGTTGTGTGGAGGAAAATATTTTCATGTGAGATGTGCAGCTCATATCCTTAATCTGATTGTTCAAGATGGTCTTGCAGTGATTTCTGATTCATTGCATAAGATTAGGGAGAGCATTAAATATGTTCAAGGATCAGGACACCGTGAGGTTTTATTTGCAAAGTGTGTTGATGCTGTTGGTTTAAAGATTAAGGCTGGACTGACCTTGGATGTGAAAACTAGGTGGAATTCAACATATAAGATGCTTGATAGGGCTCTCAAGTATCGTGCTGCATTTGGCAATCTCAAAGTTATTGATAGCAAAAACTACAAGCATTATCCTGATGAAGATGAATGGAAGCGGCTCAAGAATCTGTGTGATTTGCTGGAGCCATTTGATGAGGTTACTAATCTTATTTCAGGTTCCACATATCCAACTTCAAACATGTATTTCATGCAAGTTTCGAAAATCAAGAGATGGTTGACAATGAATGAGTTTAGTGTTGATACTGTTATCCAAGAGATGGTAGCACCGATGAAGGAGAAGTTCGATAAGTATTGGGACGAAATTAGTGATCTATTTGCTATGGCTACAGTGTTTGATCCAAGGCTAAAGCTAACACTTGCACAGTTTGTTTTTAGCAAACTCGATCAAGTTTCTGCTGAAACAAAGATTGTACACTTACGTCAAACACTAACTACTCTGTTTAAAACTTATGAGAACAAATCCATATATTCGACACCTTCTACATAGACCTGTGGAGCAACTGAAGCATGTCAAGACATAACTGATAATGAAGAAAAAGAGGAAGTTTTGGAAATTATGATGTAAGTACTCGTAAATTATATGGTTTTCTTATACTTTATTTATGTGTTTTTTTATTGTTTTTTATTGTTTACTATGCAGGATTTCTTTGCCTTTCGTCAAGAGACTATTGTGGATAGTGGAAAGTCTTCTTTAGATATATATCTTGAAGAAGCCCCATTAGACATGAAAAGTTTTACGAGTTTAGACATCCTAAAGTATTGGAAAGATAATGCTCAACGCTATGGAGAATTGGCTTCCATGGCTTGTGATCTTTTAAGTATACCAATCACAACTGTAGCCTCTGAATCTTCTTTTAGTATTGGATCTCGAGTTTTGAATAAGTACAGAAGTAGTCTCCTCCCAAAACATGTACAAGCATTAATATGCAGCCGCAATTGGTTAAAAGGGTTTGAAGCATTTGAAAATGGTAAACATCAAAGTTTTTTAAATTATAAAATTTCAGAATCTAATTTTGTGTATTAACTTTTTTTATTTGAATTTTGTAGAGGATAAAGAAGAGTTTGATGGTGCGAAACTACCTTCTTTTCAATCAATTGTTGATGATGAAACTTAATATTCAAAAGAACATCTTTAGTTTCAGTTTGATTCTTTGATTTTATTTTCAGTTTGATTTGATTTGATTAGTTTCTGTTTGGACTTCATGAATGGTTTTGGATTTCAAACAAGACTTTACTTTATGTTTCGTGTGATCTAGCTCATTTCAGTTTAGTTTATTTTGTGTTCTCTTTATATGTGTGATCTTGCTGATTTCAATTCAGTTTAGTTTCGTGTGTTCTACCAGAGACAAGTACGGTTCCTCTATCAAAACTAACAGCTACCTAACATTATAATTACTAAGCTTTTTAAAGGTAGAGAAAGCTTACGTTTACATTGCATATGTGTGAAGCTTCTTTTTGTGATGCTTAATTATTGACTCATGACCATCATTTCTTCATGTCCACCAAACCCAAATGAGTTTGATATGGGTGCTGCAAAAACACAAAGACATTATCAGATAAACATTTATTTAATTCAATGGGAAGGGTACAGGCATAGCCAAGGGGATAAACAAACCGAAGGGACATCTCTGTCTTACATCTCTGTCAAACAAAAGGGAATAAACAAACAAACACCAGCTGCTCTTCTAGATGTCAAGTTAACAGCAAACCACTTCCAGTAACCATCTCTGTTTTTCTTAAAGTTGAAAAGCCATGTCAAGATAAAACAGTAACAAGAGAAAGTTGCAAATCCTGACGGCATGTTCAGAAAGTTTGCAAATCAATATGCTACAAATTTTTTCATCCTGTCAAGTTCTGTATTATAATGTTATTTTTCTAACAGTTGTACTGATTTGCTCACAACTGATTAATCAAAATACCGCTTCATACTCTTATCTTATGATGAAACTCTTATCTTAACTGATTAATCAAAACAGCTCAAAAACAAAATGTCTAACCATCTATGGATGCGAAGGAAAGAAAGCACGACATACCAGCCCAGCATGTAGGGAAGACATGATGACTACAAAAAGCTGATACGATTTCCTCAGGACGAAAGGAATCAAAGCATATTCCACATATATACAGTATACTAAACATCACAGCAAGCATATTCCACATGTATACAGTATACTAAACATCACAGCATGCGTCAGCGAAACATGAATTAACAAGAGAGAATTGTAGAAAAACAATTAAGAGTCAACCTCTCAATTACTTCATTCTCGGCCAAGCTCCCACAATCATTCCCGAATGAAACCCAGAAGAATTTTAGCAAAACACAATCAAAGAACCATCTCTATTGAAATGCACACTTCAAATCGGCATGAAATGAGCTTTAATCGGGATGTGAATTGCACAATTTCAAGGTCGCAAGACTCACACACAAATTTATTTTCTTTTTTGATAATTTATTTTCAACAAATCGAAATTGCATGTAGTATATAGATGGAAGAAATTACCCTGTGAATCAAGACTGGTAAATATGAGTATAAGATAAACTCAGAAGTTGTGACAAGATCAAAAGTCAAAAATGGAAGATCGAAGCTTAGAAGACAAAAAAAGAAGTAGACCCGCGGGCCGACCCGCATACCCGTAAGGGTTCAACATGGCGGGCCTGGACATCTTCTTTATTGACCGTGGTCCAAAACGGGCCACCCGCAATGGTCTGAGCTGGAAGCGGTCATCGGCGGTCATGATCTGGATGGGCACGGGTCCGACCGTCTGACAGGTCTAAATATTTGGCGTGTTTCTGGAGTGGTTGTTGTTTCTAGAGTGGTTGTTGTTTCTAGAGTGGTTGTTGTTTCTAGAGCTTCTAAACAACATGTATTATTTGGGTTGATGAGGAGAAACAGCAAGGAGTTGAAGAAGTGGAAGTGAACTTGATCTAGTTGTTTATTCAACTTGAACCGGTACGATGTCGAGGAATCAGGGTCTCGCATACCAACTCCGGAAATAGTTCGGTATTGACATGCTATCTCTTGACCCAAATTTTCATTATACATGTGTGATTTCCGAGTGAAAAAGCGCATCTGGACTGAATGTACAAACCGTTATCAATTTAGGCAGCAATCCTCTGGCTTCTCAATATTGTATAGTATTCCACGCTCTTCTTCCAAATAAGACCACATCCAATAGGAAGTTCTCACAGGTTCTTAACATGGTTTCTTAGAATTAAAACCTAAAAATTTAAATAACAAATGCCCATTAATCTAAGACCCGATCTAAGACTATCCCCATTGGTGATTATTTAGGGGTCTTAACCAATATTTTTAATTTAAAGTTAAGATACTTTAGTAGAAAGAAAAAGGAAGAGTGTATTCATTAAGACACTATAAACTTTGCTTAAGACACTCTACATGTGTCCTTCATTGATTGATTAACTTAAAAAAAATTAAAATTCTAAAGAGAAATTATTAAGACATCTTATATATGAGGGTTGGAGACCGTTCTTAATGACACATGGCTTATTTTTATTGGTTGAGGAAATAGAAAAAAATCTCATGATTATTTTTTGCTTTTGCAATCTTGTTTGCTGTCTTCCTCGCCTGTTTTGCTCTGTTTTTGTCTGAGTCTCTCTCATTGCTCTTTCATTTTTATTTTTTTTGGGTTTGAGAAATCTCCTAAATCGGAAGCAATTGGAGATGAATCTAGGGGATTTACGGATTGGGAAGTGTATTGAAGGAATATGAAGATTATAGGAGATCTTTGTATGGTGAGATTACACACAAACTGTTGCTCGTTGATGTTATGATACTCTCCTTGTTCCCGCCCAACCTACAGCTCAGGTCTGTCTAAAATTCTCTTTTTCTATTTTGTGATTGCACGAATGAGAAACTATGATCATCATGTATTGGATTGATGTTGGTTAATCAATTGAAAAGTGATTCGATGCTCTATGGAATTTTTCAAATTTGTGTGGTTGGGATTCTAATTTGTGTAGATATACAAGAATAGAGGAAATAAGTATGGAGTTGATTTGTGTGTGATTACACTTTTATGTTGTGGCTTTGTGTATCTGTTGATTACATTGATTCATTGTGCTTTTTCTGTAAGAAATGTTTAATTTCTGGTTTGTAGGAGTCGAAGTCTGAGTTTGTTTTGATTAGTTGCAGTAGATTCGGTCAAGTAGAAGAAGTGTTTAAAGATCTATAAAAAGACCTGAGTAGAATAAAAAACCAGAAGTATTCAGAACATTTTCGTTTTCTGCACAGATAATTGCCTCTGCTAATTGTTTTGTACCTGTTGTTACTCCCACACGCATCACAATCGTCCTTGACAAAGCCATCTTTATTTTTGGACCAAAACAGAGAACGTACATGACATATATACTAACCTTTCGGAGGGATGATGGTAAAATCTTGCATTCTTTGTGACTCGGAAGAAGAACCTGATAGATTTAAGCTAGTTTCAATGGATAATAGTGAACTTTATTTGAATCTTCGGTCGATTACAATGTATAACGAACGGAGAAGAGATTATGTAATAAGATATTAACAAAGCTCAGCTCAATCTAAATTCTCAGAGATCACATCAATCTCTCAAGCACATCGCTTGATTCAGAATCCAGAAATAAGCATAAGAGTTCATCTTATCTACAATTCTCTATTTATATGAAAACTCAATGCCTAACAGCAAAAACTCTAGATCAAAGAGAGTCTTTACTTATTGTTTTCTTTCTCTGCTTCTCCAACATTCGTGACATGGTTTATTTTCTTCTTCTTCTTCTTCCTGTAATACACTTGGTAAATCTTATCAATACTCCCCCCCTCGAAAACGAGCTTGTCCTCAAGCTGAAAACTGGGAAACTGCTGGACAAAATCCTTTGATGGCATCCATGAATTGAAGTCCGAAGTACGGTCCTGCCATGTAATCAGAAACTCACGAATGCCCAGCTCCAAATGTCTTACAGCCACAATTGCCTCTGGAAGCCACACTTCATCCTCCATAACTTACGGTGGTTCTATTGATTCCACAGACTGATTATTGCTTAAGACTGCCTTTAATTGTGATACATGAAATACATCATGAATCTTAGAGCCAGCTGGAAGTTTCAGCTTATAAGCTACATGTCCTATCCTCTCCAAAACCTGAAACGGTCCAAAAACCTGGCTGCCAACTTATAACAGTTCCGGCGAATAACTAAGAGCTGCCAGTAAGGCTGTAGCTTCAAATACACCCAATCACCCATCTTGAACTCCACTTGTCGTCGTTTTTTATCAGCATGCATTTTCATTATCTCTTGAGCTCTTTGTAAATTCGCTTGAATACTAACCAGCATTTCATCTCTTTCCCGTAAACTAGCTTCCAACTCCCAATTTTTTGTTGAACCAGGCTCAAACTTAAACAGATTTGGTGGGTCTCTTCCATAAACAATCTTGAAAGGAGTTGTTTTGATAGAAGTATGATATGCTGTGTTATAAGAGTACTCTGCCCAAGCCACAAACTTAAACCACAAACGAGGGTGACCTGAAGCAAAACACTTCAAAAATATGTTTCTAAGCAACGATTTAGTACCTCTGTCTGCCCATCTGTTTGAGGGTGATAGGCAGTGCTGTGTTTGAGTGTAGTACCAGAAAGTCGAAATAAATCCTTCTAAACCTCGCCTAAAAAAGTTCGGTCTCTATCCGACACAATAGACTTTGAAAACCCATGTAAGCGGACAGATGTTTGAGACCTAGAAAATGAGCCGCCTTGCTTAAGCGATCTACCACAACCAACAAAACATTCACACCCCCTGATAATGGCAGACCCTCTATAAAATCCAAAGATATATCCTCCCAAATTGCTGTAGAAATAGGTAACGGTTAAAGTAAGCCCGCTGGTGACAATGTTGAATATTTATGAGTCTGACAAATAAAGCAAACCGCCATATACTTCTGAACATCTTTCTGAATTCCTTCCCAATGAAAAAATTGTTGAATCCTTTTTAACGTTTTGCGAATTCCCCCATGGCCACCAATCTTACTATCATGGAATTCATGAAGTATCAACGGGATAAAAACAGATTGTTTTGGAATAACCAATCTATTCTTTTACCATAAACGATTCTCCACCAAATGAAAATGTAGGCCAACATCCTTTTCTTCTTTCAGCTGATTAACTTAAGCTTGTATAGAGGAATCTTCATCAATTTCTTTAAACAAATCTTGTACCTGAATGACAACAGGAATTGTTAAATCCAATAAAGATGCAGATACCTCATGAGGAATACGAGAACGACCATCAGCAGCCTTATTTTCCACACCGGGTTTGTACACAATGTCCATATCGGAACCCAACAATCTTGTTAACTAACGTTGATATTCCAAATTTACTTCTTTCTATTCTAAAAGAAACTTCAAACTTCTCTGATCTGTATGCACTTCGAAACGTCTTTCCATCAAATAATTCTTCCATTTTAACACAACCATTACGATAGCCATTAATTCCTATTTATAAGCTGATTTCAACTGCTCTCTATGCATTAAACCGTGGCTGAAAAAAGCCAAAGGACGTTTATCCTGCATAAGCACTGCCCCACCCCTGTACCGAATGTATCTGTTTCAAGAATAAATATTTTCTCAAAACTCGGCAAGCCCAAAACGGGAACATTGGTCATCGCTTTTTTAAGGGAATCAAATGCATACTAGCTTCCTTAGTCCAATGGAAATTATCTTTCTTTAGTAAATCCATCAAAGGCTTAGCAATAATACCATAACCTTGAACAAATTTTCGATAATAACCTGTTAATCCCAAAAATCCCGAAGTTGTTTGAGAGATACAGGAACAGGCCATCTTCGCATCGCCTCTGTCTTAGCTCCATCCGTAGCTACTCCTTCTACCAAGATAATGTGACCAAGATACTCAACTTGTGGCAGTCCAAACAGACACTTTTTTGATTAGCAAACAGTTGATGATCAGCTAGTAATTGTAGGACTAACCGAAAATGTTGTACATGCAACTCCAAACTGCCACTATAGCTCAAAATATCGTCAAAAAAACACCACAACAAACCTCCTCAAAAATGGTTTAAACACCCTTTTCATTAGAGCTTGGAAGGTAGCAGGAGCATTAGTTAAGCCAAAAGGCATAACTAAAAATTTGTAATGACCCTCCAAAGTCCAAAATACAGTCTTCATAATGTCCTCTTCTTTCATCAAAATCTGATGATATCCCGAACGAAGATCGATTTTTGAAAAAAATTACTGAACCTTGTAACTCATCCAATAACTGATCGATGATGGGTATTGAAAATTTATCCGGTATTGTTGTCCGATTAAGAGCTCTATAATCCACACAAAAACGCCAAGAAGAGTCCTTCTTTTTGACCAACAATACTGGACTTGAAAAAGGACTGTGACTGGGACGAATTATACCTTCATTCAACATATCACTCACCATCTTCTCCATAATTTCTTTTGTTGCATGTGGATAACGGTAAGGACGAACATTGATGAAATTTACTCCTTGTTTTAAAACAATGGCATGCTCCTGTCCTCTAACAGGCGATAGACCATGGGGTTTAGCAAATACCAGAGAGAACATATCCAAAACACCCATCATTGCAGCCTCTGTTGTTGGTAGAAGCCCTTGCTCCAGAGAACGCAAAGAAATTTGGTGACCATGTAAAGCGGAATCACCTAATAAGGTAACTCGTTGGCCATGGTAAGTAAAATTCCATTCCTGTGACTTCCAATCTATCTCACATTTGCCCAATATTTCCAACCATTGTACTCCCAAAATCGCATCTACACCTTCCAACTCCAAAGTGATAAAATCAGTTTGAAATTCCACTCCTGCTAACACCAAGTTAATCATTTTACAAACGTCATTGCCTTGAACCGAAACACCATTTCCCAGCATCACTTCCATATTTTTATCATCACAAACCGTTAACTTCAACCGTTTGGCAACCGTGGGTATAATAAAATTGTGAGATGCTCCAGAATCCAACAATACTACTACCGGGTATTTGCCAATAGCTCCTAATAATTTGGTAGTTTTAGGAAAATGTTTTCCTAAGAAGGAATTTAGAGATATACCACAAACCATTGGCTGTTCTTCCTCCACCAATTCCACATGATAAGTACATTCCTCATCCAAAACTTCTAGCTCTAATCCTTCTAGTACCGTCAATATCTGCAATTCTTTCAAAGGACATTGATGTCCCCTAAAATATTTTCCTTTACATTTAAAGCAAATCCCTTTACTTCTCATTGCATCTAGCTCCTCCGCTGTGTTTTTTTTTGTCGCGGTGGTGCTAACATTCTCTGATAACCTACTTGTCCCTGGCCTTGATTCAACAATAACGGTCTCTACTGTTGAACCGCTACAAAATTTCTGCCGGTGGTAGGTTTAATTGTTGAGTTAATTCGTCCAGATTTTTCTCTCACCAACTGAAAAAAGAGTTTGATTCCATCCTAAGCACAGCTGCCTTCCGATGAGGTAAATCCCGCGGTTCTTTCATCTTTAACACTTCCTTCATCTCTTGTATTAAACCATTATAAAAGATCTTCTCCAAATGAGAGTCATCTAATCCCGATACTTGTGTTGATGAATCCTCAAACTCACTCACATAAGCAGCCACATAACCCGTTTGTTTAATCGCAAACAACCTATTTCCGGGATCTTCTTCCATTGATTCACCAAATCTCAAAAACAAACGTTGTTTGAAATCTTCCCAGGATCTTAACGCTTGTCTATGCATCTCCCAATTGAACCATTTCAACACATCTCCATCTAAACTCAAAGAAACCAAATCCAATTTTTCATTCTCATGATAACGTTCAATACAAAAGAAATTTTCAACCTTGGAGAACCATTCATATGGAAGAGAACCATTGAAAATTGGCATTTCTATCTTTCGTAACATACTTGTACGATCATCCATTGGAATAGAAGAGTGATTGGAAGCTCTATGCAAGATATCTGAAGAAGACGAAACTTGAGGATTGCGAAAACAAGGCTCCGACGAATCTGGAAGTTTTCCAGCTCGAATCTCCATTCTTGCTATGGACGATACACCGATGGTAGTAGTTCATCCATAGAATTCAATTTTTCCTCTTGCGCCACTTTCGCCTCACACAATCGCTTAAATCCACCTTGCAACACCTTCAAATGTTGCTGCAATTCTTCGCCACCAACATCAGAATTATATCCTCGGAGTTCACTCCTAACTCCATCGCGAATCAATCGAACCAGTTTCACCGCACCAATGATAGATTTAAGCTAGCTTCAATGGATAATAGTGAACTTTATTAGAATCTTCGGTCGATTACAATGTATAACGAACGGAGAAGAGATTATGTAACAAGATATTAACAAAGCTCAGCTCAATCTAAATTCTCAGAGATCACATCAATCTCTCAAGCACATCGCTTGATTCAGAATCTAGAAATAAGCATAAGAGTTCATCTTATCTATAATTCTCTGTTTATATGAAAACTCAATGCCCAACAGCAAAAACTCTAGATCAGAGAGAGTCTTTACTTATTGTTTTCTTTCTTCTTCAACATTCGTAACATGGTTTATTTTCTCCTTCTTCTTCCTGTAATACACTTGGTGAATCTTATCAGAACCACCTACTTTATCTATTTGTCAACTGTTCTTACGCGGGAGAGGTATGTCTGGCTTTCTTCTTTCACCAAGATTTGAACCCTCCATATAATTATCAAGCTGTAATTGGTTGGCTGGAAGAGCCTTTATGCAACCTCAAACTCAAAATATTCTCTCGTCTCCTCTTCCAAAGAGGTTGTCTATTTTATTTGGAAAGAACGAAACACTCGACTTCACTCCTCAACTACAAAGTCAACCGGACTTCTAGTCAAAGAAACCAGCTCTTAATAAGGATCAAGCTGGCTGGTATGGACTAGGTCACCTCCTCCAAAGCCCCCTTCCTCCACCAGATTTGCAAACTCGTTTCTTCTCACTTGGTTCACATGCTTTCAGCACTAAGGATCACTTGCTCAACTTCAGCTTTAGGAATCTATATACATCTTGCTTCATATAAAGTGTTTGGGTTTGAGTTTGTTGACGCGATGTTTACGACCCTCAACGGAGATGGTGGAGATGGAGATGACGGCAGCTACAAGGAATGACTACAGGAGATAGAGTTTAATTATATAGCCACAGTTTAACTACAATGGAGTTTGAGTCAAAATGGAGTTCATGTAATGTATGTTTATAATTTCATGAAAATGTAGTTTTAAAGTTATATAATATTTATAAACTGAAATTAAATTAATTTTAAAAATATATTTTTTATTCATTCTTACTATAGGAGAAGGCAAAATCATAGAACCTTATTAAGGGTTCTTAATTTCAAATTAATCAATAAATTTATTAAAAATATTGATAAGAACTCCTAAGAGTTTCTTACTAATGGACATGATCTGTTTTCAGAGGATTTTCTTTGATGAAGTCTTCAAAATACATATGATTTTCGAGTGGTTAAAGTAAAAATTAGCAACCAAAAAAAAACTTCTTAATTTCCTTCCCGCTGAAAACAAAAACAAAACAAGTTAAAAAAACTATTAATTAGAGAGTTCTCGTTCTTTTAAAAATAGATTAATTTCTTTAATTGCATTTTTTTTGTTTCCGTAGAGTTTGATAAAGTGATATATTTTCAACCAAACATAAAATAATATTCAATTTATTTCTTTGTATATTTGGGCTTGAATTTCGCACTGACAACATGCCATACCGGAAATCTCAAACCAACCAAACAAACGGTTGGTTTCACACAAGTTACTAACAATTATTATAAACAGAGAAATCGAAATAAACCGGACACCAATATAAAACCACCTCTAATGGAGGGTTCTAAGAGGTTTTTAAGAGGGGTTGTTAACAATAAAAATTATAAAAATAAATCAAAAATGGATTTTAATTTAAGAGTAGATCCTTAACCGAGCATTTTAAGGAGCGGTTCTAGTGAGGTTCCAATGATGATGTGGCTCATTTTGATTCGTTGATAGTTGTCAAAAAAAAATCTGATATTTTTTACTTTTGCAATCATCTCTCTTTCGAGAACTGTCTCCTTCGTCTCTCTCACCTTCTTCACTCTTCAGCACCAGGAGTAACATAGAGAACATCACAGAGTGAAAAATTGGGACTTTGGTTTGCCAGAAATTGAGAAATTCAACGACAATGGAGCTAGGGTGGTTGAAGCTAAAACCAAATCCAGCAGTGAAGACCGAAACACTCGCCACACTTGTATCTGTAAGATTGTGTATTGTTCTTCTTAGATTTTTTTTTTCAATTCATTCATAGATTCTTCTAATTATCTGATTAAAACTGTGTTTACTTGTTACTTGGAACGATTTTGGGAGAAATTGAGTGATTTTTAGAGTTTGAATAAATTCTAACCATTGGAAGTCAAAATAATTAATCACTTCTTAGAAGTTCTTAACTTTTAATTAAACATTAAATTTAAACAAAAAAAATGGTTAAGCACCCCTTAAGGGTGCTAACCAATGGACATGCTCTAACAATGCTAGTTTGTGTAAAGATTCAAGTCCAAAACCTTACATAAAAGGAGAAAACGTTTAAGATGATTACTGCAGCAAAAATCAACCAAGTAACACAATGGTTCTAACTTCTTCCGTATGTTTCTTTCCTTCAAGTATAGAGCAAGAACATACAAAACTCATAGAGAGCTAAAATACATAAGCTTTTAACATATCTGAAGATTCAGATCAAATACTGACTCACCAACCAGATGTTACTTGAACCCTTATGAATGACCGACCATAACTTTAGTGGAATACAAGCTGACAGGTTGGTGAACGTCTGGACGACAAGGCCAACTCCTTAATCATCTCAAGTTTCTTATTAGGATCCTTGGAGTTTGAGAAGATAGTTACCTTCTTCAAACAGCTACCGCTTCTTAAAATGAATGCCGCTACTTCTTTTTCTTCTACTGTTCCTTCGTAAACAACCCATTCTAGAATTTCGAGACTCGATAACAAGCATTCGGGAACTGAATCTGGTTCAAAAAAGCATGGGCGTGGGATTGTTCCATGTCGAGACTGATGTTCCTGGAGTATAATTAACAGGATTAGAGATCATCATAAATACTAATATTGAAATTACCCAGTTCAAGAAAACTGAATAATTTAGGACAAAATATATGTACCTGATTAAGTTTGAGAGTTCGTAATTTAGGGGAATCTCTGAGAATACTCATAAGTAGATTCAGCCATTCTGTCTCACATGTGCATATCTCAAGATACAAAAGAGAGCAGAAGATACTACCAACAGGATATGCGTTCTGCATAAGAGACATCATAAATACACGAGCAATGTAGTAGCTTAATCACAATTGTAGTTCACAACTTGAATCCAAAAAGAAAAGCAAAGAATACAAATGTCATCACAATGGAAAACAATAGCTTAAAGGTTAACATAAAACTATTACCTTTGAGGTTCCTAAACATAAAAAGATATGCTTGATGGAAGTAATAGAACTCAGAATCTTCCCAGGATGACTATAAAGGACGTCGACAATAGCCTTTACAATCGTAGGCATATTATTCTCAATGACACAAAATCCTCCCCAATAATCAACAATCTCTAAGCACTCCAAAGAAGGAGTATCTATCACAAACCCACGAGCATCATCTCCAACACTATTTGCTGCATTACTACGCAAGACTTAACTCTTTAGAGAAAGCACTATAATGGTGAAAATGGTCACATTTTCATCGGGGTATCGTTCCACAGTCAAACCTTCAAGAACATGGCAATTGGATAAAAGCCTTCTAACGAATTCATCATCTGGGTACTTCACGAGTGAAAGGCTCAAAGTTTTGAGTGACGGGAAAGAAACGGCGGAAGAAACATCAACAAGTATCACGCTCTTTAGTCTCAAGGTGACAAGCGTTGTACAGTCTGTATATAAACTCCTTGGAAATATGACTGGGGTGGTCTTGGAAGAACAGTCCATTTCGATTATTAGCTCACGCACAGACCATTTTCGTGCAGCACTAATCCACACTTGAATATCACTACTACCACAGATACGACCAAGTTTGAAGTGCAAAGTTTCTAAAACTGGAGCGTTGTGCATAAATAAAGTTCGGTCTACAAACTGCGAAAATCTTCTATAGTCCATAAATATATAGCTATCATCATACATGAGTTTTGGCACTAGAGTCCAAAGCGGCTGCCATCGTTTTGACAAAAACATTGTGTTGACAACATCTACCACAGGCAATAAAGACAGTATTCTCAAGATCAAAGCTTCAGGCAAATTACTTATGCTATCCATATCTTCGTTTACACTAGAAACTCAGATCTAGAAAAACTTTTGACTAGAAAAAACCTGATTTTGATGTCCTGACATTATGAGTCGTTTTAGCTTCTGGACCTTGGAAAAGGGAAGAGTAATAACACCGGACACTGCAGAATCGTCGGCGGAGATGTTTAACTTATGGAAAAATGTGATTCTTTTCAGATCAAACAAATTAAGACATAAGAAATAAATAGAAAATCCCTTAACTAAGAAGCTAAGAACATCTACTGTATTAGAGACACCATTTTGTCTTAAGAAAAGATTTCCTAAACCTGGTTTCAGTGAGACAACCTTGTCAAGACGATGGTGGATGAAAGAGTAAAGGTAATATTTAAATATAATTAGTCCGACATTCGCTACTCTAGTGGACTTTCCGCTCTTTAATAAAGTAAAAGAAGTCAATTAATGTAAATTAAAGTAAAATATAAATAAACTACTGAATGATTTTTTGATATTTTTTTAGTATATTCAAATTTCAAAGTAAACATAGACATGACGTAGATAAACTAACGAGAGACAATAGTTGTTATGTTTCTTTATTCTAGTTAGCACCGAGTAGGAATCGGATATTCAGTTTTTTTGAACAGATTTGGATCCGGATCTGCATCTAGGTGGATATGTAGTTTTGATATCCAGATCCTCATCCGAAAGTTCTGGATATTTTTATTCAGAAATTACAGATATCCGCAAAAAACTAGAATTCTGGCTGAATATAGATATTCGTTAATATATATATAAATATATTTTTAACAAAAAAAATTAATAAAAAAATAAATCTAAAGATAAAATCAAAATTATATTAAAAATAATTAAAATTAAAACTATAAATAAATAGAAATATTATTATAATAATACAAAATATTAAATATCAAAATATATATTGCTATAATATAAATAACAATAAAATATTATTATAATACTATTTATAAGCGGATCCGGATATCCGGCCGGATTTTTTTTTCTATTATCCAGATCCGCATCCGGTCGGATCCGTAGTTTTACTATCCGGATCCAGATCTGACCAACCGAATATCTGGTTTTTTGGAGCGGATAAGAGCAGATCCCGGATACCGAATAATATGTCCAATGGCTACTTCTAGTACACAAATAAGAACATAAGAAATTCAAAGAATTGCATTAGAAAAACATAAACATAAAAAGTTATAATAATTTTTCATGGGCCCTACGCCAAAAAAAAGTTTTTTGGACTCCAATTTTTTTTTAATTAACTTTTGGGGCCTTTTTCTATCTAACTTTTCTTAATTTGTTTTAGATTTTACATATTTTTTTCTTCCAAAAATCGGGCCCCTCGAGTATTAAAGTTTGGGAGGACATGGCCTGTAAAGCTGTCAAGAGGACATAAGGCCCCCCGGGCTGCGCTAAAAAAGTACATTCACTGGCGGGTTGGACAGGGTCTTCGATGTCCAAAAATAGACAGGGCTTTGCAGGGGCGGGTTTGGTTTCTTACGGGCATACCCGTAGCTCTTTTGTGATCCTGCAGGCTGACCGTATATGAAAAATCTGTTTATTATAGTCTTTGCTTCAGCTCAAGGTGAGGAACTATGTATCTTTATGTATCTACAAAGGAACAGAACAAGTGATACTATCACATTCGAACATAACACATGAAAATATGAAAGTTAAAGCAACGAAGTACCTGCACGGTTTCATCATATGTGAAGCTGGGTTTTTCTTTCATTTTATAAGCATTAGCACACCGGTGATCGCGTTCCTCTATCCGTCTATATCATTAAGTATATTCATTATGTATTGGATAGAAATGCCATTAATACTTGTATAGTTAGAATAGTTAACATATACTTATAAAGTCAATAATAACTGAGTATAAAAATCAGTCTATATCATTAACTATATTCATTATGTATTGTATAGAAATGTTATTAATACTTGTATAGTTAGCATAATTAATATATACATGTAAGGACAATAGTAATTGAGTATAACAAACTATTTTGTTTAATGAAGAAAATGACATTGACGAATCTGCAAACAAAGAAAGTTCACATTCTGTGACTTCACAATCTGGCGATACATTGCCCATGGCATCATCACCTTCCGATGTTAGTTTGCCTTTGGCTACTGCATCTCATCGAATCCGCACAAAACCATCTTATTTGCAGGACTATTTGGGCCAATCGATTCATTCATTTTACCCACTTAGATTTTCTGTCTTATTACAAAATTTCCCCTACTCATCTTTTTTTTTTAATTCCATTATCTATTCATCTGAACCACATTCTTCTTTTGAGGCAAAGAAGTTCAAAGAGTGGTGTGATGCTATGGATATGGTGTATGGTTCTTTAGAGGACCTCGATACTTGGGTTGTATGTTCTTTGCCTGAAGGGAAGAAGACGGTTGGTTGGAAATGAGTTTATAAACTTAAATTGAATCCGGATGGTAGTTTCTACATGGACTTATCTCCAGGATTTGCAGAAAGAAAAGTTATATTTCTTCCGCCTAATGCGGTATTACACTTAAAAAATCCTTTTACCGTTTGAAGCAAGCTTCTCACCAATAGCTCATCAAGTTTTCATCTGTTCTGGTACAACTTGGGTTTGGGAAGATTCATGGTGATCATACTCTTTTCCTTTGTTCATCCGCTGATAATTTTACTATGGTGTTAGTGTACGTTGCTGACATTATCATAGCTAGTACATATGAGTTTTCTGTTGATACTTTTGTCTCGAAGCTTAAGAACTGTCTGCATGATGTGGGTCGGCCAAAGTATTTTATTGGTCTGGAGATTTCAGTTTGCCAACATAAAGATGTATTAGAGATGTTTTCTGATACTGGTGTAATAGGATGTAAGCCATCATCGATTCCTATGGATCCGAGTATCAAACTTTCTGCTACAACTGGTGATTTGTTACCAGATGGTGGGCCTTATCGACGATTAGTTGGCAAATTGATGTATCTCACTATAACCAGACCTGATATATGCTTTGCAGTTAACAAATTGTGCCAGTATTCAGTAGCCCCTCGGGTACCTCATCTGAACGCTGTGCATAAGGTTTTACATTATCTGAAATGATCTATTGGAAAGGGTTTATTCTATCTAGTAGATGATGATTTCCAGATTAAAGCTTTTTGTGATGCTGATTTGCAAAATTGTTTGGATACTAGGCAATTAGTTTCTGGTTCATGCATATTCATCAGTGAATCATTAGTTTCTTGGAAAGCTAAGAAACAGGATGTTGGTGTTTATCCTCTGTAGGATCTGAGTATCGTTCAATGTCAGAAACAGCTAAAGAAGTAGTTTGGCTCTCTTGCTTATTAACAGACATCAAGGTTGCTTCTCCTCTTAAACCTGTGATTTATTGTGATAGCACAGTGATATGATCATAGACCAGCTAGCTAATGGAGATGAAGAGATCAAGATCAAACCAGCTGAAGAGGAAGATGCCTTAGTCATTCCTAAAGGTCCCATGACCCGTACAAGAACAAAGAGACTCAACAAAGCAATTGGGAGTATTCTCAAGATGTCATGGAAGCAAGAGGATTGTCTTGGTCTGAGCTTGAACAACCAAGACACACTTATCACCATTCAAGCCGTCTCACCTTCAAGCTTATCATCATCTGGGCAAGTGGCTTGTGTGTGCTTGATGTCTCAGAGTTTTAACCATATTTTAACTACTGCAAGTGCACAGCAAACATTATAGTAATGTAGGGATCAAATCCACAAAGACCAAGGTTACATTATGATTTTTTAGAATAAAATTAAGCTAAGACAGAAATAAGAGGTTTGTTTGTAACGAGAATGAAAATAATAACTAAAAACGGTGTAAATATAAAATAAAAAAGCTTTAGGTCCATGGAAATTCCCAGGAACCCAGAGATCACGAATCAGAAAACTATTTAGGGACTAATAGAAACCGTCTAGAACTCAAACATCAATGTATAACCAATCCAGTGTCGTGGTATCAATTACTTTATCAAGCAACCTAAGTATCTAAACTTTCGTTTGAACTTAGAATTCTAAACAAGCATTAACGAGCATGTTCAATATGTTCATGAATCGCCTTAACATCAAATTTCGTTGGCTAAGGACAATACGCCCATCTATGTTCTATCCAGCAACCTATAACATGTTTGATGAATAGATTAAACCTTGGATTAGAGAGTAAATGATCAATTTAGTCTAAGAAATGAGATCAGTAATAGATGAAGAACCCTAAAATAATTCCCTATTTATGTCTGATTCAGTGATTCTGAAATTCCATTGAAACTCTAAACCTAACTAGAATACTACTTAGACATGGATGCATAGAAACATGAAAGAGATAAAGAAGAAAACATAATTAAACTGTAAAATAAATAGAAAAGGTTCAAAAATCTTCTCCAATAGTAGACGATGAATTCCTTAGCCCCCAAGTTGCATACTAACCAAAGAACAATGTGTAGAAATATAGATTTGAACTATGATTGGAGAATGGCGAGATAGAGTTTGTGAGGATTTGAATGTTCTTATTTTCTTATCCACTTACTTACATTTACAAGAGGTTTACATGAGTATATAAAGACTTTACAAGATAAGAGAAGAAGAAGAAGGAAGAAGAAGAGAGAAGCGTGAGGCTTCACTAGAGGTAGGTAGCTCGGTGATGGAGGCCGAGCTACTCCAACAGTGTCTCAACAGTAGGCGGCCCCCATACCTCCCATGCTGTGCCCATACTCCAACTTGTTCCTCCTTTTGTATTTAGTTACTCAACTAGTTACCTTTTAGTTCATTACTAACAGCTTCCTCTTTTATCCTAAGTGATTCCTTCCTTGTTCCCTCTTCCTTATCATTTGAATTTTTCTTGATTAATTCATCAGTTGAATGAGCACTTATTTCAACACTCCCTATCAAGATTGGTCGGTGAAAGTCTTTTAGACCGATCTTGCTATGAATGTGATCACAAGTGATAGATGAGATTGTTTTGGTAAAGATATCCGCTAGTTGGTTCTCACTTGTTACAAAGGCGGGTTTGATGATTCCTTCTTGAATCTTTCCCCTCACAAAGTGATAATCTACCTCTATATGTTTGGTACTTTCATGGAATACCGGATTGGATGTTATATGTATTGCAACTTGATTATCACAATACAACAGCATTTCTTCAGCTTCATGTATTCCAAGATCTTCTAGAAATGCCTTCACCCATATTAGTTCTTTTGTCACTCCTTCATAGTCCTATACTCGGCTTCAGCACTTGATAAGGCTATGACCTTCTGCTTTTTACTTCTCCAAGTCACTAGATTTCCTCCCACAAAGGTACAAAAGCCGGATGTGGAGTTTTTATCCTTCTTATCTCCAGTCCAATCCGCATTACAATATCCTTGAACCTTTGTGTTTCCATTGGTTTTTATCCATATGCCTTTTCCAGGGTTGTTTTTTAGATACCTTGGCAGCCTCTCAATCATGTTCCAATGCTATATAGTTGGTCTTTGCATATTTTGGCTCACACGGTTTACTGCAAAGCAAATGTCCGGCCTTGTGATAATAAGATAGATGAGCTTGCCCACATCCTTTGATATCTTTTAATGTTCTCCAATGGCTCCCCCTCAGGATTATCTTGGTAGCCTTCTTCTATTAGAGTTTTAGCCGGCTTGGATCATACCTTCCCAGTTTCTTCCAAGAGATCAAGTACATATTTCCTTTGAGAGATGAACATCCCATTTTCAATCCGTGTCATCTCAATTCCTAGGAAGTACTTAAGCTCCCCCAGATCCTTTATATCAAAGACGACATTCAAGATCTTCATGATTTGATCTACTCCATCCTTGTCACTCCCTGTGATGATTAGATCATCAACATATATTAGTACCACAACTATTCCTCCTTCACTTTGTATTGTGAACAAAGTATGATCAGCTTTAGATCTTATGAATCCTCTCTCCAAAAGGCAAACGCTTAGCTTTTGGTACCATGCTCTTGGAGATTGCTTTAGTCCATAGATTTCTTTTTTTAATCTGCAAACCTTGTTGCCTTCCTTATGATATCCTTGAGGTGGATCCATATACACTTTTTCTTCCAAATCTCCTTGCAAGAAGGCATTCTTGACATCCATCTGCCATAATTCCCACCTCAAGTTTACTGCCACCGAGATTAGAATTCTTATTGAGTGGAGCTTTGCAACTGGAGCAAACGTCTCTGTATAGTCTTCCCCATAGACTTGAGTGTATCCTTTTGCTACCAGCCTTGCTTTGTACCGCTCTATTTTCCCATCACTTGTATACTTGATCGTATAAACCCATCTACACCCAACTGGTTTCTTATCTCTTGGCAATTCTGTCAAGTACCAAGTGTGGTTCTTTTCCATAGAATTCATTTCTTCTTCCATGGCTTTTACCCATACTTCATTCTTACACGCTTCTTCATATGAGTTAGGGATGGATTCCTTGCTGATTTTTCCAAGGAAACTTCATGCTCCGTAGGTAATGATGCCAGCGAGCAAAAAAACTCAATAGGATATGTGATAGTGCTAGTTTGAGTCTTATCTCCCGTTGTGATATGAGAGTGCTATCACCAATAGGATCGAGATCTAAGCTCATCGTATGCTCAGGACACTCTCTTATCACACAAGGAAGATTACCTATGCTAGATTCTCTTTGGAGCATGGCAGAATTATTGTAGTAGAACTGAGTTTGTTTCCTTTGCCTTGTACTTCATCTTAGAGGAATGATTGGTTCTCTTTCAACATCCGCTTCTGCTCCAGCCAAACTATGGTCTGATTCCTCACGTGCATCATCCGCATTTCCCTGCTCCATGATGTTTTCAGATGATTCACTCTCTCCTTGTACTTCATTCCTTGTTATTGGTGCTTAATTGAACAACATCCAATCCATAGATGATGAGACTATACCTTCAGGAGTATCATGATTCCTAGCTTCATAAAAACTTTTTTTTCATTGAACTTCACCTCTCTAGACACATAGACCCTCCTTGTCTCCAGATTGTAGACCTTGTAGCCCTTTTGAGTTGGTGAGTATCCAATGAACACACACTTCATGTTTCTAGGTTCAAGCTTGTTTCTTTGTCCTTCTGGTAGAAACATAAAACATTTACATCCAAACGCCTTAAGATGATGTAAGTTTGGCTTCTTCTTGTATAACACTTCAAACGGTGACCTATTTTCCAAGTTCTTGGTTGGAATCCAGTTAATCAAATAGTTTGAAGTCATCACCGCATCACCCCAATGAGATTTAGATACTCCTTTAGCAATCATGATAGTCCTTGATGTCTATTCTTTCTTTCGGCCACTCCATTTTGTTGTGGGGTGTATGCACATGATGTTTGATTAACAATACCATGCTGGTTGAGCAATGCCTTCAATCGATTACTCAAATACTCTCCTCCGTTGTCACTCCTCAAGGCTTTGATTGTTGTTTTAAATTGAGTAGTAACATAGTGGATGAAATTTGAGAATGCTTCATAGACTTGATCTTTGGAATATAAGAGTGTGATCCAGGTATATCTTGAGTAGTCATCAATGAATGAAACGAAGTACTTATATTGATCTCTTGAATTACATGGGGCGGTCCATACATCTTAGTGTACAATGCCAAAAACTTCATCACAAAGTTGTGGATGAAATAAGAAAAACTTGTCTACAATGTTTTCCTAGTACACATGCTTCACACACTACTTCTTCTTGAATGAGATTGTGTAAGACCATCTTGAGAACTGCTGAACTTGGATGTCCTAGCCTTTCATGCCATAATGGGCAATCTCCAATCTCCTTCATACCAAAAACTTCTACATCTGCCTTCATTCCAAGAGCTTTTAGATCCTCTTGTTTATTTGCTTCTACAAGATACACTCCATCCTCCACCTTCCCTTCTCCGAGTACATGACTTGTTTTAGGGTCCTAAAACTTAACAAAGTCAGCCCCAAACAATGCTACACAATCCAAATCCTTTGTACCTTTATGAACTGATAGAAGGTTAGATGAGAAATTAGGCATGTATAAGGCTTTTCTTTCCTTCTTGAAAAGTTCTAACTCTCCTATCCCTTCAATTGGAACTGAGCCTCCATTGGCTACTAGTACATTTCCATGATAAGGTTCAAGGTTTTTAACAAGTCTTAATCCTTAATCATGTGATGTGAGGCTCCTGAATCCACAATCATTTTACCCTTCCTTATGAAGCCTTTAGAACTGAGGAAGCTCTTACCGGATTCTTTAAGCTTGGCTAGGCTCTTGATGAGAGCCTCAAACTCGGACCTCTTGACTGTATCCTCAACAGGTTGTGCAACTCCCATGAATGCCCTATGTCCACTTCCACTCTCCCTCAACCGCTTAGGCCTTAAATGCGGATGGAGAGTCCAACACTTCTCCTTGGTATGTGTCTTTATCTTACAATGCTCACATTCCAACACCCTCTTGTCTTCAAATGTGAGATTCTTCTTTGCAAGATGTGCGGCTTCACTTGGTGCACGAAATAGATCTCTTGATCCTTCCTCCCTTTATATCATGCCACATACATCTGCTAGACTTGGCAGCTTCTCAAATCTGAGTATGTGTTTGATAAGGTCCTTGTAAGATGAATTTAGTGCCAAGAGTCGCCCAAACACATGGTCTTGGTCACGCCTTTCACCTAACTCTTTGGGGTCTATAGTTTGTGGCCTCAAGATCTCCAATTCGGCCCACAAGCTTTTATACTCTCCAAACATTTCATTGAATGGCTTTTTCTCTTGTTGAAGCTCATTCAGCGCTCTCTTCACCTCAAATATCCTTGACATATTTGAGATGTTTCTATATAATCCCTTAAGTATATCCCACATCTCTTTGGCGGTATCCGCATATGAGTAAGCCGCTAAGATAGATGGTTCTAGTGAGCTTTGAAGAAGAGCAAGAGTGTATTGTTCTTCTTGCTCCTCCTTAGCTTCCTCCTTTTCATTTTTACCACCGCCTCCACTTGCTCCTTTGACTCAACATACCGCCAAAATCCTCTTCCTCTAAGAACAGTCTTAGTAGTTTTTGCCTAAAGAAGGTAGTTATCTCCCTTAAGAATAACAGAAATTGCTACTCTATTTGTATCCATTTTCTAGTAGTAATACACAATCCTAGTTCTTTCACAACTTGAAGATCCATCGATCCAAGGATATTAATCTCAGAGTGAATAGCACTTAGCAAGATGTATTACTATAGATTAGAAGATTTGTAGAGAGCTTAGAAGAATTATGAAGAGAGTTAAGCAGTTGAATACTTAACCTGCTATGATACCATGAAGAAATTTAAGTTTAAAGATTAGAGATGATGGAGAATGTTAGAGAAGATATGAGAGATCCGCTTGTGAATAAGCTTGAGAATGGAGAGTTTTGGTTTGAATGTACTTCTTTTCTTATTCACTTTCTTCTCTTATATATTTTACAAGGGGTTCTTCATAAGTATACAACTTAAGAGAAAGAGAAGGAGGAAGTGAAGGAGAAGGAGAAGAAGAAGGAGAAGGAGGCGTGGGGCTAGCAACTCCAACAGTAACCTGCTCCCATACGTCTCTATGCTGCACCCATACCTCAACTTGCTTCTCCTCTTCTACTTAGTTACTTAACTAGTTATCTTCCCGTTCACTTCTAACAGCTTCCCCTTTCATCCTAACCGATTTTTTCCTTGCTCCCTCCTTCTTGTCATTTAGATTTTCTTTGATTAATTTATCACTTGAATGAGCATCTATTTCAACATGATCAAGGATCAAGACATGTTAAAAAATCTTAAGCCATATCATGGAAATTTTCAAGTAGCCAATGGTAGCTCAGTTCCGATTGAAGGGATAGGAGAATTAGAACTTTTCAAGAAGGAAACAAAAGCATTATACATGCCGAGGTTCTCATCTAAGCTCTTATCAGTACATAAAGCTACAAAAAAATTTGGATTGTGTGGCATTGTTTGGGACTGACTTTGTTAAGTTTCAGGACCCTAAAAAGAATCATGTGCTTGGAGAGGGGAAGGTGGAGGATGGAGTTTATCTTTTGGAAGCAAATAAACAAGAAAATCCAAAGGCTCTTGGCATGAAGGCGGATGTAGAAGTTTTTGGTAGGAAAGAGATTGGAGATAGCCCATTATGGCATGAAAGGCTAGGACATCCAAGTTCAGCTGTTCTCAAGATGGTCTTACCCAGTCTCATTCAAGAAGAAGTAGTTTGTGAAGCATGTGTACTAGGGAAGAATTGTAGACAAGCTTTTCCCATTTAATCTACAACTTGTGACGAAGTTTTTGGCATTGTACACTTGGATGTATGGACCGCCCTATGTAACTCAAGAGATCAATATAAGTATTTTGTTTCATTCATAGATGACTATTCAAGATACACATGGATCACACTCCTACATTCTAAATGCCAAGTTTATGAAGCATTCGCCAACTTCATTAACTATCTCTCTACGCAATTCAAAACAACAATCAAAGTCTTACGAAGTGATAATGGAGGAGAATATGTGAGCAAACGATTTAAAGAAGTACTCAACAACTTTGGCATCATTCATCAAACATCTTGCGCATACACTCCACAACAAAATGAGGTAGCTGAGAGGAATAATAGACATCTAATGGAGGTAGCAAGGACTCTCATGATTGCCAAAAGAGTACCTAAATTTCATAGGGGAGATGCAGTGATGACTTCAAGCTACTTGATCAACCGGCTTCCAACCAAGAACCTGGACAATAAGTCACCATTTGAAGTGCTATACAAGAAGAAACCGAGCTTGAATCACCTTAAGGCCTTTGGATGTAAGTGCTTCATGTTTCTACTAGAGGGACAAAGAAGCAAGCTTGAACCTCGGAGCATGAAGAGTGTATTCATTGGATACTCACCAACACAAAAAGGTTATAAAGTTTATAATCAAGAGACAAGGAGGGTCTATGTGTCTAGAGAAGTGAGATTCAATGAAGGAGAAATTTTTTATGGAGCTCGGAACCATGATACTCATGAAGAAAGGGTCTCATCAAACTGGGAATGGATGCAGCCTAATGAAGCGCCAATAACAAAGGAAGAAGTACATGGGAGGAATGAACCATCTGAGAACATAATGGATCATGGAAATGCGGATGATGCAAGTGTGGAACCAGAACAGGATCCAGCTGAAGAAGAAGCAGAAGTTGAAGAGGGGGAGCCTGAGCCAAGACTTCCTCTAAGACGAAGAACAAAGCAAAGGAAACAAACTCGTTTCTACTACAATAATTCTGCCATACTCCTAGGAGAATCTAGCATGAGTAGTCTTCCGTGTGTGATAAAAGAGTGTCCTGAGCGTATGGCGAGCTTAGATCTTGTTCCTATTGGCGACAGCACTCCCATATCACAAGGGGGAGATAAAACTCAAACTAGTACTATCAAATATCCTATTGAGCATTTCTGCTCTTTGGCGACTTTATCTATGGAGCATGAAGTTTTTCTTGGCAGAATCAGTAAAGAATACATCCCTAGCTCATACGAAGAAGCATGTGAGAGTGAAGTCTGGTTAAAGGCCATGGAGGAGGATATGAAATCTATGGAGAAGAACCACACTTGGTATTTGACCGAATTGCCAAAGGATAAGAATCCAGTTGTGATACGCTCTAGGAACGTTGGCTTCGGAATCAGGCTGAATCGGGACGAGACCGGGAAGGAGTCGGTCGTACGTGTACCGGTACGGTACCTCGGTTGGTGGAAGGGCCGCGGTACGGGTACTCGGCGGTACGGATGGAGAGGCGGAATGGTAAGGTGGTGGTGTTAAAGCGGGGTTTGAACGGTGGGAAGGTTGGATGAAGGTAGAGATGGAAAAGGATGGAGATAAGCGTTTGATGGTGGGAAGAATGGAGCGAAGTGAGGATGGATAGACGGAACGGTAACAATGGATCGAAAGCCGGCCACACGGTATTTGGACAATGCCGTGATACGACTGATCGGAGTCCGAGCTGAGCTTCCAGGACAACGATGTTTAAACTACTTGAGATTCGAGAGCAAGCTTTAAGCTAATTGCATTCATTCAAAATCTGGGTTCAAAGGGAGAGGTGACACGCCTTTATATAGGCGGGAGAAATAGGGCAACAAGCCCCTTACAAAGGACCAGCGTGTCCCTGGGTGTTTACATACCCATAAAACAGTAACTTAAGTTCTTAGTAAAACGGTAAAAACAAGAAAACAGGAAGGGATAGAGATTAGGGCCGGACGACAACCACGCGGACCATGGACGGGTAAGGTGATGATCGGCTCGGTCCTAATGCGGCCGGGTCGTGAACCTCGTTAAAAACCTTGATGGGAAAACCACTTAGGGATAAAACCCAATCAAGGGAAAAAGAGTGTTCCTTTCCCAAATGACTTTAGTGGGGCGTTTTCACCGGGTCAAGGTGAAAACGCTAAGGACTTGGTCCTTGGTGTTTGCCGAGGTTGCCAGCTTGGGTTGTTGCCATTTGCCTTCCTTCATTCCTTGGGCAATCGCCATGTTCATTCTTGTTTGGTACGGCCGCGAGTGCGCACGGTCAATGACCGATACCGGCATATCTGGCAACGTTCCTTGGCTTTCGTCCGTGTCTATACCGGTATCGTCCGGCTGGCTATCCTCCGGGTCGGATGCGGCTTCGGCCTCATCATGCCCTCCTTCTTGAAAGTGTTTTGTCCTCAAAACTTGATCTCCTGCATCAAAACGGGACAAATCAGCAACATTGAAAGTGGTGGACATGTTACCTTTACCTGGGATGTCTATCCGGTACGCATTGTTGTTAATGCGCTCTAGGACTTGGAAGGGACCATCTCCTCGCGGTTGTAGCTTCGTTTGCCGGGTTTTGTTGAATCGTTCAGTTCGGGTGTGTAGCCAAACCCATTCTCCTGGTTGTAGGATCATTGGCTGTCTTCCTCGGTCCGCTTTCTGCTTGTACTGTTCCGTCTTCTTGAGGATTCGGTTGCGGACCCGTTCATGAAGCTTACGGACATATTCAGCCTTGGCTACCCCATTTTGGTCTTCCATCCTTTCAGGGGGCAATGGAATCATGTCGAGCGGTGTACACGGATTGAACCCGTAGCATATCTCAAACGGGGAGAGGCCGGTAGTTGAGTGAGTTGCCCGGTTGTAGGCAAACTCCACATAAGGTAGGCTTTGGAGCCAGTTGGCTTTGTTGGAGTCCACGGCCGTCCTGAGCAAAGCTCCCAAGGTACGGTTAACGACTTCAGTTTGTCCATCAGTTTGGGGATGCGCGGCAGTGGAGAAAAGGAGTTTGGTTCCCATGCGCCTCCACAAGGTTCTCCAGAAATGACTGAGGAATTTTGGATCTCGATCAGAGACAATGGTTTGGGGTAGGCCGTGAAGTTTGACAACGTCCTGGAAGAAAAGGTCGGCAATGGCCGTAGCGTCCCACGCCTTGGAACAGGGCATGAAATGGGCCATTTTGGAAAAACGGTCGACCACTACCATTACTGAGTCCTTTCTTTCGATTGGAGGCAATCCTAGCAGAAAGTCCATGGATAGGTCGATCCATGGGGAGGTTGGGATGGGCAGGGGCATGTATAGTCCGTATGGATGGGACTTGGTCTTGGCGCGCTTGCAGGTTAAACACCTTGCACAGAAGACTTCGACCATACTTCTCATCCTAGGCCAGTAGAAGTGACTCCGCAGCATGTCCAAGGTCTTATGCGTCCCAAAGTGTCCCATCAAACCGCCACTGTGGGCTTCTTGAACGAGCAGCTCCCGAATAGATCCCTCTGGTATGCACAACCGTTTGCCCTTAAAAAGGAAACCGTCGTGGACATGAAAATCCTTGAAGGAGTCCTTCCCATGTTCGGCATAAGGAATTTTTAGACCGGGATCGTTTTGGTACCGGTCCTTAAGAGGGCCGAAGCCAAGAACCTTGGCTTCCACAGTAGTGATAAGGGCGTGACGGCGGGAAAGGGCATCGGCTACCACATTTTCTTTCCCCTTCTTATACTTGATGACATAGGGAAACATCTCAATGAACTCAAGCCACTTGGCGTGCTGCTTTTTCAGGTTGGTTTGCCCCCGGAGATGCTTCAAGGTCTCATGATCCGAGTGGATCACGCACTCCTTGGAGAGGAGGTAATGTTGCCAGGTTTCAAGTGCTCGGACCAACGCATAGAGCTCTTTGTCGTAGGTGGGGTAGTTGAGTGTGGCTCCACTGAGCTTCTCACTGAAGTAGGCCACGGGACGCCCTCCTTGTGTCAGCACAGCTCCAATGCCTATACCGGACGCGTCATACTCAATTTCGAAGGTCTTGTTGAAGTCGGGCAAGGCTAGCAAAGGTGCTTGAGTGAGCCGACCCTTGAGCTTTTGGAAGGCCTTCTCTTGGGATTCTTCCCATATAAACTCGGAGGACTTTTTCACCAAAGCCGTTAAGGGAGCGGCAATGGAACTAAAGTCCCGAACGAAACGTCGATAGAAACTGGCCAGGCCATGGAAACTTCGGACTTGGCTGACGTTGGTAGGGGTTGGCCATTCTTGGATGGCCCGGATCTTCTCTTGGTCAACTTTTAGACCCTGACCACTGAGGACAAAGCCCAAGAAGATAAGTTCTCGAGCTCCGAAGGTGCATTTGGCCATGTTGGCGTAGAGCTCCTCTTGTTGCAAGGTTCGTAGGACCATATCTAGGTGGGAAGCGTGTGCAGTAAGATCCTTGCTGTAGACAAGGATGTCGTCAAAGTAGACAACCACGAATTTATTGAGGAATGCTCGGAGAGTATGGTTCATCAGTCGCATGAAGGTGGAAGGGGCGTTGGAAAGGCCGAACGGCATGACTAGCCACTCGTACAGCCCTTGCTTGGTTTTGAAGGCGGTCTTCCATTCGTCACCTTCTCTCATTCGGACTTGGTGGTAACCACTTTTGAGGTCGATTTTGGAGAAAATGGACGCGCCACTAAGTTCGTCCAACATGTCGTCCAAACGGGGAATTGGGTGCCGGTACTTGACCGTAATGTTGTTGATGGGCCGGCAGTCCACGCACATCCTCCAGCTGCCATCCTTCTTGGGAACCAAAAGGACTGGTACGGCGCACGGACTGAGGCTTTCGCGGACGTATCCCTTGGACAAGAGGTCGGCAACCTGTCGCTTTAGTTCTTTGGATTCCTCCGGATTGACGCGGTAAGCAGGCCGGTTGGGCAGGGAGGCTCCGGGAATGAAGTCGATTCGGTGTTCAATTCCCCGGAGGGGAGGGAGCCCGTGGGGAATCTCTTCAGGGAAGACGGACGAATACTTTTGGAGGATCCTTTGGAGCTCATCCGGGATTGGATCTTCCCTGGTACCTGCGCTCATCACATCTTTGTAAACCATTAGTACAACTCGGCACTCATTGCCGATGGTTTTACAAGCGTCCCTAATGGATATAAGGAAGTTGGGACGGGAAGATGTGGTTTTGGCTAAGCGAGATTGGAGTTCATGTACTTGAACGGGTGTTAGAGGTGCTAGGGTAACACGCTTAGATTCATGCATAAACGAATAAAAGTTGGAACGGCCGTTGTGGGTGGCGTCCTTGTCAAACTGCCATGGGCGTCCTAAGAGGACGTGGCTAGCTTGCATTGGAACAACATCACATTGGACCGTGTCCCGGTAATGCCCTATACTAAAGGCTAGATCTACCTGTTCGGTAACGGGTATAACAGTTTTATCATTCAGCCATCGCAGTTTATAGGGATGAGGGTGTTTAGAGGTAGGGAGAGAAAGCTTTGTCACGAGGTGGGAGCTGGCCACATTGGTACAGGACCCACCATCAATGATCAAGCCGCAAACCTTGCCGTTGATGGTGCAGCGTGTGTGGAAGATGTTGTCCCGCTGTCCGGTCGGCTCGGGCAAGGTCAAGGTGCTCAGGCTCCTTTGGACGACCAAGAGGTCTCCTACATCCGGATATTCAACCGTGCCTTCTGGTTGAACTGGCTCGGGGTCGTTTTCCTCGACCGGCTCCTCGTCCTGGGATTCATAGTCGCCTTCGGGGGTAAGGATCATGGCTCGGTTGTTGGGGCAGTCTCTGGAGTAATGTCCTCTGCCTTGGCATTTGTAGCATATCACGTCCTGGCTTCTTCCCGCATTGGCTTCGGGTTGCCTTGGCTTGAACCGGGAATCAATGGCAATGGCCTTGGATGCAACCGGTGGTTTGGGGCTAGTGGACGTGGCTGTAGGGTTGGGAGACCAGACTTGGTTCGGGGAGGTCTTTCCTCGGAAGGCCGAGGCGGTTTTCCTCTTGATCTGTGCTTCTAAGTGGATGGCCAGGTGCAAGAGCTCATCAAAACCTTGGTAAGACTGCCGCTCTACTTTGCGGGCAATCCGGTCTTGCATGCCGTCCACGAACTGGGCCATTAAGGTCTCTTCACAGTCATTGAGCTGGAGACGGTTTCGCATGTTGAAGAAGACCGTTGAAGCACCAAGTTAGGTGATGGTCCAAGAAGTAGAGGACTATCACATTTTACCATCAATAGGTGCGGCATTCCGAGAGGAAGCCGGGAGAGTCTTATGATAAGTGGGATTAGAGCGGATGGCTCTTTGAAGAATCAAGATCAAATCTATGAAGGGTTGAAGCCAAGATTGATCTTGATAGATGGAGTGTGAAGCTCATACCAAGAGGCGTTCACCTACGAAGCTGTGGAACGGTAAACAAGGCAACAAGGGAATCCAAGTACCATATGAGGAGACGATGGTGAGAGGAAGCTGGGAGACACATATGAGTAGCTATGGATGATGTTGTAAGGAAACCGAAGGAGAAACCACTTTGCAGACCATATTAGGTGTGGTGATCCGAGAAGCAGCGGGAAGTGGCGTCCAATGGATAGAGTATACTCCCAAGAGTCATCAAGAGGAAGCCAATGACAATGTGAGTATTCCGTGAGCTAGAAGATGTCATCCGAGGAGCTTGAAGTCAAGATTAAGTTTGAGACAAGAAGCCCGAGGAGACATGATCCGAGTGAAGCTTAGAGAAGACAAAGCCTAATCCGCAAGAAAGAATAAAGGCCATAGGAGAGGAAGCCGTGGTCTCATTGAGGTTAGGAGTCATCAAAACCGTCTTTGGAGCAAGCAAGGATCAGCTAGCAGATATCCTTATCATGGCATCATCTTCTATCAATGAGGATCACGTACATAGCAAGATTGGCCTTAAGGACACCTACCGACCAATCTTGAGGGGGATTGTTGAAATATGTGATCTCTATGATAGAAGAATTCAAATCTAAGAGAAGGAGGGAAAGGAAACCTAGTTCACAAGAAACTAAAAGAAGTCTTGCTTAGGATGTAACTAGAAGAAAGGAAGCTGTTACATACTAACTAGAAGACTAACTAAGTGGAAAAGAGGAAGCAAAGTAGAGCATGGGGCGCCAGAACCAGGGCATGGGCACAAGCATGGAGGCGTCAGCAGCACGGTATGGGCGCAGCTTGAACAGGAGTCAAACAGTGAGCTGCTCCCTTCCCTCCTCTCTTCTTCACGCAAACTCCTCTCTTCTCTCCTTCCTTCTTCACGCCTCTTCTCTTCTTCTCTATGTAAAAACTCTATAAATATACATGTAATGTGATGTAAAGAATGTTGTGAATAAGAGAATAAGAAGATAAAAGAGTAAAGGAAGCTTTGTTTATCTTCCTAAAGGCGCCGGTGGAGCTTTAGCTCTCCGGCGCCATGCTTCTCCTTAGTTCATCTTATTTCATCAACCATTATCATTCTCATTCTCATTATCATTCTTATTATCATTCTCAAACAATAATCCCTCGTTACATCAATACTCACGCCACCATCTTCATCCTAAACATTCTCCAAGTATCCTAACCTCAAACTTCTTATCATTCTCACGCCACAACTATCACTCTCTCAACAATCCCTAAGCCTCCATACTCTTTAGTTTCAACATCGCAGATGCTCAAACTCGTCGTAGTACTCTTCAATGGTTCGGGTGCCTTGGTGAAGTTTCCGGAACCGCTTTTGCAAATCACGGTGATAGAGGGGCGGGACGTAGCGCTTCCTCATGACATATTTCATAACGTCCCAAGTAGGGATCAGGCCTTCACGTCGTCGCCTGCGTTCTGCCAAGTCGCGGTCCCACCATGTAAGGGCATGGTCGGTCAGTTGGGCCGCTGCATAGGTAACCTTCTTAGGTTCGGAGTAATCGTAACAATAAAACAGATGGTCCATTCGCCTTTCCCAATCGAGGTAGGCTTCCGGGTCAACCTTTCCCGCGAAGGTCGGTGGGACCAGTTTGTGGACCGGGGCCTCGGGTCGAGGTGCACGGTCATCCCGATCGTTTGGTCGCTCTCTGCGCCGGGGTCGACCTGGACGGGGTTGGTATGGATCGTACCCGTCATCGGATTGGTAGGCCGGGCCGGGTTCTTCAAGGGGTCGGTCGGCGAAATCGGCCGGCGGATTTGGGAGGGGCGGTCGAGCATCAGGTGGAAGATCGTATCGGGCCATTCGCTCGGTGAGGCGCTCTATTTGGGCCTGGATAGTGGCCAGGATGGTACCGATCTCAATAGGACGGGGCAAGTCTTCCACGGGTTCGGCCATGGGTGGTATGGTCGGTACGGATGGGTCGTACGGACGGCGTGGTACGGACAACAGGGTGAGTTCGTCGGGGTCGGAGTCGGTAAGGTCAAGCCGGCGGGGTTGACCTGTAGGGACGGTGGTAGGGTACGGACGGCGACGTACGGACGGTGGGAGACTCTCGGAGGTACTAGGTCCTGAAAGGTTAGTCCGCCGGGGTCGTCCGGGTCGAGGGACGGTAGCCCAATAGGGTCGTCCGGTCGTGGTTGGTACTGATGGGGACGGGTCAATCGTAGGCTCGATCGGACACGGGGGTGTACGGCTGTTGGAGCTGCCGTATCCTGCCAGTACGGGCAATGGGGCGTGGGATTGTGGGATGGACCCTACGCGCATAAAATGACAAAAGATGAAAGCTGGCGGTACGGTGTAAGGATAAAGGATTGTTTTGCTAGAGGACAACAGCCGAACGTTTAAAGCAAAAAGGACAAAGGACAGTTAATAACAAAAATGGAAAAGACAACTAGCACGCGGATTTCTCACGTCCTGCCAATGAGACGGATCGCAAATAAGGCAAGGACAGGATATTCCTCACGTGGCCGGGTCAGAGAATAGGCGAGTAAGGTGTGTTGACCAGAAATGGTCCCCACGTACTCGTCTTCAACCTCTCGTCTCACTAGGGCAACAATGGTGCTTCGGTGGTACTAAGACTTAGTCTTTCACACGTCGGCGACCAAAGGCTAGCTATAAGCACAAGGCTTTGAGACAATAATGACCGTGGCAAAGATTGGAATGTTAGAGAGTAAGGTGCGAGATAAAAACAAGTTCAAAACGGGTAAATGGTAGAGAAACAATGGAAGATGTTTAACGGAAAGTTACAACCTGACGGATGAAGCTTAACTCTGATACCAGCTGATACGCTCCAGGAACGTTGGCTTCGTAATCAGGCTGAATCGGGACGAGACCGGGAAGGAGTCGGTCATACGTTACCGGTAATGTACCTCGGTTGGTGGAAGGGCCGCGGTACGGGTACTCAGCGATACGGATGGAGAGGCGGAATGGTAAGGTGGTGGTGTTAAAGTGGGGTTTGAACGGTGGGAAGGTTGGATGAAGGTAGAGATGGAAAAGGATGGAGATAAGCGTTTGATGGTGGGAAGAATGGAGCGAAGTGAGGATGGATAGACGGAACGGTAACAATGGATCGAAAGCCGGCCACACGGTATTTGGACAACGCCGTGATACGACTGATCGGAGTCCGAGCTGAGCTTCCAGGACAATGATGTTTAAACTACTTGAGATTCGAGAGCAAGCTTTAAGCTAATTGCATTCATTCAAAATCTGAGTTCAAAGGGAGAGGTGACACGCCTTTATATAGGCGGGAGAAATAGGGCAACAAGCCCCTTACAAAGGACCAGCGTGTCCTTGGGTGTTTACATACCCATAAAACAGTAACTTAAGTTCTTAGTAAAACGGTAAAAACAAGAAAACAGGAAGGGATAGAGATTAGGGCCGGACGACAACCACGCGGACCATGGACGGGTAAGGTGATGATCGGCTCGGTCCTAATGCGGCCGGGTCGTGAACCTCGTTAAAAACCTTGATGGGAAAACCACTTAGGGATAAAACCCAATCAAGGGAAAAAGAGTGTTCCTTTCCCAAACGACTTTAGTGGGGCGTTTTCACCGGGTCAAGGTGAAAACGCTAAGGACTTGGTCCTTGGTGTTTGCCGAGGTTGCCAGCTTGGGTTGTTGCCATTTGCCTTCCTTCATTCCTTGGGCAATCGCCATGTTCATTCTTGTTTGGTACGGCCGCGAGTGCGCACGGTCAATGACCGATACCGGCATATCTGGCAACGTTCCTTGGCTTTCGTCCGTGTCTATACCGGTATCGTCCGGCTGGCTATCCTCCGGGTCGGATGCGGCTTGGGCCTCATCAAGTTGGGTGCAGATGGGTGTACACTATCAAATATACAAGTGATGGAAAGATAGAAAGGTACAAGGCAAGGCTGGTAGCAAAAGGATAAACTCAAGTCTATGGAGAAGATTATACCGAGACATTTTCCCCAGTTGCCAAACTCCACTCAGTAAGAATCCTAATCTCGGTGACAGTAAACTTGAAGTGGGATCTGTGGCAAATGGATGTCAAGAATGCCTTCTTACAAGAAGATTTGGAAGAAGAAGTATACATGGATCCACCCCAAGGATATCATGAGAAAGGCAACAAGGTCTGTTGATTAAGAAAAGCAATCTATGGGCTTAAACAATCTCCAAGAGCATGGTACCAAAGGCTAAGCGCTTGTCTTTTGGAGAGAGGGTTTATAAGATCTGAAACCGATCATACTTTGTTCTCAAAACAAAGTGAAGGAGGAATTGTTGCGGTACTAATATATGTTGATGATCTAATCATCACAGGAAGTGATAGAGAGGGAGTAGACCAAACCAAGAAAACCCTGAAGATGGATTTTGATATAAAGGACTTGGGGGAGGTTAAGTACTTTCTGGGAATCGAAATGACACGGTTTGAAGATGGGATGTTCATCTCTCAAAGGAAATATGTACTTGATCTCTTGGAAGAAACTGGGAAGTTAGGATCCAAGCCGGCTAAAACTTCAATAGAAGAAGGCAAACTCATCTATCTTACTATCACAAGACCGGACATTTTTTTGCAGTAAACCGTGTAAGCCAACATATGCAAAGGCCAACTAGGTATCATTGGAAGATGATTGAGAGGCTACTAAGGTACTTGAAAAACAGCCTCGGAAAAGGAATATGGATGAATGTTAATGGAAACACAAAGATCCAAGGATATTGTGATGCAGATTGGGCTGGAGATAACAGGAAGTCTACATCTGGGTTTTGTACATCTGTGGGAGGCAATGTAGTTACTTGGAGGAGTAAAAACAGAAGGCTATAGCCTTATCTAGTGCTGAAGCTCAGTATAGGGCTATAAAGGAGGTGACAAAAGAACTAATATGGGTGAAGGCATTCCTAAAAGATCTTGGAATACATGAAGCTGACGAAATGCTGTTGTATTGTGATAATCAAGCTGCAATACATATAGCATCCAATCCGGTATTCCATGAAAGAACCATGCATATATAGGTTGATTGCCATCTTATGAGGGGAAAGATTCAATAAGGAATCATCAAAACCTCCTTTGTAGCAAGTGAGGATCAACTAGCGGATATCTTTACCAAGGCAACCTCATCTATAACTTGTGATCACATCCATTGCAAGATCGGTCTAAAGGATCTCCACCAACCAATCTTGAGGGGGAGTGTTGAAATATGTGATCACATAATTGAGAAGAAGAATCCAAAGCAAAGAAAGAAGAGAAAAAGAATGAACTAGTTAAAAGGAACTAAGAGGAAAAGGAAGTTGTTGGATATCAACTAGACAAGCAAACTAAATCAAGGGAGGAAGCAAAGAAGTATGGGCGCAAGGAAGCAAAGAGGTCTGGGCGCCCAAGAATAGTAGATGCACAGGGGGAGTAGCTTGTCCATGCGCCTACTCCTTCTCTTCCTCTCCTCCACTCAAGTTCTCTCCTAGACATTTTTCTTGTATACGCTTGTACATTCTCTATAAATACTAGTGTAACCTCTTGTGAATAAAGTAAGAGAGAAGAAGAACATTTAAAACTTTCATAAACTCTCTCGCCATTCTCTTTCTTATTCTCCACTCTCTTTAAACTTAAAACCTGCTATAACCTCTACATCCGTCTTTACTCCAAGAGCCTTCGGATCCTCTTGTTTATTTGCTTCCAAAAGGGAAACTCCATCCTCCACCTTCCCTTCTCCGAGCAAATGACTTGTTTTAGGGTCCTGAAACTTAACAAAGTCAGACCCAAACAATGCTACACAATCCAAATCCTTTGTAGCTTTATGAACTGATAGAAGATTAGATGAAAAACTAGGCATGTATAATGCTTTTGTTTCCTTCTTGAAAAATTCTAACTCTCATATCCTTTCAATCGGAACTGAACTTCCATTGGCTACTTGCACATTTCCATGATAAGGCTCAAGGTTTTTTTAACATGTCTTGATCCTTGTTCATATGATGAGAAGCCCCTGAATCCACAATAATTTTACCCTTATTTATAAAGCTTTTAGAACTGAGGAATCTCTTACCGGATTCTGTAAGCTTGGCTAGGCTCTTGATGAGAGCCTCAAACTCGGACCTCTTGACCATATCCTCAACTGGTTGTGCAACTCCCATGAAGGCCTTATGTCCACTTCCACTCTCCCTTAGTCGCTTAGGGCTCAAATGTAGATGGAGAGTCCAACACTTCTCCTTGGTATGCCCCTTCATCGTACAATGCTCACATTCCAACCCCCTCTTGTCTCCAAATGTGAGATTCCTCCTTGCAAGATGTGCGGATTCACTTGGCGCACGAAATAGGTCGGTTGACCCCTCCTCCCTTTGTATCATGCCACATACCTCCGCTAGACTTGGCAGCTTCTCAAATCTAAGTATGTGTTTGATAAGATCCTTGTAAGATGCACTGAGTGCCAAGAGAAGCCCAAACACTTGGTCTTGGTCACGCCTTTCACCTAACTCCTTGGGGTCTATAGTTTGTGGCCTCAAGATCTTCAACTCGGCCCACAAACTTCTATACTCCCCAAACATTTCCTTGAATGGCTTCTCCTCTTGCTGAAGCTCATTCAGCGCCCTCTTCACCTCAAATATCCTTGATATGTTTGAGATATTTCCATATACTCCCTTGAGTATATTCCACAGCTCCTTGGTGGTATCTAGATATGAGTAGGCCACCAATATGGATGGTTCTAGTGAGCTTTGAAGAAGAGAAACAGTGTATTGTTCTTCTTGCTCTTCCTTAGTTTTTTTCTTTTCATTCTTCACCATGGCTTCCGCTTCTTCTTTTGACTCAACATACCGCCAAAGTCCTTGGCCTCTAAGAGTGGTCTTAGTGGTTTTTGCCCAAAGAAGATAGTTTTCTCCCTTGAGCATGACAGAGATTGCTACTCTATTTGTCTCCATTTTCTAATAATAATACACAATTCTAGTTCTTTCACAACTTGAAGATCCTATGATCCCAAGGATATTAATCTCAGAGTGAATAGAACTTAGGAAGGTGTATTGTTATAGATTAGAAGATTTGTAGATTACTAAAAAGATTATAAGAGAGTTAAGCGTTTGATCACTCAATCCGCTCTGATACCATGTAGAAATATAGATTTGAAGTATGATTGTAGAATAAGAAGGAGAATGGCGAGAAAGAGTTTGTGAGGATTTGAATATTCTTATTTTCTTATTCACTTACTTACATTTACAAGAGGTTTACATGAGTATATATAGACTTTACAAGATAAGAGAAGAAGAAGTAGGAAGAAGAAGAGAGAAGCGTGAGGCTTCACTAGAGGTAGGTAGCTCGGTAATGGAGGCCAAGCTACTCCAACAGTGTCTCAACAGTAGGCGGCTCCCATACCTCCCATGCTGTGCCCATACTCCAACTTGTTCCTCCTTTTCTACTTACTCAACTAGTTACCTTTTAATTCATTACTAACAGCTTCCTCTTTTATCCTAACCGATTTCTTCCTTGTTCCCTCTTTCTTATCATTTGAATTCTTCTTGATTAATTCATCACTTGAATGAGAACCTATTTCAACACAATGTTTAGAACTAAAAATATCTTGAAATATCTGTAAAAAGTCGAGTCTAGGGTTTTAAAATATTAGGAGACGAATTGGGTTGGGTCCATAGTGATTTGGATTGAAATTAGGCTATAAATCTGCATCTTGAAATGGGATAGATCGATCCCAAAGTTGGAACGATCGATCTGACTCTCCACGAACAAAATCTCCGACTGCTTCAAATGCTCGTGAGTGGACATGTCTCCAGTAAAAATTCATAAGTTTCTAACATCCACCGGAATGACCTCAAACAGTTTCAAATGAAATCTAACTCCCGTAGCTATCTTGTGTCCAAATTTCATCAAATTCTGTTTATGGGAAGATGTTCAACAGATGGAAAACTTCTGGCGGTTCAGCATGATCCTTCATCTCCAAATGCTCCTTTTTACCCCTAATGTCTTATTTTCTCCATAAAGTCTCCAAAACCTGAAATAACTCAATATTAAAATATAATACTTTTAAAACATGTTTGAATCAATAAATAATTTTAAATAGGAAAGAAAATAAAGACTCAAAAATCGATAAAAACACGATATATCAAATCCCCCATACTTATTATTTTGCTTGTTCTCAAGCAAACTACAAAAAATAGAGTCGAGGTTTGAAAACAGAAACTCACCAAACTTTAAAACACCGCATTGATTAACACCCTTCAATCGACACACCACAAAGCTTTTATTAGATATATATATGTCAGTATAATAACCACAAGATTAGCAATCTCCCAAATAGGCTCAAATCCCTTAGAGGAATATGAAATCTCCATTGTTGACTCATGTAATTAACACAGTGTGCGGTCTCAGAGAGGGCATATCGATCAAAGCACATATAGACTCTCTCTTCCAAGCTTTTTGATCACACATAAAGGTTTTATGCAAACTCTCTCATCTTCTCTTTCCCAAGTAAATTTTTTTTTCTTCTTTTTTCCTTAAAACCTATGCTTAGTTCAAGAACGGCTAATCACTGTTGTGTTTTTTGTGAGGAGACGCATATGTGAACCCACTATCGTGTTCCTTGTGAGGAGAGACATATGTGAGGCTCGCCATCACTATCGTGTTCCTTGTGAGAAGACGCGTATGCGAGGCTTTGTAGTCCTTAAACTTAGGGTTTCATTATTCATAGGAAAGATCAAAGAAAGATCACAACAACTTATCTTGAAATTACTAGAAGAGGAATCAGATTCAATGTATACCAACCCCAAGTTGAGAAGTTTAGATTCATTTAGTGCAGAGTCAACATTGGATCATTCAAACCTACTAGAAACATGAACTTGCTCTGTTTGACTGATCCACCCATAACATTCTACTAGTAAAATCTGTAATCAACTACTGTAAAAATGGTTCTTCAAGTGTCAAGACAACTTGATTAGTTCAAAGAGAAGCTCATAGTTTCAACAATCAAACAATAAAAGAAAACTCAACCAGAAAACAAACAAATCTCAAACCATTAAATAACCTGGAACTCTCCCCAGACTTACTTTAAACCGTCTCGGTGTGAAACTATGAAACATGGATAATGAATGAGACCGTGTGTTTCTTGGGATGTTTTTTGAATGGAAAATGCACGGATCGATCATGCAAAACAAGATCGATCGATCTGAAAACTTACAGCTCGTTTAGCCGCTATGGATCGATCGTTCCATATATGGAATGATCGTTCAGACTCCATTTTTGTACGATATACATATGGATTAAAAATAGAGACCTAAAAGACATGAACATAAGAAAAACTGAGAAAACATAATAATGCAAAAAAAAAAAGTTGGGTTGCCTCCCACAAGCGCTTGTTTAAGGTCTTTAGCTTGACCGCGGCACAAAAGATGTTAATCACAAGAATCAATCGGTTGGACCAATGGTCCTTTGGTCCTTCTCCTATCAACAAAAAAACAATATATGCAAAATCACACACAACTGCCCATGGTAAATAGATCAAATATTCATCAATGAAGTTTACTACAAATGTAGCATATATCTTGAAATACTCATTGATGATTAAATGCTCACGAGGATCAAATGCATTTGATGGAAAAATAAAGTCAACTATAGGAGTAAAAGAAATTTTCAGAAAATATTCAACTTCATCACTATTAATCCTATAAAACATTATATCATCACTTCCTGAATTCATCTCAACTTTAAGAGGATCTATCTTATTCAAGATCTTTTCTACCTCAAACACATCTCCTAAGTAAAGAATTTCAAAAAGAAATCTAGATTCCTTAGGCATTTCAAACTGAAACTCGAGATCATGTAGATTCAAAGCACATAGATTTTTGACATCAAAACATATCTCATGGTAATCCCTAACAAGTTTTTCTTCCCTTAAAGTATCCACTCTTTCAGATTCACGTATAAAATCATAACATTCATCAATGAGCATTGGAGTATCCAAACTAGAAGTTACTTCATCTATGCAAGGCATGTGAATATCCTCAAAATTATGAATTTCAAGAGTTGAATTGCATGTACCTTCTAGTCTAGTTGACGAAACCCAATATACTACCTCTTTAAGTTCATGAACTATCGTTATCTCATAGCATGTAAGCTCTCTTCCTTCAAGGTGTGCTCGATGAGACATGAGATTCAATCGGATCAGAGCCGCCAAGTCACTCCTTCTCAGTGTTGGACTTTCAATGCAAAGCTCATCCAACTTCACTTTTTGTTCCTGTGTAAGCACATTCTCATCAAATGGTGGTTCTGCATAATGCTCATCTTGAATGTATTCTTCAGACGTGACATCTGCTTTTTGAGAAAAAATTGTAAATCCTGTGCATCATCAAAAGAAAAAAATAAATAAAGAAAAGTTAGAAGAAAAACTAGAAAAAACATCTTCGACTAAATTTCAATCTTAGATGCGAAGGTAATGCAATTGGTCCCTGGCAATGATATCAAAATTTGATGTCTCAGAGTTTTAACTAACCCTATTTAATCTACTGCAAATGCACAGCAAATGTTATAGTAATGTAGGGATCGAATCCACAGAGACCAAAGTTACACTACGATTCTTTAGAAATGAAATTAAGCTAAGTCAGAAATAAGAGGTTTGTTTGTAATGAGAATGAAAATAATAAATAAAAACGGTGTAAATATAAAATAAAAAAGCATTAGGTCCATGGAAATTCGTAGGAACCCAGAGATCAGGAATCAGACAAATATTTAGGGAATTAATAGAAATTGTCTAGAACTCAAATATCAATGTATAACCAATCCACTGTCGTGGTATAAATTACTTTATCTAGCAACCTAAGTATCTAAAGTGTCATTTCAACTTAGAATTCTAAACAAGCATTAACAAGCAGGTTCAATATGCTCACGGATCGCCTTAACATCAGCTTTCGTTGGCTAAGGACAATACGTCCATCTATGTTCTATCGAACAACCTATAACACTTTTAATGAATAGATTAAACCTTGAATCAGAGACTAAGTGATCAATTTAATCTAAGTAGTGAGATCAACAATAGATGAAGAACCCTTAAATAATTTCCTATCTATGTATGATTCAATGATTCTGAAATTTCCTTAAAACCCTAAACCTAACTGGAAAACTACTCAAACTTGTATGCAGAGAAACATGAAAGAGATAAAGAAGAAAACATAATTAAACTGCAAAATAAATTGAAAGGGTTCAGAAATATTTTCCAATTATCAAGAGGATGAATTCCTTAGCCTCCAGGTTGCATACCAATCAACGAACAATGTTTAGAACTAAAAATATCCAGAATATCTCTAAAAGGTCGAGTCTAGAGTTTTAAAAACATTAGGATACGAATTTGTTCAGGTCCAGAGTGATTTGGATCAAAATTGTGCCATAAATCCGCGTCTATAGATGGGATCGATCGATCCCACAGTTGGAACGATCAATCTGACTCTCCCACGAACAAAATCTCCAACTGCTTCAACTGCTCGCCAGATAGACATGTCTTCAGTAAATCATGCATAACTCTTTAACCATCCATGGGAATGACCTAAATCCAGTTCCAAATAAAAGATAAATCCTGTAGCTATATTTTGTTCACATTTCATGGAATTATGTTCATGTAAAGATGTTCAACTGATGGAAAACGTTTGACGGTTCAGCATGATCCTTAATCTCCAATTGCTCATTTTTACCCCTAATGTCTTATATTCTCCATAAAGTCTCCAAAACCTGAAATAACTTAATATTAAACTATAAAACTTTAAAAACATGTTTGAATCAATACATAATATTAAATAAGAAAAAAAATAAAGACTCAAAAACTGATAAAAACTGATAAAAACATGATATATCAGTGCTCTTTTTCCCCTTGGTTTGGTTTTGTCCCACTGGGTTTTCCAAACTAAGTTTTTTAATGAGGCCTCAGTTCACTTTCATATTATCTAGATGATGTATCTTTGGTGCATGTCTAATGCATTGGACCAACACATTATCTACCTTATGTTATATTTAGACTATTGGTTTTTAATTTTTTGTTGTATGGTTCGCAGACCCTTTTAGTATGGTCTAAGTCTTGGTCTTTGTTTAGAGTTCCAAGGGGGAGCGTGTTCCATATATATTTCTGAAAAGCTTGAGCCTGTTTAAGTCTCTTCTCTATTTAAACTTGTGTATCCTTCTTTCTAATCTACGCAATCTTATTTCTAAAACCTAGTTTTATCTTTGTTCTCTCTTCTACTTGTTTACGAGTTCTAGAGTGATCTTGTTGATGTGTGATATCCAACAAGCTTAAGGGTGTATAACTCGGTGTGTCATATCCAAGCTAGTCATCTATGAGTATCAAGGAGCCTTCCACAGCCTCTTGTGTCACCATTCAATCAACAGCCTTGATAAACTTGAGTCTCTGATGCGTTTATGCAAGAATCTATCCATATCCATCCAGAGAAGCATCCTAGGAGTTCATCACACAGTTGCTCTTCATATTGCCAAGAATCCATTAAATAAACACAGTTGCTCTTCATATTGCTCTTCATTATTAACATTTCTGCATGTTTGAACTGAAAATCAATTGGCAGATGCATTCACAAAAACCCCTTTCTCCTACTATTTTCAAGCGCTTGATGTCCAAGATGGGCCTGATTGACATCCTGACGCCATCTTTGAGGAGGGGGGGGGGGGGGGGGGGCTATCAGTCTACAACATTAAGTATATTCATTATGTATTGTATAGAAATGTTATTAATACTTGTATAGTTAGCATAGTCAACATATACATGTAAAGTCAATAATAACTGAGTATAAATACTCATCTGTAACAAGCTATGTTGTTTAATGAAGAAAATGGCATTAAAGAATCTTTCCATTATCTTCGTTGGCTTTTCATGTTCTGTGAATAAGCGGGGCAAAAGAAAATTGGAAGAAAGTCACAATTTTGAACAGAAAATTGTTTTAGAGAACAATTAGCTAATGAAAATTTAAACTCTTTTACCAAATCCCTTTCCAGACTTGGTGCTATAAAGATCACATTGATAAAGATCACATTGCCACATATTCTGCAAAAAAAGATAACGGACTTATCCATACATAATCAGCGTAGTAAAAATTCAGAAATATGACTACATATATGGTGATGCAGGACATTAATATCACAAAAAATCAAACACGCACAGAGCTAAGAAGAAATTTCAGTCTCTGAGAAGGTGACATGGACTGAAGATTGTGTTGCTATCTCAGTCTCTGCTGCTGAAGCAAAGCTTGCAACTGTAGATTCCTTCCGGTGGGATCCTGACGACAGATGAACTATAGTAAAATATGCTAAGAAGTAACAACACAAATCAATAAAATCCGTGTAGCATTTCTAAATCAACACAAACTCATAACAAAGCAACTCAAGTAACTTCTCTAGAAAAAGATGATTCAATAAATTTCAGTCAAAACTCAAGACTCTTGATAATTCAATCGAACAATTCAAGACACAATCAAGCAAATTCTATCACCATAACCTGTTTTTTTATCCTTGTTAGTTTGACCTAACCACAATAGTTTCTTGATTCCTTAGAAAAGTATGCCGCTATTTGGAATAAATTCAGACGAAAAAATTGGGATGCTCGCCTTTGGTGATTAATAGAGTTTTTTTTGTTATCAAACAAAAACAGAGTTTCTTGCTTACAGATACTTTTTCTCTTGAATTTCAGAAATCTCTGTCTCATCTAACCAAGAAAATCATAACTTGTCCCACTTTCTCCATTTACCTACAAAAATTCTTTTCTAATTCCCAATTCTTGAACCATGTCCGTCCTCCTATTATATGAAACCAGAGTAATCTCCATATTAATTGCATATAGCTTTATAAAAATGCAACTTCAAACAATTACAAAGATGAGACTCTATCTTTATCACCTGGGTAATAATATTATTGCTTTTGCTTCACCAATCTGAAACCGATCCAATCCTGTCTGCTGCAGCTTCAAGAATTAAATTTAAATTTCAGGTTTAAATTTATGTAGTCAAAGAGATGAAAAAACCATTGTTATGAACTCATGTTGCAGAGACTAGGGGACGAGCTATTGCACCTAAACCTTAATCGAAGCTTAATTTCAATTAAGACTCAAAGCAAGTATCAATTAACCTCAATCGAACAATCATAAAACATGACTCAATGCAAAACAAGAATCAAAGAACTAACAAAACGAAGAACAAGGAGAAGAAGAGAAACCCGCGGGCTGACTTGCATAATCGCTCTCACATCAGGGTCGGCATGGACAATGGAATGGCGGACTGCAGTCCAGATCAGGCCACCCATGGCGGTCGGAGGTAGTCCCAGTCATCGGCAGAGACGGGCTAGACGGGTATGGATTTACCCGTCTAGACACAGGATTGGGCCCGGGACCATGCCCAACCTGCTTCTCCCTGTAAGCCAGCCCTGATTAGCTTCAATTAAATGCAAGCTGACAGATGGATGAAAGCCTGAATGACAATATCAACTCCGTGATCATCTTAAGTATTTTGTTAGAATCCGTGAACTTTGAATAATTGTTACTTTCTTCAAACAGCTCCCGTTTTCTAAGATAAATCCCACCAGTTCTTTCTCTTCATCAGTTCCTTCATAGTCTACACAATTCAAGAGTTTCAAGACTCGATAAGAAACATTCAGGAACTGAAGTCATTTCAATCAAACACAAGCTCGGTTGATGCGCCTGAAAGCCATGGGAGAATATAATTAATGAACAAGTTGGAAAACAACCTGGCCAAAGACACTTAATGACTTGGGTTGAAAGATGAAAGATGCCTGATTAAGTTTGAGAGGTCGTAATCTAGGAGAATCTTCATGCACACTCATTAGTAGTTTCAACCACTACAAATGACTTCTGCATAGCGTTAATTCTACAAAATTGAGGAAGAAATGTATGACAATAGGCTTTTTACCCTATGTGATTTAATTCCTTGATCTATTTATCATGCCATTATAGCATTTGAGATGTCAATCAAAATGAGAAAATGTAATCAAATCAAATGCAATCAGGGAATTCTAAGTCAACGCAAATATAATGTGGGCTTTGTCTAACAATCCTAATAGCATTTTGAAAATTCAATAACAAGAAATAAGATTAACAAGATGAAATGCTTAAACAATAAAAGACAATAAATTTCATGAGGAAATGGTTGGAGATGGGATTCAATTTATCTAAAGCGATGCCTTAACTAAACAACTTAAACAAGATAATCTCTAGAAAATGATCATCAAGAAAAGCTAACCCCTCTCATGGTGATTACCCTCAAATGTCAGAAACTTTCTATCTTGATTCTCATCAATAAAACAATGAAGATCGAGATACGTAAAGCCAAAATGTTCTCTAAACATCTAATCTCTTACGCTAGGATGAATAAATTTCTGGAATTAAGATGATCAATCATTCATTGAACACCTTTTGAGTGGTGAATGTCTGGGATAATATTCAAATTGATTAAAGAAGGATATGCATTAAGAACCCTAATCCAGAAGAGATATGGAAGAATCTAAGCATAAGTAACACTAAGGAATCGAAATCCTATACAGATATACATATTCCTCAAGAACCCTAAATCCATTACCCAGATATAGAATTCATGAAGAAATGTAAAAACACTGAAATCACAATAAACTTCATATTCTTAAACAGAAAGAGTAGATAAAAATATTTACAAAAGAAAACCAAATACAAATTCAAACACAAAAGATGATTAAAGAGAGAAACAACCAAATTAGATATGCATTAAAAAAATACTTGACCAAAAATGACTTAGAGATAAGTACTTATAGTCTCAGCTTAAAACTCTAATTAAAAGTAATTAAGAAAAGTAAAAATGATAAAACTAGGTTGAATTCGGTTTTCAAACCGAGTCCAGAAGTCGAGTTGTGTATTTCTTCAAAGATGGGAGATTGACTCATGATCTTTGGTCGTGTGTCTTCAAAGTTATCATCTTGAAGTGTCAATCTCTGTATCATTTCGAGTTGTGTCATTGAGTTGCCTCAAAAATATATTCTTTGCTTCATACTTGGTATCAAACCAAGTTAATTTCAACAAGTTGCTTCAAAGTTGCCATCTTGGTGTCAAACTCAGTATCATGTCGAGTCCATGCATCGAGCTACCTCTCCTTAGTCCATTTAGTTCCAGAAATCTTCCAAAATCACATGAAAGTACTCTAAAATGCAATGAATGTACAAAACCTAATGCAAACCTAAGATGAGTGAAGTAAACATGAAAATGAGTGAATAAAAGAGAGAAATGGTGAAGAAACAATGAAAAAGTGATGAAATATACATATGCTGAAAACATGTAAAATTGACACACATCGATTCCCCCAAACTTAGTATTTGCTTCCCCTCAAGCAAACATATAAGATTAAGATGAAGAAAATGTTTGAAATGGGGACTCAGAACCAAAGCAAACTGAAATCATATGTGAGTTCCTCTTCAAAAATATTAGCCATACTCTTCTTAACAATAACTAGCAACAAAAACAACTTAAACAAGCATTCAAATCATTCATCCCCCTTTAACATTCATTAATTTGTAATCATGAATTAGATTTATTGAAAGGTCATTGAATCTCATTTGGCTAAGGGTAAAGGTTAATAGACAAAAATGGTCCCTTTATAGGACTTATTTAATCATAACAGTGATCCCTCATAAAAGAATTAAGCTTTAGAAGTATGCTAAAGGTCAGAACCAACCTATGCATACAAGGACATATTCTCATATACTCAAACACATAAGAGATAAACCCATAACCTATCATCTAATCCCATAAAGCATATAAGTCTACCATTTAGGCTTTAATTTACCTTTGATTATTCTTTTTGTTAAGACTTTTTATTTTTGAACTCAGGTTCTAAGGAGTGGTTTTTCCTCATTGATCTAGCGGATTGAGTTTTTCTTATTTTTTCTAAGGTTCTTTCTTCTTTTAACATTTTTCTTTACTTTCTTTTCTTCTTTTCTGAGCCTAGATCTTTTCTTTTTCCTTTTAAACTCTAATACTTTACTAGATGCTTTTCTATCTTTTTAAATTTCCAACTTCCAGAACCTCTTAAAACATTTCTTTTATATCCTTATCTATTCTTTTCTTCTCAAAACCCCATAATGAATGTCAGACTCAATGTGAAAACTCAAGGTATTGAAACCAAGTTACACAACCTAATGACATCAAATACTTAACCAAATCCCAAAATGAATAATCCCACTAGTGCTAGCTGATCCAAAAGGTGTGAACCATAACTATATGAGACTCTATCCTTGTTAGCTCCATCCTAGCACGTTCTAACAAAGCTCAATCAGATGGGTAATGCCTCATAACCTCACTGAAAGTAATGGTGGCTTGAAAGAAGGTTAGGTTAAGGGAATGGATCTTAACTGTTCCAAAGATGGGAATCAGCTACTTGGGTTAATAAAGATTGGTAAAATGACTAAGATAACCCAAGTATGTATATGGTATCCATGAGTTCAAATCACAATACATAAACAAGATAATTGTAAATCAAAATCAGGTTCAAATAGATAGGGAAATGAAGTCAAATCACAGCAAGCTTTCAGCTTACTCTAGATTCAAAGCTAGGTAATTAGAGCAGGGTTCTATCTTAATTTCAAACTTAATTCATTTAATTAGCAAGATTACAAAGTTAAATCATCATTATCCCAAATGCAATGCAACAATCCTATATAAACATACTTGACTCAATCCTAAAATGTAAATGCAACTACATGAAAACTCTATTTTTGTGAAACATTTTTTCAAAATATTTAAAACTTTTAGGGTTTTTCTATGTCTTAGATGTAATGTTTATGACTCAAGGATAAAAATTTGAAAATAAGAATCAGAGGAACATGGTTAAATACTCCCTAGATACTCCCCAAACTTAAATCACACAGCCCCTTGTGTGATAAAGAATCCAGAAAAGAACATAGGGTCAAACATAAACAAATAATCCTAAAAATGCATGGTATGTATAATGGAAATATGGAATGATACCTCAGTTCATGGAGAAGAATGTGATACCCGGTTTCTCGGGTAATCCTGGTCAACGAGTTGACCTCCAGATCTCGCCAAAAACCTTCCTAACTAACCTGCAAGAGAAGAGAGGGTAAGCAACAGGGGAGTCACTCAATGAGGTATGAGATGCTAGGGGCAACACGCAAGTCGAACCCGGCTTAAACCACAACCACGAAAGTCCAGATCCAAACATGTAACAAACACGGCACCTAAAGCACCCAAGAAAATATACACAATGGTCCCTAAACGAGATAAGTGTTCGTCCACCCGCCGAAGAGGCTTAGCTCTATGGGATAGTGCCTAATCACACCGCCCAGTGGACGCTTTATCGACCTTAGGGCGCTATGTCAGGCAGATCGACTTGCCCTCCGTACCCTCCGCACACATGACCCCGGGTTATACTGCAGTATCCCGCCTAAGTCACCTAATACATCTCTACATATATATCACACACTAGCACTCAACATGTGGGTCAAACAGTAGGTGAAATCATCTAAATATCCTATGTCCGGTTTAACAAGAAAGACTTAGACTCAATCAAAGAGACATATACATTCAGACACTAAACAATCATAGAAGGATTTAAAACGAAGTAAGAAATGTGCATTTAGCCCTCACCTTAGCCACTACACGACGAAGACGACTATTCTTTTACTCTTCTCAAAGCTTTCCTTTTCTAGATTTTCCCCTAATAGAACCTTTCTCAAGTTAGAAACTTTCTAAAAATAGAAATTAGGGTTCCAACTATAACAAATAGGGTTTTCAGAAACTAACTCGACGTTATCTTCAAATTTGGATTACAGCCGCAATTTACATCGAAATCAATATCGGACAGTGGATATACAAAGCTGACGTCTGGGGCTTTCCATTGATAGGTTGATTGGCTTCTAACTCCTTACGGTTCACCGGGAAAACTCTCTTGAAGTTGGACAATGTCTGGTTCCGATATGTACACATCCTTCTCAGAAGAACATTCTCAGAAGAACAGCCATAACTTTCAGATTCGATATCCTAATTACAATCCGATTCCAGCTATGACTAGATCTAGATTTTGTGTATACCTCCGTGAAATTTGAGAAGGAAAGGACTCCATCTACACCTTTGTTCCTCCTTTCTCCTAAAACTTGTCGGATGTGTTCTCTTCTGCTCTTCTCTTTCTTTCTGCTCTTCTCTTTCTTTCTTTTTCTCATGACTTCTCTCCACTCTCTCATAATAAGAGAGGCACGAAAATAAGAGGTAGAAACCGTAATCTCCCATTTTATATAAGCATCCTCATTAAGTTAAGATATGGGCTTAATGGGCTATTAGTGGGCCTTAACAGCGTAATACGAAATCACAGAAGCGGGGTGTTACAAAGAAAGATGAGGAAAATTTATCCATGCTCTCTCATGTGTAAGCAGGAGGAGGGGTAACTTGGTTTGTTGCTCGAGTCTGGCCACCACATCTGAATTTGGTGCTGTGAAAAATTGACATCATCTTGAGTTACCTAATCGAGTTACATTCTGAAACTTTAATCCATACTCATTTAGTCCAAGACTTATGAATTCACCTCTTCTTTCACCTTGAGTTTCATAAACACGTAAAGAAAACCTCAGAAATAACAAGAAAACTTAACTTTAAAACTTGTATGTACAGGGATAGTTATTGGATTTCCTCCCAAGTGAGCTTGTTTAAAGTCTCTAAGCTTGACTTAGTGAACTCATTCTTGGTTGAAAGGTTCCTCCAGATGAATTGAGGTTCATTCAGGGATATCTCTATCAGCCAAATACTATTTAATCCTATGTCCATTCACAGTGAACTCTGTTCCATCCTTGCTGAACATTTTTATTGTTTCGTAAGGAAGTTATTCTTTTTATTGAAAAAGGAGTAGATCACCTAGATTTAAGTTTTGTTGGGAAAAGCTTGAGTCTTGAGTTGAAAAGTAAAACCTGATCCCCAGATTTGAAGTCTTTGAATATCTTCTTATCATAGAAAGCTTTGGTCCTTTCTTTATAGATCTTAGAGCTCACATAAGCTTCCAGTCTAATTTCTTCTAACTCATTCAGCTCCATTATTCTTCTTTCTTGAGCTGATCATAAATCAAAGTTCAACAATTTAGTTGCCCAAATAGCTTTATATTCTATCTCAACAGGTAAATGACAGTCTTTTCCATAGAGCATCTAGAATGATGTTCTACCAATGGGGGTCTTAAAAGCTGCTCTATAGACCCATAGTGTGTCATCCAACTTAACAGACCAATCTCTTCTTGATATCCCTACTATCCTAGCTAGGATTTTTTGACTTGTCTGTTTGAAACCTCCACCTGACCACTAGTCTGAGGATGGTATGGAGTTGCAACCTTGTGTTTCATCCCATGCTTCTTTAGTAAGCTATCCAAGACTTTGTTAATAAAATGTGAATCTCCATCCCTCATCACAACCTTAGAGACTCAAAATCTGGGAAATAAGATTCTCTTGAATAACTTCAAAACAGCCTTTGCATCATTGGTGGGACAGGCTATAGCCTCCACCCATTTGGATACATAGTAAACTGCCACTAAGATGTAACTTTTTCCATGTAAAGGTGGATTGAAAGACCCCAAGAAATCTATTCCCAAGACGTCAAACACTTCAACTTCAAGAATGGAGTTCTGGGGCATCTCATCCCTCTTGGTTATGTTTCCCATTCTTTGACATGTATCGCACTTGGTTATGAATTCATGGGTGTCTTCGAACATGTTTGGCCACCAAAGACCTGCTTGAAGGATTTTCTGGACTGTCTTGAATGTGGCAAAGTTTCCTCCATAAGATGCTCCATGATAGTGTTCCAAAACCCCTCTAGTATCTTCCTCTACTATACATGTTATAAATAGACCATCTGCTCCTCTTTTGTACAAGTAAGACTCATCCTAGTAGTAATGATTTGCATCCCTAAAGAACTTCTTCCTTTGGTGTGCATTCAGACTTTCAGGAATTCTTTCACAAGCTTTGTAATTAACATGTCAGTATACCATAGCCATCTTGTCTCCTCTATAGGATTTGACTCATTTACAAAAATTGTAAAATTACTAGTTCCATAACCAGTATTGACAACCAGCAGTTGCTCTTCAGGCATTAAATCATTGATGGGTGCCTTATCTCCCACTCTTATTCTCGACAAATGATCTACTACTTCATTCTAAATTCATTTCTAATCCACTATCTCCATATCAAATTCTTGAAGTAATAATATACACCTTAGCAATCTGGGGTTGGTGTCCTTCTTCGCATATATGTGTCTTAGTGCAGCATGATCTGTATAAAATATGACCTTGGAACCCACTAAGTAGCTTCTCAATTTCTCAAAAGAAAAACGACAGCCAGCAACTCCTTTTCTGTAGTAGCATATTTCCCTTATGCTTCATCCATAGTTCTTCTTGCATAATAGATAACATGTAACTTTTTATCTATTCTTTGGACTAGAACTGCACCCACTGCATAATCTGAAGCATCACACATGATTTCAAATGGATAATCCCAGTTTGGAGCTTGAACTATAGGAGCTGATACCAAGGCAGTCTTGATAAGATTGGATGCCTTCAGACACTCTTCATCGAACAAAAAATCAGGTTCTTTAGAGTATTCTAGTCAAAGGCCTTGCTATCTTAGAGAAGTGTTTAAAGAATCTCCTGTAGAATCCATCATTTCCCAAGAAGCTTCTGATATCCTTTACAGTTTTTAGAGGTTGTAGCTGCATCATTACTTCGGTTTTGGTCTGTTCCACTTCTATACCTTTTTCAGAGATTTTTTTTGTCCCATAGCACTCCCAGTTGAGGATGAGGTTAGTCTCTTCACATCTTGAAAGTACCCTCCACAAATTAGGCAATCAGGAGGAATCGTACACATAAAAGTCATCCATGAACACTTCCACCATCTCCTCAATTAGATTCGAAAGTATTGATGTCTTGCACCTTTAAAAGGGTACATGTACAGTAAATAAACTAAAAAGCATTCATTTACAGGCAAATGTTCCATAGGGACATGTGAAGGTGATTTTTTCTTGATCATTATGTTGTATAGGGATTTGAATCAATCCACTATACCTATCACGGAAGCAATAGAAAGGGTGGTTTGCTAATCGTCCAAGCAGTTGGTCAATGAATGGAAGGGGGAAATATTCTTTCTAGAAGCATCATTTAATTTCCTATAATTGATGAACATCATATGGTCTGTTATGGTTCAGATTGAGATTAGTTCATCTTTTTCATTTTTAATAATAGTAATTCCGCTCTTTTTGGGGACACAATGAACTGAAGAAACCCAAGTGCTATCAGATATTGAGTATATAACACCAGCATCTAAAAGTTTAATATTTTCCTTTTTAACAACATCTTTCAAGTTTGGGTTTAATCTTCGTTGAGGTTCAATGCTAGAATAGGATTCATTTTCAAGATGGATTTTGTGAGTACACAATTCAGGTAAAATTCCTTTTATATTATCTAATGAATACCCTATTGTTTTCTAAATCTTTTCAGTTCAGTTATAAGTAGAATTAGTTCCTAAGAAATAGTACCTTAGCTCATTTGGAAATGGTTTGAGGTCTACCTTTGGAGATTTGAGTTCTGACTAATCATCTGAAAAATTATTAATTTTGAGCTGACTCGGGATGCAAATCGAGTTTGCTGGTCGAGTCTAAACTTTTGCCAGTTTTGATTGTCTGAATCGGTTTGGCAAATCGAGTTTGACCAGCCTGGATTTTTATTGGTTAAACTCAGTTTAGCATACTCAGTTTGAAGTTTCTTAACTCAAGATGGCAAACTGAGTTTGACAATTGAGTTTGAGTTATGTCACTGACTGAATCTGGTGGTTCTTGAGACTTTAATTTAATCAGATCCTCAAAAGTTTCCGTATTTCCAACCTCCTTTCTTGATTCAATAACAATTCATACCCGAGAGATTACTAATAAATATAACTGCCTTCATTGTCTTTTGTTAAAACCATCTGAAGGGGATCCATCTCAGTATATTGTTCAACAAACTCATCGGCCATTTGGTATAATTGCTCAATCCTAATGGGTAAGTCCTCCAAGAGGCCATGGGGGTATCTAATGGACCTAACAGCTAGTACAAGAGAGATGTTGCAAGGTTTATATGCTGTATATCTCAGTCTCTTAGCTACTGATAATGGCATAAGACTAACAAAGACTCCCAAATCACAAAAGCAGTTTTTGGAAGTTAGAAGTCCTAGAGAACAAGACAAGATGAAGGTACCTAGGTCTCCAAGTTTCTTATTAACAATCTTCTTCTGGATGATTACACTGCATTCATGACTTAAACTATTGTCCCCTGAATCTCTTTGTTTCTTTTTAACACTGCATCTTTAAGAAACTTCTGACAGTGAGGAACTAAAGTAAAAGCATCCACAAGGAGCATCTTGAGTTCAATCTCCTTAATTTGCTTATAAAAAATGTGTTTATACTTTTTCATCAGTTCTTTGTTGAATTTCCTAGGAAATGGAAGCTTGGGGATGTATGTGGGGAGATATAAGGATTTTTCTTCTTCTCTGGGGTTTCTAATTTCTGTGTTTCAGTGGGTTTAGGTAAAATTAAAATTTAAGTTTCCAAACTAATTGGTTTTTCCTGAACTGGACAATGTATCTGATCAGTATGTGAACTAATTTCCTCCTCCTCTTGATCCTCACTGTCCTCAGTGTGTAAAATTTGTGGTTCCCTTGGTGGTAACTCTCTGCCACTCCGCAATGTGAAAGCGTTAGCCTGAACAACCGTAGATGATTGTATGCCTTTGCCTGGATGCTGGCCTGGATCCTATTTACAGCGACTCCCAAGCTGCTGAATATGTTGTTGAAGTGTTCCAACCTGAGTTTGAAGTTCAGTGTATGAAGTAGGTATATTTGTCTGACCATTACTGATTTTGTTTGTGATCTCAAGTGTTTGTGACTGTATGATTTGTTGAATAGCTTGTGGTAAGGAGGTGGTATATAGTTGTTATGAAGGTGATTCTAAACAAGTGATTGTAGCAGGAAGGTTGGTGTAAGGATCATGAATCTGAGTTGAGTGTCCTTGTGGCTTGTAACAATGATGATGAACAGAACTCATTTCTTCCAGATGCTGTACATCTTTTTTCTATCCAACTGAGGCTACTTATTGCTGTTGTTTCTTAAGTATGCTATTCATTTTTTCAGCTCTTTGATCTCTCTCAGATGTGCATTGGATGCAGCGGTTTCTTCACAATAGTTGCCTGCAGAATGTGCCAAACTTTCAACTAGCTCACAGCCTGCTTCAATGTCTTTATTAATGTTGAGATGTGTAATCACTTAAGTAATAAACTAATCAATAATAAGGATTCAAATTGGAAGGAAGGAGGGAAACAAGAAGAGTAAGTGGTTAGAAATGAATCAGAAGCTAACTAAGTAGAGAGAAGGAAGCAAGGAGAAGCATGGGAGTATCAGAGCAGGGGAGTGGCGTCCCTTACACTGTTGAGAGCAGGGCATGGCTCCTCTTACAATGTTGAAGCAGTTCAACATCTCCATCCACTTAGATATTTTTATGTTGCAAATAACTTCTATATAAACCTGAACATTGTATTCATTAAGATGTGTGTGAATAAGAGAATAATAAAATCATACAATTCAGAATTCTCTCTCTCATCTCACAGGCCATTCTTGAGCTCTCTTAAATCATCATTCTAATCTCTTCCTAAACTACTAAATCAACATGGTATCAGAGCGAAATTAAGATCCTAAAAACCTTAATCTCCCATCCTTATTCCCCTTATTCCTCTTCTATATGTTTTCTATTCTGTTTTAATACACCTTGCTAGGTTCTATTCACTCTGAGATTAATATCCTTGAAACCTTTTGATTCTCAAGTTGTGAAAGAACTAGAACTGTGTATTATTACTAGAAAATGGAGACAAATAGATCAGCTGCTATTTCAGTCATCCTTAAAGGAAATAACTATCTCCTTTAGGCAAAAAACCACCAAGACAGTTCTTAGAGGCCGAGGACTTTGGAGGTATGTTGAGCCAAAGATAAAAGCTGAAGCCACGGTTAAAAATGAGAAGGAAGAGGCTAAGGAATAGCAAGAGGAACAATACACTCTTTCTCTTCTTCAAAGTTCACTAGAACCATCAATTTTGGCGGCATACTCATATGTGGATACCGCCAAGGAGCTGTGGGATATACTCAGTGGAGTGTATGTAAATGTCTCAAATATATCTAGAATATTTGAGGTGAAGAGGGCATTGAATGAGCTTCAACAAGATGAAAGGCTATTCAAAGAAATGTTTGGGGAATATATAAGCTTGTAGGCTGAGTTGGAAATTTTAAGGCCACAGACTGTGGATCCTAAGGAGTTGAGTGAAAGGCGTGATCAATATCAAGTGTTTGGACATCTCTTGGCTCTTAACAAGTCCTATAAAGATTTCATGAAACACATACTTAAGTTTAAGAAGCTGTCAAGCCTTGCGGAAGTATGTGGCATGATAGAAAGGGAGGAAGGGTCTAGAGACTATTCTGTGCTCCAAGTGAGGCTGCTCACTTTGTGAAGAAGAATTCACCATTTGGTGATAAGAGGATGTTTGAGTGTGAACATTGCAAGATGATGGGACATACCAAGGAGAGGTGTTGGACTCTCTATCCTCATTTGAGGATGATAAACAGGTTTCGACTCTATTAGATTAATTCCCCAAATCTTGTCATTGTATTATTTGAGGTGTCAATCCATAATGGGAAAGATGCAATCAAAGATGATATGATCAGGTTGTTCTAAGTCAAGCTAAATGATGGTTGGTTTTGATGTAATAGGTATGAAATTGCAAATGAAAGCAAATAAGAAGTGCAAATGAGATTAACAAGCAGAATGACAAATAGGATTCCTGGGGGTTTTGGTGAGATCTAGGGTTCAATCTATCCTAAAATGATGCTTTCTTAAACTACTTATTCAAGCTATTCTCTAGACAATGATCTTCCTTAACAAGCTAAACCCACTCTCATGGTGATTAACCTCAAACCTCAGAAACTTCCTAATCTTGACTCTCATCAATGAAACATAACTGAGATAGCATAAAGATCTAGATCATTAAAGCCAATATGCGCCCTAGACATCTAATCTCTTAGGTTAGGATGAACAAATCTCTGGAATTAGGATGATCAGACATTCATTGAACACATTTTGAGTGGTGAATGTCTGGGATCATATTCCAATTGATCAGAAAGGGATAAGCATTAAGAACCCTAATCCAGAAGAGAAATGTAAGTATTAAAGCATTAGCAACATCAAAGAGACGAAATCTAACCCAGATCTACCATTTCCCCAAGAACCCTAAATTTCACTACTCAGATGAAGAACACATAACAAAATGCAAAAACCCAGAAAATGAAATAAACTTCATAACTATAAACAGGATAGAGTAGATAAACAAGATTGCAGAATAAACAAAATGCAAATTCGTAATGAAATGGGGTAGATCTAAGTATCTAAAAACCTTGAAAAGTTAAGAACAAATGAAAAGTGCTTAGATGAAATGTAAATAAATATAAAACTAAACAGACTTGGCCAAAAATGACCTAGAGTTAAGTATTTATAGGGGCAGATTAAACACTTAAGTAAAGGTAATTAAAAAGAGTGAAAATGGTAATAACGGGGTTCTACTCGGTTTGCTAAACCGAGTAGACATCTCGAGTGCAGTTTTTCTTCAAAGGTGAGACC